>JAWNON010000004.1:11700000-12165000 GCA_035045945.1 Drosophila anceps
ATATATATATATATATATATATGGATAGTGCATCAGATTGATGCTTCTCATGTAGCTGATTGACCGACTGACTGATGATTGATAACTGCTAAGCTCGCTAGCTGCAATTGGGATAATGATTATCATAAATGATATTTATGTCTTTTAAATTATGAAGTGAAGTAGTTAAAAATGATTGATAGATTGACTGATTGAAGAGCAGCTAATAGAGCAAACGTCTTCTATGATATCTATAAAGTAAAGATCTTGATTCCTATTGATATTGACTGACTGATTGACCACATTCAAATTGTTGTTATTAAATTTGGAATCTGATGAAGATCATCACATAAGCCACTCAATACAAACTATCCATCTATATCTTAATTCACACAGATCCGAGCCGCTGTCCGAAGGCGAATTCAATCCGGATGACATACAGCTAATGCAGACGAACTACAATGGGTAAGTCTGTTCCGAAATCGACAAATCGAATGTGCATTAAGTTCCACTTCTCTGCAATTCTCGTTCGCAGCGCTCAGAACTTCTACTCGCCGAGCATAGATCAAAATATTCTGCATCCGGATGTGATTGTGGATACGGATAATCTATCCGACTGCAGTTCATCGGCGTCGCTGAAGAGCGGCAAGCGGAAGTTATCGACATCCACGGATGGGGATAGCACCAACTACGAGCTAATCGAGTATCTAAAGCGACGCGAGAAACGCGACGAGGAGCTGCTCAAGCGTATGGATGCACGCGAGGAGCGTTTCATGAATCTGCTCGAGCGCACAGTCATTGCCATTGAGCAGCTGGCAGGGTTCAAGGCTCAAGCACAAGTTGCCAGCAAAGCCACCGAAACAGAAACGGAAACAGAAACAGCAACGAAAACGGATTTGGATGCAGTTGCTCCAGCTGCAGTGGAAATAGACGGTGTTATAGATGCAGAGGAGTCAGAGGCGGAGTCCGCAGCAGTCGAAGTAGAAACAGAAACAGAAACAGTAGCACCAACTGCTGTGGGTGTAGACACAAAAGTAGTTGAAGTAGCAAAAGGAGTAGAAATAGCAGCAGACGCAGAGATCGCATCGAATCAAACGTAAAACAAACAGCCAAAACAAAAACAATTGAATGCAGTGCCAAAGACGAGCCAATGACTCGGAATCTAAATGAGATTTTGCAATGTTTACTTAACACATATATATATATATATTTATATGTATATATATCTACCCCAAGTGCTTAAGCAAAAAGAAAATCAAAAAAGAGAGCTTGTAAACCTTAAAGAAATGAACACCTTGTCTAAGTTATATAATATTTGGCAATATTTGTGCCAGCACTATTTAATTATTAAACTAGGCTTAAGCTGCAATGAATCCTCTAGTTTATAGACGCAACCAAATCTTATACTTATACACATATATATTTTTCTATATAATCGAATCATTTTGCATGTGGTCAAAAAAAAAGCAATTATTTTTCAAAATTCATTCATTCATGTCATCTATGTACGCATATGCATATGTATGTATATGTCGTTGATGTAGTTTTATTGCTCGGTCTGCGTTTTGTATCCCTTTTTTTCTTGTATTTTTAATTTGATTTGTTTGCAAGCAAATTTTATTCGATTTAAGTTGGAGCTAAAATGGGGCTCAAATGCATTTGTGCAGTTACATACATTTAGGAATATGTATGTATGTGTGTGTATGTTATGTATACATCGAATTTTTTTTTTTAATTTAGTTAAATACACAAAACCAAAATTTTTAAAGAAAAAACTTTCGGTTTTTTACTTCAGTTTTGTGCAGCTTTTTAAAAATGGCTGCCATCAACAAGATCAGCAACAGCGCTGCCACCTGGCTTATAGGCGCAAGCTTTCAAATGTTATTTGCCAAATTATGGAAAATTGTGTGCAGTCGCCTATTAATATACAAATACGTTTAGCAAAAGCAACGGTTGCAAGAAAAAAAATCAGTTTTTGTTCTTTAAATTTGTATGTTTTTTTAAGACAAAAAATGGTCGCGGTTACCTTCATTGTCATCGATACTTTGACGTTGCCACTCAGGTATCACAAATGCAAAATGTACATATATCAGTTGTCACGAAACACGAACGTGCTTATCGATATATTAGTTACATGTGTATCGACAGTGCTGCCAGTCTTGTAATATACATATGATGGCACCACAATAGCAGAAATTTACTATCGTGTAGCAGATTCAATCTACTATCGGACCGCAATGGCGCGCTAAATATTTTAATTACAAATCTTTTGAACTTGCTTAGAACTTATTTCGCTTTTTATTTTTGTTTTTCTTGACAACTTGGCCAGGCTGCTTTTTCTGTGTCTTTGCGATTTTCTTGGTAATAAGGAATTTGAGACGCTTTTTAACCTCATCGTAATTTTCATTCGCCAGCTCAGCTTTGGTCGACTTGAAGAACTTGGCACCTTCTGCAAGAGATATATGGATATAGATAACATGGTTCACTATGTGAGCTTAGAGTTTTACCTTTCATTCTGACGTCGTTTTTGGGTATAAAGAAGGTTTCTATAAAGATTTGTGGCTTCTTTTGCTTCTGTTTGCCTGGCTTCTCATTCTCCTTGGCCACTTGCTGCTGCTGCTGCTCCTTCTCCTTGTCCGGCTGCTGTTGTTGCTCATCTTCGCTGTCGGAAGAGTCGTAGCTGAATGGATTCACTTGACCTAGGCCCAGTTTATTGGCCTTGTTAACCAATATCTTTTCTTGGCCTAGCTTCTCAAGTTGGTCCTGTCGCTGGACAACCGCTTCCTCATGACTGCTGCCAAACATTTCCAGCAGGCTGAAGCCTTCACCGCGCGTCTTCAGCGACTCCTTAAGCGTATCTGTGACCACGTAAAAGGCACTCTGTGAGACGGGCGTTGGCCCGGTACCTTCCTCCTCTACATGCACCTTTTCATCCTTCTTCTTCGGCTGCTGTTTGACTTTGTCTTTGTCCTTGATGCGCACGAGCTTCTGGTCCTCCTCTTTGGCAGGATCGTATCGCAACATTTTCTTATTTTTGGCCACCTTTGCTGCTGTCGCCGTCGTCGTGTCGATTTTGCGTCCAATCACCTGCTCCAATATGCCCATCTGCCAATCGCGCTCATTGTCCTGGGGATTCTCCGCTTGCTTGGCCTCATCTGCCTGCTCTTTATCGTCCTCCTCTTCACCCACAAAATTGGCGGTTATACGAAATCTGGGATCCAAGCTCTGTTTGCTTTGCATTTCCACCAAACGTTCGCCCTTTTTGCCGCTATATTGAGGCAGCACAAACTCTTCCTCCTGCTCCTCGCCATCTTCATCATTGAACAGATCTCGGCCTTTTGGCTTCTTCTGCACTTTCTTCGGCTCCAGCTCTTCGTCCTCTTCGGCATCGCTGAACTTGATGCGCTTCGCTGTCGTGGCCTCCGTGGAGGACAATGCCAGCTGTATGGCTGACTTCTTTTGCTGATGCTGTTGCTTCATTTTATGCAGCGACTCTTTGCGCTTGGAGTCGGCAATTGAGGCTTTCGCGTCCAGCTGCTTGGTGATAGGTTTCTTGTGCTGCTCGATGATGTGCAACGGCTTCACATCATGCTCCTGCTGGATGACAATCTGTAAGAGGCAGCAACGAGTTTAGCCCATTTCGAATATATGTATGTATATTTACAGTTAGTTACGCACTTTGCCATTGTGTATGGAGTTGGCGGCACGTTTTTTGGTTATCAACAGCTCGGGCGCCACTTCATCATCGTTGATCTCCTCGTGCTCTCCAAAGATGCGCCGTTTGTTTTGCGTACTTTGCACCAGCAGGCGGGAATTGCTTTGATTTGCTTCACTGTAAGCTGGTTGATCCTGCTGCTGTTCTTCGTCGCGCTCGCGCTTCAGACGATCCAAAAAGGACTCCTTGGCCAGCGATACCTTCAGCTTGCAGCCATGCAAACGCTGCCAATTGAGCTCGTGAAGACCTGCAATGGAAATGGAGTTATTTGCTTAGTTAAAGTTAAGCCTCTCGCCCACCCATGCATACAGTATTCGGCATCCTCTGTTTGCAGCGTCACAAATGCAATAACTTTTGCAATTGTCTGTCCTGAATCAACGAATTGTTCCTTCGTCTTTAGCTCCACACGCTCCACCTTGCCATAATCTTGAAACAGGCTACGTAGATCCTTCTCTATTGTGTTCGCCGGCAAGTCGGCAAGAAAGAAACGCGTGCTGCCCATATTTATATTTAACTTTTATACAAAATATAACTTATTCATAAATTTAAATAAAAAATATATATACGCGCACGTGTAGTTAAAACAACACAGCTGTTGCGCTTCGTGGAGTAAAACGATTTTAGTTTAGAACATATCGATTATTGAGCTTCTGACGTCAGCAAGTGATGCCTCTTATGTGCTCTAATTATCGATATCGCACGTAAATGCTCGATATATCTTTTCGCAATATATAGCGTTTTTCCCCTCGCTTCTTAAGCAACGTATTTAATTTCAATAGAAATCAAATAACTTAAGCCTTAACTGCTAATTGCTGTTAGGCAAAATGGATAATTTGGCATTCTCATCGTGCCGTTAATCGAGTTATCGTTACGCTTCGATATGTCTTGTGTCTAATACACATCTCCACATACACACACATACACACACACACAGTCAGATTTTATTATTTATTTTTGTTTTCTACTGTGCTAAAACTTTTGAGTCGCCAAAGATTATTTCCAAAAGCAATTTCTATAGATATACAATTAAAAGATAATGGATAAAAGCAGAGCTGGCAGTGCAACTACTTTGGAGAAATGGGGATTTCCATTGCTGGAGCTCTATCGGCTCGCCTTCACCTTCTACAAACGTAAAGGCAGAAAATTTCGATGCGTCTTGCCTTCTTTTTTTTTAATGCATTTTTCTGGCTTCCACGCATCTTTGTTTTGCAGAAAACTCAGGCAAGGCCATACATCTGTCCTACGAGGACAATCTCAAGTTGATTGCCTTCAAACAACAGGCCGCCTTGGGACCCTTCAATACGAATCATGCGCCGGCTCTTGGTGTTTTGGACGTGATCGGGCGTGACAGACAGCAGCACTGGCAGCTGTTAGGTGACATTACACGGGAGCAGGCAATGGAGGGTTTCATCGATCTGTTGGACACAATGTGCAGTGCCTTTCGTCCCTATATCGAGGCGGTGCGTCAGAATCGCGATGCCAATCTGAAAGCCGACCTGCGGCGCATGGAACTGGAGAAGGAGGCGCGCGAGAAACGCGAACGCGAGCAGCAGGAGCTGCTCGAGGAGGGCTACAAGGAGGAATTGCAACGCCGCCAGCTACAGGACGCACTCAACAAGCAAACGTATCAGCAATTTAAGGTAATCACTTAACTGCCTCGACACACGCTATCGATTTTCTAATACCACGTACGCAATACGTGTCCACTGGGCGGGCATAACAGCCTTTACAGCTGTGCTTGTGACAGCAGCTGTTCACTTGCATATATTACTTAGTATTTGGCAACAGAAAACTATATATATTTAATATGAAAAAAAAAAAAACAAAATTGATACGAATCAAACAGTTCAATGAACCGGTTCAGAAGTACTTAATTGAAAGTTTTTAAAAACTTGCCTGAATCATGGTCAGTGTTTGTGAACTACTTCAAAAATGCAATAATTTTGCTGCTGAACCGAATCAAAGGATTTGAAAGTGTTAAGAATTTGCTCATGATGCAAACAGATTCAAAGTGTTTAAAATCTAGTTCTGAACCAGTTCAGAACTATAAACTTTTGAAGTTGTAAGCTAAAAACTGTGAACTGCTCAATTAAAAAACTTGAATCAGTCCAGTTATTCAAAATGAACTAGTTCATATGAACGATGGACTCGTTTATACTTTTATCAAGTTTTATTTATGAACTAGTGTGCAAGCAATTGTCAAGAACTGTGCACCAGTTCCACTGTGCTGAACTAGTTACACATTCGATGAAGTTGAGTATATAGACAAGCTATATATGCCGATATATGCCTACTGTTTGCTTTTCCCTTCACTTTTGTAGTGCCTTCAAGGGTATTTTACAGTCGATAACTGTCGCGCACAACACCATTGTCTGTGCCCAGACAGTTGCACCTGTTGTGTACCCATCCCAATAGGCCTTGACGTCCTCGTCAATAATGAATTCTAATTGCCGGCGACAGCAACTCGAATGAGGTCAGAGTCACAGTCACAGTGACAGAGGCATAAACAAAAAAAATGGGGTCAAGCACACAACGATAAATTCAAGGATACGAATTTCATTAATACATTGTTCACAACTATTTTTCTGTTTATTGTTGCCTGTTTGCCCGCCTTGCAGCTGTACGCGGAAAAGCAGTTCCCTGGCAATCCCGAGCAGCAGGCTGTGCTCATCCATCAGCTGCAGCGGGAGCATTATCATCAATACATGCAGCAATTGCATTTGCAGAATCTAAATCAACTGGAACAGCAGACATCGGAGATGGACAAGGTGGAGGTGGAGGTGGAGCAGCAGCGGCAGCAGCAGCAGCAACAGCAACAGCAGCAGGAACACAGCAACAGCACCGCCAACATTACCAACAACAACAATAATAATAACAATAACAATAATAGCTGCAGCGGCGGCAGCAGCAGCAGCAACAACAGTCCTGGCCATCCAAATCTCGGCCAGACCACGGATACACTGCAGCACCTGGAGTGCCAGCAGCAACAGCAGCAGCAACAGCAGCAAGAACAGCTGCCCGCCGAGCAGCTGGCGGGCAATGATGAATATGACGATTATGTGATGATACGCCCGGCCAAAATTTGGACACGGCCCGATATCGAACAGTTCAAGACTGAAGTTTCTGCCGGTGATGGCGACGGCGTCATTACCATTGGACACGGTGATACGGTAACGGTGCGTATTATATATGTACAATAATGCAGTTTATACCACTGATTGATTGATTAATTGATTGTCTGTCCAGGTGCGCGTGCCCACAAATATGAATGGCAAATGCATCTTTTGGGAGTTTGCCACCGACAATTACGATATTGGTTTCGGCATCTACTTTGAGTGGGCCAAGCCCGTCACCAGTGAGGTGACGGTGCACGTGAGCGACAGCGATGAGGATGAGGATTGTGTGGATGAGGATTATCTATCGACCACCGAGGATTTGGAGTCGGGCTCACTGTCGCAGGATCGCAATGCGCTGGCCGCCCAAACTGCAGCGGCCGCTGCCAAGCCGCCCATTTCCATTATTGTGCCAATATATCGGCGCGAATGCTACAACGAGGTCTATGTGGGCTCGCATTCGTATCCCGGCGAGGGGGTATATCTGCTGAAATTTGACAATAGCTACAGCATTTGGCGTTCCAAAACGCTTTATTATCGCGTCTACTACGAGCGATAGGGCCAAAAAAAGAAGAGAAAACAAAAAAAAAACAGTCCAGTATTAGCATACTGGAATAGTTACCAAGTGCATATACATATACATACATATATACGGGGGTGTGTATAGTCCAAAACAATAGACATATTTCTAAGAATTTCGAAGATCATATAAAAACTGTTGGGGCGGGGGTGGGCGTGTGTGTGGTGTGGTGTGCTGTGTCTCGGGGTGTGTATGCAAAATGTGCATATGCAACTATTTCGAAACTACACTTTTCCACTTGCAAGCTGATTAAATCAATATTATTTATTATTTAGTTTTCAAAATACAAAATAAATTAATATGTATTTAAAAAAAATTCAAATGAAATCTGTTTAAATCAGAGTGAGAGAGAGCGAAAGTGCAGTCAGTTGGCGCTAAGAACTTTGAAATGCAGCAGCAGCCAGCGCTGGCAGATGTGTAGTTGCCAGCTTTTACTGGCTCGATTGCTGCTTTAAAAACTTAGAACATTCAAAAAGAGCAGCCAAGACTTCAATTTGTTTATTTTTTGTAAATTTATTTATTATTTTCATTTAGATTTTGAGCAAAAGCTGCTCGCTTTCACAGGCTGCTGATATAACCAGCGCTGCCAGATGTCAGCAGCCTTTTGCCCGTTTCAGCTTCTGCTAACAGCTGTTTATAACTCAAAATTGAGCGCTACCAGATAATAGTTGCTCGTAATAGTGCTCAAACAGCTGTTTATCGAGCCAACGCTGCCAGATGTGCACAATGTATACCATGTGTTGTTGTTATTTTATTCAAAAAGCCGGTTAATTCGTGTGTTATGTATGCAGCCGCATTGCAACTGCCAAAATGTCCTGCAGCAGGCAGTCGACTGGGCAAACGTTTGGTCAGCTATATGCTGGGCATCGAAACCTCCTGCGATGACACCGGCATTGCCATAGTGGACACAACCGGTCGAGTGCACGCCAATGTGCTTGAGTCCCAGCAAAAGTTTCATACGCGGTAACAAATGCTTCTTAACATATAAAGAAACACCATACTTATATGTATACAAATTTCTAGTTACGGCGGCATTATACCGCCACGTGCTCAGGATCTACATCGTGCGCGCATTGCCGCTGCTTATGAGCGCTGCTTGGAACAGGCGCAACTGCAGCCGGAGCAGCTGGCGGGGGTTGCGGTGACCACACACCCGGGCCTGCCATTGAGCTTAATTGTGGGTCTGCGTTTTGCCCGTCATCTGGCACGGCGTCATCGCAAGCCCATGTTGCCCGTACATCACATGGAGGCGCATGCTTTGCAGGCGCGCATGGAGCATCCCAATGAAATATGTTATCCATATCTTTGCCTGCTCATTAGCGGTGGCCACAGTCAGCTGGCGATGGTTTATGGACCTGGCCGGCTAACGCTGCTCGGCGAAACACTGGACGATGCACCCGGCGAAGCCTTCGATAAGATTGCACGACGTCTACGGCTCTACGTGCTGCCTCAGTACAGATTATGGAATGGCGGGCGAGCCATCGAGCATGCTGCTCAAAATGCCGCTGACCCAAATGCATTTGAGTTTCCATTGCCGTTGGCGCAGCAGCGCAATTGCAATTTCAGCTTTGCTGGTATCAAGAACAATTCCTTCCGTGCCATCCGCAAACAGGAGCAGGAGGAGCGAACGCCTCCAGATGGCATCATTAGCAACTATCGCGACTTCTGTGCGGGTCTGCTAAATGCAGTCAGTCGCCATCTAATGCATCGTACGCAACGTGCTTTGGAGTATTGTTTGGAGCGCCAACTCTTTGCTGCAGCGCCGCCCACACTTGTCATCTCGGGGGGCGTGGCGAACAATGATGCCATCTTCGAGAATCTGAAGCATTTGGCAAGCGCCTACAATTGCCGCTGCTATCGACCATCGAAGCTCTATTGCTCCGATAACGGAGTCATGATTGCCTGGCACGGCATCGAGCAACTGCTCCAAGATCGAGAGCAGAGTCTACGACTGGACATTGACAATATAGACATAGCGGGCAGCGCAGGATTTCAGCAGTCGATGATTGCCGATGTGGAACTGGCGGCCATCAAATGCAAATGGATCAAAACACTGTAGCCACGCGGTGGAGCCAGCACGATCTTTACAAGAAACATATATATATATACTATAACTGTAGTAATATAATATAACTGATAAGCTGTTGTTAATATATAAAGCCAATTGACTTTATTCTATATTGCAGCTATATAATATATTTCACATGCTCGCTGCAATATCTATTTAAGTACTTGACTTTTGATAGTCGTAGAGCTCAGAACAAAGAGCTGACGATAAAAAGTAAAAACAAAGAAAACTCCCAAGCTATGGCAGCTATATATTGTAGCAAAGTCCGATCTGATATAGAGAATTCTTGGAGTATATATATATATATAAAGTAGAGTAGTCCAACAGTTGGTAAAGAGCTTACGATAAAAACTCAAACAGCTTTATCGTATATGATGACTGTTGCTGCTGCTCTGACATATGTACATATATACGACTTGGTCAAATCGTAAGCTTGACCTATGACAAGTTTTTATGTATAAACAGCTTCATAGCAAATCCAAGAATAGATTCTCTCCCTACTACTTTGAATGTTTATAATATATAAACTAAACTCAATGATTCCCAAAAAGGTTTTTGTTTTGCATCTCTTTCTAACTCGTAACAGAACTATGGAAACCTTTTTCTGTTATTTAGCTATTACCTTATATATAGAGATATAGATACATCTTTATATAGGTATAGCTATATAATACATATATACATACTGTGTTCATAAAAATAGTAGTGCAACTGAAATATCAAAACACTTTGAATTTGAACATGTATATAAATATGTATGTTAATTTTAATACTCGTTTCAAATTGTTATCAAAATATTATATTTTTACCGAATTTCGCTGTCCAACATTTCAGTGGCACTACTATTTTTATGAACACAACTTGATATGCATTCCTTTATAGATGTAGCCACATCCTTACATCGAAATATGAAGATATATGCTTTTATAGATATAGATAGAACCTTCCAAAGATATAGCTCCATCCTTATATAGATACATGCATCCATAGAAAAAGATATATCCCTATATACAATCCGTTCATGGATATAGCTGCATCCTGACATAGAGATATAGTAAGTCCATATGCTTAGATATAGATACATTCTTATAGATATAATTACTTCCTTCTAGACGTATACATACATCATTATATAGATATATATACATCCCTATATAGATACATCCCTATATAGATACATCCCTATATAGATACATCCCTATATAGATACATCCCTATATAGATACATCCCTATATAGATACACCCTTATATAGATACATCCCTATGTAGATATAGATACATGCTTTTATGGATATAAATAGCTCCTTCCACAGATATAGATGCATCCTTCTATAGACAAAGAGTCACCCCTATCGATACATCCTTCCAGAGATACAGATACATCCTTGTATAGATATAGCTACATGTTTGCATCCATATACAGAGATACATACATATTATACATACGCAGCTATGTTTATACAAATGGTCACATCTTAATATAGATATAGCTCCTCCGTCCTCATATGTGGACCGCTCCCTTCGTCGACCCAAAGTTGACTTGATTTCATTTGTTTTTACATTATGTATATATATATATATATTTGTTTTTGTTTTTGTTTTTTTTTTCTTTCTTGTTTTATTATATTATCTGAAATCAATAATGTCAAATTTCTAATGTCTAAAAAAAAAATGTAAAAATTGATAATGTATACATATAAAAATATTAAAAAATGCATTAGTTCTTCCATCGTCCAACTTCGTCTCTGCTTCTTCATCTGCTACATTTTTTGTTTTGTTTTTTCTTTTTTGTTTTTTATGCTGAACTACAATACAATTTTTTGTTTTCTTTTGTTGTTGTTTTTTCCTCTCTTTCGCTTCTCGCTTTTGTTTGTTTGGATTATACTTATATAGAGTTTAGTTGTTGTTGTTTTTTTTTTGTATTTTCTTGTGTTTCTAATAATCTTTTTTATTTTTGTGTTGTTGTTTGCAACGTTTACTTATATATTTCAATACTCTTACATTTTGTTTTTGTTTGTTTTCTTTTCTTATTTTTTTTTTGTTTTGTTTTTTTTTTTTATTACATAATTGCGTTTTACATACATTACGCATAGCTTTTATTATTATTATTATAATTTTTTTTAGTTTTATTTTGTGTACCGTTATTTATTGCGTGTGTGTGTAAACAATTGGTAGACATATAATGTTTATTAATTTATTTATATATATATATATATAAATATATATATATATATATATATATATATATATATATATATATATATATATATATATATATATATATATATATATATATATATGTCTGTCTGCTCGCTGTTTTCTTTCCTATTGCTGTGAGCTCTTCCTTTTCACACACACATATATGTATATATATTTATATATAGTATACACACACAAATATATATATATATATATATATATTTATATATATAGTTATATTTATGCAAAACACGTTTTCTGTTTTGTTTTTGTTTTCTGTTTTTTGTTTGTTTTTTTCTTTCTTCACTTTTAGTTTTTCTCTTTTGCTTCTCTTAATATAAATAATTTGTTTTTGCTATATTGTTATTGTTGTTTTCTCTTTGATCTTAATGTGGAGGGGCAGAGAGAGGGTAGATATATATATATATATATATATATATATATATATATATATATATATATATATATATATATGTATATATGTATGTATATATATGTATATAATTATAAAATATAAGTTGAAAGGGTTTGGCTTAGATAGAGCGCACACTGGTTAAAAAGCAAAATGAAAACAAAAAAAGAAACAATTTAAAAGAGAAAAACAGGGAAAAGTTAAATATATGTATATATATATATATGTATATATATATATATATACATATGTATATATACATACATATGCCCATATATATATATATATATATATATATATATATATATATATATATATCTAAATATACCATAATGGTTATGGGTTTCTCTTTGATTCCTTTTGGGAGCGAAGCAGGAAAAGAAAAGAAGCAACCGAAAAAACCACACAAAAATTATTAAAAAAAAAAAAACAAAAAAAACACCACACAAACAACAAATGGGAAAAACAAAAGAAATTAGAGGAATCTGCATTTCCTTCGCTTGGTCGGCTCTGGCGGCTCCAAGGCGGCCAAAATGGCCTCATCGAATACATTCTTCAGTCCCTTCTGCGTGAGGGCCGAGCATTCAACATATTTGACCGCCTTCAGCTCCTTGGCCAGCTTCTCGCCCTGCTCCGATGTGATGGGCTTTTGCTTATTCTTGGCCAGTTTCTCCAGCGTGCTCGTCTCGTCGCGCAAATCGATCTGTGTGCCAACCAGCAGGAACGGCGTCTTTTGGCAATGGTGCGTTATCTCGGGCACCCACTGTAACAAAGGACAAAGAACATAATGTTAATACAGATCTCTCTCTTGCTTTCTCTCCCACTCTCTCTCTCTCTCTGTCTCTGCTTACCTTCTCTTTGACATTCTCAAAGGAACTGGGACTGACCACCGAGAAGCAGACCAGAAAGACATCCGTTTGCGGATATGACAATGGACGCAGCCGATCGTAATCCTCCTGTCCGGCGGTATCGAATAGTCCCAGCGTATACGGCTCACCGCCAATCATAACCGTAACCGCATAATTGTCAAATACAGTTGGCACATACTCTGACGGAAATTTGTTGGTTGTGTACGATATTAGCAGACAGGTCTTGCCCACTGCACCATCGCCAACGACCACGCACTTGATGGTTTGCATACCGTACGAGTTATACTTTAAGCGATTTCTACAAAGATTAAACAACAACGTATATATCAAAATGAGTATTAGATGATAGATATGTGGCCTGCATACAGTGGACACTAAACACTAATTATGTTAGAGCATTCGCATTGCCAGTTCAAGTCATGTGGCTGCATACAGTCAGCTCTGCCTATGAGCGACGCCGAATCAATTGCTGAACTACACCGGCCGCGGGCATCACTGTAGGCCAACACAGTCAAGTGGTTCATACAGTTAAGCCTGCCAAAGTGCAACACTTATGCTGTTCCAGCTATAATTCAACTTCACAGGCTTCACTGTAGCTAAAACTGTCAAGTGTGTGAATGTGTACTTATGTGTATGTGTGTGTGTGTGTGTGTGTGTATGTGTGTGTGTGTGTGTGTGTGTGTGTGTGTGTGTGTGTGTGTGTGTGTGTGTGCCTCCTCATATGCCTTAATTACTTTCGCAAAGAGGCGCGTGGGCGTGGAAATAAGGGAAGGCCCTTGCCCGGCCAAGTGATTGTCAAGTTCTTCAGCCGCAGGGTGGTTAAATTGTCGAAGTGGCGAGGGGAGAGCAGGACAGGGGTAAGGCAGGGTAAGGGGGACGCACTCAATTCATTTGGAAGTGCGCTTTGTTATCATCAACACAGAGACACACACACACACACACACACACACATACTGTCATATATAGATATATAATTTATAAAATATATGCAAAAATATTTCATATCAGCAGCAAGACGCATATTGCCAATTACTTGTAATTTTTTTTTATTTTTTTTGCTTAACTATTGTGTCTTATCTATGCGTGTGAGTTGTATCTGTGGAACTTTGTACACAGAGAACACACACATACACGCACACATACCCTACTATACAGACACACATATACGCCAGCCGGGCGGTATCGTCGTCGTCGTCGCCGCTGTCGCCGCCGGCTTCCTTTTTAATGGAGCATAAAGCAGAGAGCCGCAGGCAAAGGCGATGACTCAAGCTGTGCATGTGTGCGTGCAGAATAAAAGAAAAATAAAAAGAGAAAAAAACAACACACACACACACACACGCAAAGAGTGCCTAGATAAGCGCGCAGGCAGTTCTAATATGAAATATGCAGCGGGGCCACTGCCATAACCAAATCACACACACATTGATAGCGTGTATATGTGCACATGTATTGAAGTGCGCGCGCGTGTGTGTGTGTGTAGTTTTGCTGCAGCCAATATGCTAATTTATTTTGACACAAATGCACTTGTGTATAAATACACATACACACACACACACACACACAAGCGCGCATGCATGCATGCATGCACATATGCGCATATTGTTTTGCATCGCCCACACACACACACGTACAAGGCATTTATAATTATTAGAAAGCCAGGCAAAGCGAAATGCACAAATTTCGTTCACATTTCGAAAATTCGCCAGCAGCAAGAATCAAATTGAAGCAATCGTTTGCAGCAACATACTGACATATACTCATACACGCACACACACGCACACATTGACGTATAGAGCAGCAGACACAAGCAGCTAAAGCAGTCATCGTTAACATTTTTCGTCACTTTTCACTCGACAGAATTTTCTCTTTCTTGGCGCACCAGATGTATTGGTTTTTTTTATTTTTGCAATTAATAAATGCATGCCCTTTACTTACAACTGATCTGAATTGCAAACGGCAGTTCAATTTGTTTAGTTTTAACTATTTTTTTTTTTTTTTTGGGCTGGGTTGGGCGTCAATTCGTATAGAAAACTACTATTTTTCTTTTGTGTGTTCGTTCTCTGCAGCAAATAGTAATCTGTATGCGTGCGAATGACGAAGCACAGGGTTGCCACTGCGACAATCGCTATCGTCAATTTTGACGTTTACAAGTGGCAGCACTCTGATACAATGTTGCCACTCCGATCGGATGCAACTGTCTTTTTTCTCTCTCTCTCTCATTTGTCTGTCAACTAGAATAAGAATAAGAGAACGGAGCAGCGACAACAAAGTAGGCGACCAAAAAATCCAATCGTCAGGCTTTAACAAAAAAGAAAAAATATTTGAAACCGACGGGAATGACATCGAAATGGATGGATTTTTAAGGAACAGGTATGTAATTTATTAGCCAATAGTGCAATAATTTAAACAATTTAGCAATGTCATTTGCGACTTAATGCAGTCATGCGCATGCATAAAATTGAGAAACTCACAAATGCATGAACACCATTACAGTGACCTGCAGTTTATTTGATTCAGGGCCAAATTGCATTTCATCAATAATGCTAATGTATATATATATATATATATATATATATATATATTTGTGTGTGTATATATACATATATGTATGCGAGATGAGATGTATATATATAATGATATACATACATGTATATATATATATATATATATATATATATATATATATATATATATATATATATATATATATATATATATATATATATATATATATATATATATATATATATATATATATATATATATATATATATATATATATATATATATATATATATATATATATATATGTATAACTTAATTGAACTTTATTGCAGAAAACGTAGTCGCGAAGACGATCTTCCATGCGAATCGACTCCACTTTCCAAGCGTATCAACAATCTGCATTTAAACTTCGACGATGGAAACAGCAGCAGCAGCAGCAATTGCAGTTTACCAAATCTAATTAACGATAATAATAATTATGTATTGCCAACAACCACTAATGGCGGCATTATCAGTCCAGCTGAAGTGGTTGGCGGTAACGTATATGAATACAATCCCGAGCTGAATGCTGATCAAAATCCTTACTATTATGAAAAGAACAAAATGTTGTATGACTTGCACGTTGAGCGTGTCAGGCGCAACAATCAGTAATATTTCAAGCAACACAAATGGATCCAACTTAATGCTCTAAAAGAAACAATAATAATATTAATATTAATAATAATAATAATAATAATCAATGTTCATGCAACACGCTTAACTTAACAACGTGATAAAAACAAGAAAAAAACAAATCAAAACAAAAAAAAAAAAAAAAAAGAAAAGAAAACCAAGAAAACAATTCAAATCTCATGAAAAATAATAATAGCTAAAACCACACAACAAAATGAACAAGGAAAAATCAAATCCTGCTTGCCTTACCCCTTCGATAACAGAATAAATAGCAATATGATAGCTGTTAGTGCCAATAATTCAAGGAAATAAACTCAGATGGATTACTTAGTGGATCTTCAATCTTTAGAGGTTCATTTATATGAAGTAGAGGAAAACGAAGAAGAGGAGGAGGAAGAAGAAGAAAATCAGTTTATATATTATAAACATTCAAATTTCTGCGAATTGAGACAAAATGTGTTCGAAATATATATATATATTTATATATATATATATATATATGTAGAATTAAAAATATGATTTAGCTAACGAAACAGCTGTTAAATATAAAACTCTACAAAAAAAAGAAAACCTTAAAATATTTATATATATATGTAGCTAGTGATTTTGAAATACCTACGTACACATAAACAACATAAGACTTTTCAAATTTTTCTCTGCACACAGACACACACTCACACACAGAGAAACATATGTAAAATCTGTTAACTATATGTTTAATAGATGATACAATTTGTTCTAAATTTCTAGAATTGTGTGCTGGAGTGTTTTACTTCAATATAATATACTTAAGTTAACGATAAATAAGCCATGTATGAAGCAGCAATACTGTTAATAAAGTATTATAGGAATTTTCTAAATCAAAAAAAAAAAAAAAAAGAAAAAATATTGGATTCGCGACTTTACGTGTTGAATTTGCAGTATTTTTCTTATGACGGCGCACCACTGTGCCTTCGCATGTCAAACGATACTGTTGTTGTTATCGTTGCTGCTGTGTCAATTGAGACAATGCAATAAGCGTTCGCTCTCGCTCTCCTGTCACCCAATGAAACGCTCTCTCGCTCGCTGTACCTCTCTCATTCACATTGGTACGCATTCACGTTCGACACACACAGACACACGATCGCACACATGCATGCGCCGCAGGCACACTCATTCTTTGTTGTTGCTATTTATACGCTCGCAATTTATTTTTGACAACGTAAAAATGTTGTAATATATTGTTAAAAATTTAGTTATAACATATTAAATTAAGTGCCTTCACAGTGCCACTCCAGTATTTACAGCAAACAAATCAAATTGTTCAAATATATAAATAAATGCAAAATGTGCGAATGCGAACGAAGTGGAAAATGTTTGACAAGTGCAACAAGTAAACACAATAGCCTCACATAATAGCCAATTATAAATATATATCTATGTATATATATATGTATGTCATATGTATATGCACATAGCAATAGCTGAACAATACATCACAATCGATATTGCAATCGGAATCACAATCGCCATCGCCGTAGATGATGAGCCCATTCGGTTCGAAGAAGAACCGTTCATTGCCGGTGCGCGTGAGCACCTTTGATTCGGAGCTGGAGTTCGAATTGGAGACACGTTCCACTGGGCAAGAGTTGTTCGATCTGGTGTGTCGTACGATTGGTTTGCGTGAATCGTGGTATTTTGGACTGCAGTACGTCGACACGCGCAACAATGTCTCCTGGCTCAAAATGGACAAAAAGGTCAAAGATCAGCGCGTCGAATTGCATGCGAACAATAGCATTTATGTCTTCAGTTTCTATGCGAAATTCTTTCCCGAGAATGTCAGCGAGGAGCTGATACAGGAGATAACGCAGCATTTGTTCTTCTTGCAAGTGAAACAGAGCATTCTATCGATGGACATCTATTGCCGGCCAGAGGCATCCGTTCTGCTTGCCTCGTATGCGGTCCATGTCCAATATGGACCCTACGACTATGAGACCTACAAGGATGGCATGCTGGCCGGCGGTGAACTGCTGCCCAAGGGCGTTACCGATCAGTATCAAATGACGCCCGAGATGTGGGAGGAGCGCATCAAGACCTGGTGAGCATCTCAAGTCATCACCCATAGGCCCTTTGTAACTAAATTTCGAATTCGACTTCTAGGTACATGGATCATGAGCCCATGACGCGGGATGAAGTGGAAATGGAGTATCTAAAAATTGCACAAGATCTGGACATGTATGGTGTTAACTACTTTCCTATTACGGTGTGTAACCTAACCCCAATTAGAGTTCGAAAATGTATCTAACCTCACACTGCAGCCAAATGTAGTAGCTTCGAGTTCGAAAACGAACAATACATTAGATACTTGAGCTAAGTTTGCCTTAATTCGAATTCGAATTCAAACCTAATCTAACAATAACAATATCCTTATCCTAATTTAACCAATAAGTAACATCAGTAACAAACATAACCTTACATTGCAACCATTGTAATCTTAATTCGAGTTCGAAATCGAACCTAATATTAACCTTAACTAAAACTAAACTTGATTCGAGTTCTAAAACTAAAACTAAAAGCTAACATTTAAGCTAATCTAAGTCAAATTCGTACTCGTTTTCGAATTCGAAAACGTATCTAACCTCACACTTGGAACTTATTTATGCTCTCTAACTCTTTTGTTCATAGAATAAGAACAAAACCAAATTGTGGCTGGGCGTTACGGCCGTGGGTCTGAACATCTATGATGAACGCGACAAGCTAACCCCAAAGACAACGTTCCAATGGAACGAGATACGACACGTTAGTTTCGATGACAAGAAATTCACGATACGTTTAGTGGATGCCAAAGTGCCGAACTTTATATTTTACTCGCAGGACTTGCACATTAACAAAATGGTGAGTGAATCACTATTGCATAAGGTGTGGTTCTTTGAACTAGTTCCCAGAGTTTTCAATTAGGATTTAAGTATGTATATGGCAAAGGATCATTTCAAGTGATATTAATATTTCTAGAGCACTATTATTTCTAGTACTATATACTTTAGAAAATAACAGAAATGAACTAGTTCCGTGAACTAAAAACCGAGGGTCTATCAGGCAACAAATAGTTACTCTAGCTTCATTGAATGTTTTAAAATTAGACAATGTGAACTAGTGTCAAAGAACAATCTCACTTTTGGTGTTAAATGAACTAGTTCCGTAAAGAAACATAACCTCGAAATACGTATTAATGCCCCATCCATTCACAGATACTTGACTTGTGCAAGGGCAATCACGATCTCTATATGAGACGCCGTAAGCCGGACACCATGGAGATTCAACAGATGAAAGCGCAGGCAAAGGAGGAGAAACAGCGACGCCAAATCGAACGAAAGAAGTTCATAAGGGAGAAACAGTTGCGCGAGAAGGCGGAACACGAACGCTACGAGCTGGAGAAGAGGCTCGAGCATCTGCAGGACGAGATGCGCATGGCTAGCGATGCGCTGGTAAGCTGATCGATCCCATATCTAGCAAAATCTTCAATTGAATTGCCTTTGCAGCGTCGCTCCGAGGAGACAAAGGAGCTGTACTTCGAGAAGAGTCGCGTGAATGAGGAGCAAATGCAGCTAACCGAATGCAAAGCGAATCACTTCAAGACGGAAATGGATCGTTTGCGTGAGCGTCAAATGAAGGTGGAGCGGGAGAAGCACGATTTGGAAAAGAAGATAAGGGACGCCGACTTCTATATGCTCCAGCTGACTGTGGAGAATGACAAGCGTGAAGCGGAAACGGAGAAGCTCAAAAAGGAGCTAATCTGCGCCAAGATGGCAGAGAGAGAAGCAACCGCACGTCTGCTGAACTTTCTCAACAGCGGACGCAAATCGTCAACGGACAGTTTGCTAACGGCCTCAACCGTCTCTCAGGCCAATGTCAATAATCCGTCAAGCATTGCGGCGATCAGTACACCCTCGCTGACCACGAGCAGCTCCACAAATGATCTGGAGACAGCCGGCGGAGCAGAGCTCACGAACTCTGCCTCCCACTACATTGTGATGGGCGACAACTCTAGCGGCATTTCCGACGACTTTGAGCCCAAGAAATTTATTTTAACTGACAACGAAATGGAACAGATCGCCAATGAGATGGAGCGCAGCCACTTGGAATATCTGCGCAAGTCCAAGAAACAGGTGCAAAATCAATTGCAAACGCTGCGCAGCGAAATCGCACCGCATAAAATCGAACAGAATCAAAGTAATCTGGATATACTCAGCGAGGCGCAGATTAAGGCGGGCGAGAATAAATATTCAACGCTTAAGAAACTCAAGTCCGGCTCGACCAAGGCGCGTGTCGCCTTCTTCGAGGAACTCTAATCGTAGCGTAGAAGATACACTGCAAAAAAAAAGAAGAAGAGCAACAGAAACTACCTAATCAAGACTCGTACAGTCTCAAATTTTAAGCATTGTTCTAGTGTTTTTTTCTTTTGTGTAATTCTGTAATTTTGTAAGGATTCAGTTGTTTGTGTGTGTGTGTGTGTGTGTATAAGTATTTGTCTCAGTGTACATCATGTAAAACACTGTATTATTGTATCTATGTATGTGTTTCAGTGTATCTTGTATATACAAACAATTTGTTTCAATGTATGTCGTCTCCTTTGTCACTCAATTGAACTTACTGTATAGTTTTTGTTTCAGTGTATACCATGCTAAGTCCCACTCACTGTATATACGTAGCTATTTATCTCAGTGTATACCAGGTTAATTCAATTCTCTCAGCGTGTGTAAATTTCGATTTCACTCAGTGTATTCTGTGTATATATATAATTGATGCGTTTTGCGACTTGCTTTATTGTACTGTACTCACTGTATGCTTTTTCTCTCAGTGTATCTATGTATACCATATCAATAGCTATAAGCCCCCAACGTTGGCATTATGCTAAGATTTGTTGCCGAATTCAATAAAAAAAAACCTTTTTAATCAGGGCCTACAATTAAATATAAAAAATGACTACGCTCGATTTGGATATACCCTGTAAAAAGCAAAAATTGTATGTTATTCAGGAATAACCCGATTGGAATTGGAATTAATCGATATTTATCGATTTCAATATCGTAGCCGTTCAGGCTATGGCATAGAAGATAATGCAAGCCGATATTTCCCGATTCAAATGCTAAGTGCACATAATCGATATGAATATTTATTGATTATACAAAATACTCTTGATATATAATATTATTTTCTTGATCATGATATGATGCGTGATAGATAAACGTATTTATCGGTTTTTGAAAAGTTATCGATAACTATTTTTGTATTTTTACCCAACCCAGCCTCTATACCAAAATAATGTCTCTTAAACTTTCAATAAACTAATCTAATACGATAACTATCGTTACCAATGGGGAGAATTATATTAAAGTTATTCATATATGTAGACGATCGGATGCATATATTACTGTTCCATCATAACCATTTAAATGACAATCCGTAGCATCCCTAGTCAGGCATTTGTCGATTTATTTATTCTAGTGTACTATTATCATGTATATTTAAATCTACATACACATATTTATACTTTTGTATAATATTTTCGCTGGAAACTTTGTTTTAAACTATAAATATTGTGAAACTATTTCCTTCCTTCTCTAATCCATTTAGTTGTATAGCTGTTGCTGCTGGTTCTGTATTGCTATGCTCCTCACACGCGTCTGGTGTATCCAATTGGAACTGGGCATATTTCTAACGTACTTATTTTCCCCTAAGAAAGTCCTAAGGACTTTCTTGGTTTGTGGCAACGCTGTTTTCAACGTAAGCCTCATTTGTTTAATGGCAGACTCAAAATGTTGAATAATAATAAAATAATAAACTAGCTATTTTAAAATCCTAGCTCTAATTTTTTTTACTGCTGCAAACTGAAACCCCAAATCCTTTGAAAATTTGTTTAAAATCCACTTTGATTGAACTTCGGGCATTTATCGAACCGGAGCTCGCGAACTAGACCCACTGAGCGAGCCGCCACTGAAGCAACAGGAGCAAAGGCGCCTATCGATAAAAGGTTTGGGCAGCTGATTGTTTGAATTTTTGAAAAACATTTGACCATTTACATTTATTTTATTTTACTCTTTTAGGTTTTCACACAGAAACACGTAAATGTAGTTTTCCTAACGAATAAGTTGATTTTTTTTTTGTAGTTTTTTCTTCTTTTTTTAATATATTTATTATTACTTGTTTGTAACTTATGTTGCGGCGTGTCCTTTGCCAACTTTTGCACACACATATATATTATATATGTTAGATTGCGTTTATTTTTAATTTTAAATTGGAACACGCACCTTTTAAGCTTCCCTTGGAAAAAAAATAGATATATGTTTATATATATATATATAGCTTCCCCCCTTGCTACCATCGACCCGCAAATTATGACATAAAAGAAATTTGTTTTTTTTTTGTTTTGTTTTGTTTTTGGTACTAAGGAATTTCAAATATTTACGTCTTTTTGTATTTGTTTTTTTGTAACACCGTGGAATATTTGATAGATATATATTTATGTATATATATTTATACATATATATGTCTTGCGTTATTTTTGTAGAAAACGTACATCAACAAATAAAAACAGAGTGAACTTTAAAATTATCAAAAAAAAATGTTTTATACATATATATGTATTATATATATATATATATATATATATATATATATATATATATATATATATATATATATATATATATATATATATATATATATGTATGTATGTATATATATATACATATATATATAATTGTTGACTATATGTTAAACATGTTGAATTAGAAACTTGTTTATAGCTTCTGCTTTCCTTGCCCCACATTGAAATCCTATATATTCATATATGTATATATATAGCCACACATCAATTGTTATTAACAATATCGCTGCTCTGCCCCAGACTTTGGCTTGTTCTTCTTGTTTTTTTTTTTTTGTAAATATAATTATTACATATACATACATATTTATATGTATATATATATACATATATTTTTTTATGAATTTTTTTTAAGCATTTTTGTTCTTTTTTTTTGTAGTTTGTTTATGGTTTTTTTTTTATATCCTGTTTTAGTGGAAATTTTGAAGCAAAATTATCTGTGTCTGTGTGTGTATTTAATTTATAGGCTTCCAGGCGTAAATTTTCTTCTGCATCTGCATCCTAATTGCTTACGCTAGATGGATGTGTGTGTGTGTGTGTGTGTGTGTGTGTGAGTTTGTGTCTGTTGTGTGTGTGTGTGTGGTGTGCATAGTGTGTTGTATATATATATATATATATATATAAATATATACATATACATGTGTGAGTTTATGTATGTGTATGTGTGTGTGTGTGTCAAAGTTTATCAGCAAACAGCAGCCCCGTTGTTAGCCTCTTTCTTTGGGGCGTGGCATTCGTTTCATTTAATATTTAGTATGCACCCACACACACACACACACACAGACAAATACATATATATACATATATATATATATATATATATATATATATATATATATATATATATATATATATATATATATATATATATATATGTATATAAATATATATACATATGTATACTTAAGCAAGCATATATATACGTATACAAATATATAGATATAGATATATATAGAGACGATATTGGCGTGTACAGAAGGCATTCGCCTTAACAATGTTAACTCAGGGACAATTGATTCAGCGACAGCAAACGCTCCACGGCTGCATTGATATCCCCAAACGTTGCAATGAGAGCTGTGTGGAAGAGATAAGGAGATCAGATGAGTATATATGGAAGAGGGTAATATAGGGTAGAAATATGCATAAATATATAAGTATATAGCTAGTTATCTTTATGTTCGTTGAAGTATACTCTTGCAGCAGCGATTTATATATAATATAGATCAGTCAGCTAAAGATCGAACATTCTTTCGATAGCTAACCTACACTGTACTATTCTATGCCATATAGAGTATATGTCATATAGTATTTAAAATTAGTAATTTCTTTATTCAGCACACTCTTCTTCCACCTCTATTGCTAATATATATAGCAGCTACATAAGATTCCCTGACTCAGTAGTTTATATAAATTTAGATTAGATTATAATGCACTCAATGCACTCTAATGATCCTATACAGGGCAGCTATATGATGTACTAGCTCGATGCGTTCAAGATTCAGAGAACAGCACTGAAGATGCAGTTATATGTATATATATATATATAGTTAATGGATATAGCTTGACTTTAAGACTAAAATCGACTAGTTAGATTTGGATTGCCTCCACTGTAGTTACTTATCCGTTATATATATATAATTTATAAATATAGCTCAATTTGAGGCTGACTATAGCAACAGCACTGATCTGGAGTATATACAGTTGGGTTCACAAAAATAGTAGTGCGACTAAAATGTGTTCATCAAAATAGTAGTCCTGTCCTAATATTAGGAGAGGACTACTATTTTTATGATTACCCACAGAATTGATATATATATATATATATATATATATATATATATATATATATATATATATATATATATTATGCCTATATATAGACGCAAGTGTTATGTGGATTATTGATGTAGAACTGCATATATATTAACTGTCCTAACTGCCTATAGCTAACCAAATCCAAGACTCTCTTGAACTAATATAGACACTGCTGCAGTCCTATCAAATATACAAAGATAATCTTAGATAGCTATATATATATATATATATATATATATATATATATATACATATATATATATATATACATATATATATATATATACATATATATATATATACATATATATATATATACATATATATATATATATACATATATATATATATATATATATACATATATATATATATACATATATATATATATATAACTAGTTATATATTTAGATATAGTTTGCCCGCCTACCCTGCAAATTGGCATCGCGATTGACAAAGCCCATGGAAGCGAGCTGCTCCAATTGGGATTGATAGCGCACTTCCGGTGGCTGCGTGCTGTCCGCATTGTTCGACATGCCATTGAGCATGCGCATCATGAAATCGTTAAAGAGCTGGGCATTGGGTCCGCCGCCGGGTGCCAATGAGCCAATAGCTGGATTCGTGGCATTCGATAGTGATCCACTAACATTGTTCGGCGTGGTTGAATTGTTAATGCTGCTGGCATTGGTAGCGCTATTAGTGGAATTTGTGGTTGCTGTGCTACCATCGCCGCTAGCCGGATCAGTGACACCTGCTGTATTGATGCCTGGTGGTGGCGGCGGTATGCCCAATGTGCCAACTAGATTCGGTGCGGCGCTACGCAGCTGTTCCATGCCCTGCTGAATCTGTAGGATGGCATTGATTGCCTCCGGATTGGTTAGCATATTCATCACATCCGGATTCTGCATCTGTGCCATAAACTGTGGCATCATCTGTCGCACCTGATCCTGCAGCTGTGGATTGTTCGACAATAGGGGGCTGGTGCTAAGTAAACGTGACGCCATATCTGGATCCTGTGACATTGATTCCATCATCGATCGTGTATAGGGGGCATTCAATAGGTTTTGCATCAATGCCGGATTATCGGCCATCTGTTGGAGCAGACTGCGCATTGCCGGTGTATTGAGTACATTGTTTGGCGGCTGATCGCCACCACGTTGATTATTTGGGCCCGTATTATTGCTTTGGGAGTTGGTGTTGGTGCCGGTGCGATTGCCGCTGCCGGTGCCCCACGGATTTGGCAACGGATTGCGATTCTCCGTGCCCTGCTGTGGATTAACACCGGCCGTGCCACCACCACCACCACCGCCGCCGCCCTCAACTAAGCCGGCAAAGGGATTGCGTCCAAAGGATTCAGTTGCCGCATTCATCATTGGCTCCTGTATATCACGATAGATGCGCTGCAATGCACTATAGCCACCTGGCACCGATTCCAAATTCGACATGGCACGATCATGCGAGCGCATCAGCTCCTGCAACATTGATGGATTGCGCGCCAATTCCATTGTCTGACGCAACAGATCGGGATTGTTAAGCATATGCGATATTTCGGGATTACGTTGCATCAGATCCTGCATCTGAGGATTCGATGTAATTAGCTGACGCATCGTCTCCGGATTGTTCATCATTTGCTGCACCAGCGGATTATCCATTAGCGAACGCAACATATCACCATTATTTAACAATTCATTCTGCATGCGCGCCTGCAAATCCATAAAGGTATTCGAGCCGGCACCCAAGGCTTCCATGCCAGCTAGGCCACCAAAATGATTCAGGCCAAATGGTGTTTGACGCACATCGGCCGGTGCACGTGCCGGTGTTTCATTGGTACGTGTGGGCGCTTTGATAACCAAGTGTACTGTTAAATTGTCCTTGATGTTATGCATCTTAAGGGTGTCGGTGTCCTTCATGATTTTGCCCGCAAATATTAGCACCAATTGCTCGGGTTCGGCCTCAAATTTTTGTGCCACCAAAATTTTGAACTAATCGAAAAGAAAGAATTGAATCAATACAAAATAACAAACAACAACAATTCAACTTTAATGGCAAAATGTCAAGCAAAATAATGAACAATGTTGCCTCATCGTCATAAATATTTACACACACACACACACATACAGTATTTGCACTTTGCCATCCTTTCTAGAAAAAAAAAATGCACTGTACCTTCAATTATACGCACGCACACACATATACACATACGTGGTGCACAGAAGTGACAAGTGTGCCCACCCCTCAGTACAGCGCCTAGCCGCAATAATTATGTTTTATTAGGGCAGCCCCTGTCGCTGCCCATGTATTTTCGCTTCGCACTGCAGATATACTCACATCTTTTATTCCAGAATCTTCATCGACTTCAACAGTTTTCTTGTCCTTTGGCGTTTTAACTACCACGTTGATGCGCTTACTACCGCCTTCGGCCATTTTGATATTGTTTTTTTCTCAGCACTAGTTTTATGCGTTTTCTTAATATAATGCTGTGTTTTCACAAGGGTTTTTCTGCAGTTTTTTTTTTATTTTCCGTTTTTTTTTGTGATCGCCTATTGAAATTTTTACGTGCTTTCAAACTAAATTATTTTCCATTTGATGAAAAGTAATTCGTCACTTTCTCACATACGACACACACACACGTATATATATATATATATGTCACATACAGAGTAAGTGTGACCAACGGCGTGCAGTGAAAAATGATCAAAAACAAATACTGTGACATGGTCACACTCTGATAAATGACGATGTGACGTTTGCACAAGTGGCGCAGTTAAAAAGTATATTCAATTTAAAACTCAAATCACTCAAATATAACTTGTAGCATTTGAAATATGTAAAATGTTATCACAAAATATTTATATCATTATTCTATATGTTGTAAATTGCAAATAAAGCGATAGACAATACGAATTTATATAAATTTCTTTCTGAAGTATATATTGTATTTTTTGCTGTAAAAATGCTCGTCGCTTTAATACCGGCCGGTCACACTGGTTGGAATTCCAAGCAAAAGGCAACGCATAAGGCAAAGCAAACGGTTGAGTTAGTGAGATCGTGTGCATGTGTTTATTAAAACGCAACAATAAACAAAAAAAAATCAAAATACGTTGATTATAGCTATTCAAATATAAAAAACTAAACGTTCGTTAGGAAACCAATTTTTGTTTTGGACACGAAAGAGCCAGTATTTGGGCACAAGCATGCGAATCAAAATGCCATAAAAATCAGTTCTTGGAATTTTTGGGTAACATACATATATGAAACGGTTTTCTGAGAACTACCAATACCAGTGCCAACAAGTGCCTCGTACCCGTGCCCCAGGTATTTTTTTTTCTTTTTTTTGTCTATCGAATAGCAAAAGGTGTGTACTTACTTAAAATATAAGATTTCGTTTGTTTGTGTGTGCTAGTGTGGCCCTATTTAATTAAATAATTAAATAGTTAATTAAATATGTGTATATTTGTATTAATAATGCAGGTAATTTTTGGTATATCACTTGCAGATGCAACTCGATGACTGCAAACGATTGAAAATGCAACAATTAACATTTGCGCTCGTTGTAATCTTTGCCTGCTGCATTGTGGGCCTGAATGGACAGCCGCCGTCGCCCGGCTGGGTGGTGCCGGAGAAGGCAGAGGTACCCGTTGGCAGCGATCTAAATATCACCTGCACCATCAATCAGGCATTCTTTGATTCAACGAAAACAAATGAAACCTGCAAGGTGAACGATTTGTATTTCAAGGCGAACATCAATGGTGTCCGGCGCTACTTCAATGGCAGCGATCTGCAAATTCTCAACGAGACCACCATCTTGATGTCCTTCAAAAACATGTCCGATCAGGAGGGCGAATATCTGTGCATGTGCAAAGAGATGGGCATGTTCTCCTCGAAGGTGGATGTCGGCACTAAGCCATTGCTGGTGCAAGATTTCAATTGCACCAGCTACGATTGGGATTATATGTTCTGCAATTTCACCGAACCACGGAATAGTATTAATACCAAATACAATATAAGCTTTACCACGGATAAGAATACAAATTATCGCTACTATGTCGATTGCAACTTCGATGCGGCGCCTTTGGTCAACTGCAACATAACGAGCGAACAGTATAAGAAGTTCTCGCAAATCTATTTCTTTCGCTTGGACATTGCCAACACGCTGGGCAATGCCAGTCAGGATATCGAGGTGAATAATGTGGAGCGCATGGTCCTGGCACGTCCGGGCCAAAATTTGAAGCTGCTCAATCGCACCAAAGACTCGATCTGCTTGTCGTGGGAGATGCCGCGACGTAGCAATTTCGTTGGCGGCGTCCTTTGGCGTGTCTTTGTCACACCGGAGAACTTTCCCACCTTGGTGCGTCCGATGTGGCGCAACAATTCATCGGCGGCCAAGGATACGCTCTGTCTAACTGAACTGCCATATCCGGGCTACAACTATCTCCTCGAGTTGCGCGTGCGCAATAATAAAACCAAATCCCGTTGGAGTCCGCCGCTCAATTATGATTTTCGCACAGCTGCCGAGCGACCGGCACGGCCGCCGCGCATGACCAATGGCAGCTTCTATGTCTACTCGTCGGAATCATCGCTCACCCTCTACTGGGAGGAGCTGCTCAAGCATGAGATGAATGGTGATAACTTTACCTATATTATCAGCGAGTTTCGATGCAATGATACCATCAGGTGAGTCAAAGATGCGAATCGTTTACACGATGAACTTTCAACATTTACTTGATTTGTGTATATGAATGTCGATAATCGATATGTATCCTTAGTTGACAAAATTGTCGATACATGTCGAAATGTGTGATGCTATTCCTGAACTAAAGTAGTATATTACGAAAAGTATGTTTACACGATAAACACATAACTCAGGAAAAGTTTGTATATATCTCAAATTGACTTGATATATGGTAGATGACAACTTGTTCAAGGCATCTAATCGATTTCTATTTAGCAGGCTGTTGAACCTTTTCTCATGCCTGATCAACGCTTATCACGAAAACAGTGTTTATACGATACTTTTTTGCGATAAACTTAAATAATTTAGCATTATCATGTGTTAATTTATTATATTATAGTTATACGAATTAACTTAATCATGATAAGCTTGTTTATTATAAATATATGTATATATTTAAGACAGATTTATTCCGAACTTCGTTGGAACTTTCTCCATAGTTGACACGATGAACCACATGAATTAGCAAAAAAAATAGTTTTTAAAAACTTTCAATATCCTATAAATCCATTTAATATGCCAATAACGTTTATACGATTAAGCTTAATTGTGATTAGCAGGTAAATGCTTCCATATCCAGCTTAAGCTATTGAATGAATTTTTACGAAGAATGAATACGATAAGATACTACACATATATACGCGCGCACACACACACATAAACACACGAATGCATAAATATTTGGTTTTATTGCATACATGCACAAATAATTTTAATGATATGGTCATGAATTGTGATATTGTTGTTGTTTTCTCGCAAATTAATACTCAAATGATATGTTTATTTTCAATTATGAACCACATACAAACGTTCGTATATACGATTATAAAAATGATTAACGCGAAATGCTTATTTTTCAAGCGTTTCCTCTTTCTAGAGAACTGTTTGTCTATTTCCAACTAATTGAGAATTAATCACGATTAGTTGCATCGTGTAAACTTGTATTTCTCGCAAATTTCATTTCTCTCAGAATTCGGCATCAATTCGATGGCCAATTTAACTTAATGCGAAAGTCTGGCAAGGCCAGCCATCAATATTACAAAATTCAAATTTGATTTAAATTTTTTTTCTCGCAATTTGGTAAATATTTGCCAAGCGTATGTTTATTTAGAATTGTTGCCCACAGCGTTGCCACCCTGTCAATATTTCGAAATTGTTCCAATTTGTCATTGGTTTTGATTTGTTAAAAAATATATAAAAAAGTATAGTATATAAAATTTTAATTTCAGAATTTTGTTTAATTACTGCTCGTTTCAATTAGCGAGCGACAACTGTGTGTATGTATGTATGTGTGTGTGTGTATATATATATAGTGTATGTATGTATATATTCCGATTCTCAAATTGCAGCAAAGCGTCGTTTTTTAAGCTGAATTAGAACTAAATACATTAATGTGAGCACATACATACACGCATACATACATACAGACATACATACATACATACATACATATGTATGTATATATGTTTGTTTGTAGATACGAGTACATCTGGTCGCATGTCTGATGCGGAACTGCATTGAAACATTGAGAAATTTCCATTAATTTTCATCTAGCTGAAGCACTCATATGTTATACCCTAACAATGCGGCATAACTGTGCAGTCAGCAAATATGTAACATTTACACATAATTATATAGAAAAGTTAGCTAGGAATCATAGAGATTCTGTTAAGGTAAATATATATGTACATGCATAGGTAATCTAATATAAAAGAGCTACGGAAATGATTTCCATTAAAGTTTAGTTAACTTATAAATCCAAAACAGTCGCGATTATTCCTATAATATCCATATACATATGTATGTATATCATATGATATAGGTATTTTAGGGCTCAACTAAGATAGAATGCGAATGGCAGGAAAAGTCTAGCTAAGAATCAGATAGATACTCATAGAGACATAACTTTTCTTTCTCTCATACATTAAACCATCTTAGATCTTTGGCTAGGGTATCTAGAGTTCGGCATGCCTTTCACTTGTTGCTCTTCCACTTGCTCAATTTTACATTATATAAGCGCATTTCTTATTAAACGCCATATACCCATTGCAGGAACGTAATGAATGCTCAGCCAAACATACAAAAAATTCAAAGAATTTTTAAAAATAAACAATTTTCAAGAAATATTCAACACGCTACGTAGCTATCTCCATATACATGTCTACATACATACACATATATACATATGTATGTATGTATGTATAGATGTCTGTCTATATGTACACATAGCACATGTCTCTTTGTCCGTCCGTCCGTCCGGCTTTCCGTCTGTCCGTCTTCGTTAATATTCGTAAAATTGTTTCGTTATCTCAATTACGTAGAACAGAAGTTGAATTCGAAAAGATTTTCGCTCGAAGAGCTTTGCATTGATACCGAAATATTATAGCAAAGACAGATATAGAAAATAATTAGTCAGTTGGAGAATTTCACAGTTCCTGCTTTGAGCTACATTTAACAAACAAACGAAACTGCGCTGCAATTATGTATACTCGCTCACGCAGTGTAAAGGAGTATATCGGTTTTGTGTCTATTGAAGTTAGAGAATTGGGTTTCGGAATACATTCATGCATATATGTATGTACATATGTATGTATGTAAATATGTGTGTATACCCGTTGCCATGCTCATCTAATAGGGTGTTGCGATATTTTGGATACGCCCACTATGGGCTTGGCAAATCAGACAAGATTGTGTACAGCTGTGATCATAAAAATAGTAGTTCGACTGAAATGTTGGAATGCAATATTTTATGATAAACTTAATATTTTGAAAACAATTTGAATATACTTATGTATATATGTATATATAGATTTATTTATATATATATATATATATATACATATGTATATTTATATGTAAAGTATATATAGTAGTTATATCCAGGTCCCTTGGATGCTTCATAATTTTTGACGCTGGAGCCCCAAAACTTTCGATAGCTATCTCTATGCGTCATAAGGCTGATTGCAAATTTGAAGTTTGTATCACATGGGCGCGTGGCAAATAGATAAAAAAAAAAAAAACAGCATAAATTCCACAGTCTGAGATTCGAAATACCTCCTACCTCTCTGATTTATGCCTATAAATTATATGGTATGCCTATTGGTGCATGATAAATCTGCAAAAACAATTTTTTTTTAAGTTTCTTTATACCTTGAACAGGTATTATGCAGTCGGTCATATCGGAGTGCAACTTTGCTACTTATTTTTTTTGCAAACTACTGAAATATCATGTGAATTGGTTGAAAACTATATTCTTAAATTGAGTCGCTGACATTTTCACTTATAGATTCTTAAACTTGTTCCCCCCTCTATCTCATTGACAGCGATGCCACCAAGATTAAGGTGGATACGAATTCGGCGACAATTGACAACTGGAAACGGGATGCCCATTACGAGATCTACATACGGAGCAGCAACAATGTGGGCACATCTTTGGAGGCGAGTCGCCTCTATATACCTAGCATCAGCAGCGAGGATAGACGGCTGCGTATGCCTCTGAAGATACAGGGTGTCTACCATTCGAGCAACTCCAGCTACACGCTTGGTTGGAAGCCGCCGAAGAACACCTCGGAATTGATCGATTATACGGTCTTCTGGTGCAATGCCAAGCCGGCACTGCTGTCCAAATGCAATGGCACCATTCACTTCGAGCATGTCTCTCCGGATCGCTTGGAGTATAGTACGGCGAGTGGGCAATCGCCATCGCTGAATATGGCGGTATCGGCGAACTTTGTTGGCCGGAATACGGGCATGCATTGGGTGACTTGTACGGGCGATGGCAACGATGATCTGGCCAAAATGGATCCGGCCATTGATGGATTGACGGACACATCCATTACCGTCAAATGGGGCACCGAAGGTGTCTGTGCGGCGATCTTAAGTGGCTACAATCTGACCTATTGTAAGCGATCGGATGGCAAGCCGGATAATTGTACGACCATGGAGCTACCCAAAGATGCGACATCCTATAAAATTATGAATCTAGAGCCCTATACCTTCTACACTGTCAAGATGTCCATGTATTCGCCGAAGCGTGCCAGCAAATATAGCGAAGAGCTATTCCAGCGTACAGCCCAGGCGGCACCGACTCCGCCGCGCCAGCTAACATATTTGAATGTGACCAACTCGAGTGTGCTGCTCGCATGGAAGCAGCCGATCAAGGCGAATGGCATGTTGGTCGAATATCAGGGCACCATAACCCATGACAATATCACCAATCACTTTAATTCGCGCATCCTCACCGCCGAGCTGGTCAACAACGAGAAACACTTTGTATTAAACAATTTGACTGCCTACACAGAATATGAGATTAGTTTGCGTGCAAAGACCATATTGTATTCGGAACCAAGCAACAAGATACGCTTTCGGACAGCGGTCGGAGGTAGGTGTTCAGATTATATTACTTAAATTTAATTTTGAAATGTTTATCGGCCATAGAAGTCGCTAGTTCTTTTAGAGAGGGATAATTGAGTGAACTTAATTGTTCCTTTTACAAACTTTTGAGTTGAATCGATAGTTTTAGTCTCTTGTTGAACAACTTAACACAATAGCTCAAAAGAACGTATCAATCGGTATACTATTTATCGTGTGGTTAAGTCGTTCATAACATTCACGGCTTGAATTAGCAAAGAGATCCTCATGAAGTTAAGAACAGCTCAATAGAACGAATCGTTCACTATCGATAAAAACTAGTGCGTACCTATCGTTCGTTCACTAGATCACTGAAAAGTAGCAATTTGGTGGTTCGTGAGCAGCTTTAATTTAAATTTAATGCAACTAATTACAGTATTTACTTTTAGTAATATTCAATTATAACTAATTGTTATTCAATATTTGCAGTGCCCTCGCCGCCGGCTGTGCTGCACGTGGAGACTTTACACTGGAGCACGGTGCTGGAGTGGACGGCACCGTTGCGTCCGGCTGGACGATTGGAGTTCTACGAATTGGTCATAATTGAGAGGAATGCTAATAATACGATAATTGGCGAACCAATCAGCTATGTGATCGCACGTCCAAATCTCACCTGTGTGATGACCACCCCGCTTTGTACGCCGTTGCATCGTTTCCATTACAAGGTGCGAGCTGTAAATGTGGAGCCATTGGAAACAATGCAATCAACGCTTGTGGACAAGACGTTTATCCGACGTTCAATGCAGAGCCAAAAATGCGATGCTCAGCCCCCATTGACAGATAGCGAATGGAGCGACATACAAAACTATCACAATTCGAGTCGCTATCGCTTATACAAGTCTGCATGGACCACCCATGAGATCAGCTGCTCCCCGGTTCAGAGCAATTATAAGGTGTTTGTGACCTCCGTGGAGGTGATTACCTCTATAATCTTTCTTAGTGCATTTGCTTACATGGCCTATCGCAAGCTATTGAAGATGTCCGACATTGATCTGGTGCTCCCACCGGGCATTGATGAAACCCTCAAGAAACCCATCGAGATTGGCTCCAATGGCTGCGGCACTGGCGGCAATGGTGGCGGCGGCGGCGGTGGTATTGGCAGCATTGTTGGCGGCATCAATTGTACACGAATCGATCTGCCACATTATTCGCAGCACGATTTGCCGCAAGATTTCAGCAGCGGCAACGAGAGCTCCAAGCTGCTCTTAGCCAACAGCTCGAGTGGCGGCATGCTTGAGCAACGGGATGCGTATGAGGAGCGCACGTTGACCACATTGCCACCATCCAGCTACATGTCGATGAGCCGAGGACTGCTGCTCGACGACGATAGCCAAATGGGCGCCACGGAGCTGCAGTCGAGCAGCCAAACGAACCCAAATCCAAATGCTTGCGGCTACATAAAGCCCACACAAATGAAGAACTGGTCAACGCCCACCAGCATGGCCAACACATTGCCCAGCACCAATGGACAGTTGAGCATGCCTTTAAGTGGCTATGTACCTGTGCAGGTGTTGCAGTCGCGACCAACACCTGCGCCCACCGCAGCTGCCGCGGCTGCAGCAGCAGCAGCAGCAGCAGCAGCAGCAGCAACATCAGCGGCAACACAAGCGCCGATGCACTTGCTCAATACGAGCAACTATGTGCAAGTCGCCGATCTACACAAGCTGAAGCCGCTAGCTCCAATGAGTGAAGTCAATGGAACAGCTATGCCAACAACGCCAGTTGCAACGCCGCTAATGATGCCCAATGGCTTCGGCTATACGGCCATGGAGCAATTGCAACGGAATGGCCTGATCAAGCCAGCGGCCGCTGCGGCAGCTGCAGCAACAGCACAGCATACACAACAGACGCCGCAAAGATTGCAGCCAAATATTGGTGGATATGTAACTCCGCAGGATCTAAATGCATTGGCACACAATCGTCATATGCTCTAAAGCTAGAGCGGAGGAGGATCACACACAGAGAGAAAGAGAGAGAGAGAGAGCAATACATACACACTCAGAGAGAGATAGAGTTAGTGAGAAATTGATGAGGATTAGCTGCATATGAAGCATGCAGCCAGCTAGCAGCTACTATTGCCTTCCGTTAACACACACACACACACACATACACGCACACCTGATAAGAGAGAGAGAGGGAGAGGGGAAGGGAGAGAGAAAGCGGAAACGCTGACATGAAATTTACACATACAAATCAGCGCACTTAGCACACATGCACTATTGTTGGCTACTTGCAGCCCATTCACATGCACACACGCACACGCACGCTCTTAGCCCGGCCACTTGTATTTAATAAACTATTTGTATACTCTTCCCTTTTTAATAACCTGTTGAATTGTAGCCTTGACCACATCGAACATCGTAATTTTAAAATTTGCTCCTTTATTTTTTTTAATTTATTTTTACATTTATTATTATTATTATTAATATAATTATAAAAACAATTTTCATTTTCGTTTCGTCATCTGTTCGTTGCTAGTTTCTTCTTCGAGCTTTTAAATAATTAATAATGCTCTAGTATTGTTTATTAACTATCTTATAAATAACTGTATATACAGCTGTGCTCATAAAAATAGTAGTGCGATTGAAATGTCGCACCGCAGAACTTCGTGATAAACATAATATTTCGAAAACAATTCTGAATATGTGTTGCAATTTGTTTTTAAAATATGCTTATCAGAAACAATTGTGTTTCGACATTTCGCCTTTAGTCGCACTACTACTTTTATGACCACAGCTGTTCAAGCATGAACATGCCATATACAATAACAATACAGTTATAAAAATGTCATCCCATTGCTGCAGCGACCAACGCAGCGCATAAGAATGAGCCTAGACAACGACTCAAATAACTAAAAAGGGACACGTGTGTTAACACGTGTGCACATACAGACACATATGTGCATGATAATAATTACCCTTCCAGTGACTGGAAGTAGTTTTAAGACTCTCATGTTAGGCATGTAAGACTAGTATTTTAAGCGAATAAAACAGTTCAAATCTTGAATTCGGTAAATGTGGAGGTGTTTCCTTATAACTCTCTAACAGCTGTATATGTATATATAATTAACTTTACATGACTATCTACTATATAAACAAACTAACATACATAATATGTAACACGAATTGGCAAACGCCAATGCAATGATTTAAGATTATAAATTATATGTCTATATATGTATGTATATAAATATATATGCATATATACTTACTTATATATATCTACGTATTATATACCATCTACTTGAAAAGGAAAATGTAAAGAAAACTAAACAGAAACTGGCATTTTTATTCACTTTGTCGACTTGTCTTCCACTAGAAATTAATCATACACAAAAAAAAAAAAAAAAAAAAAAACATAAAATAGGTAAACTTTTGTTTTTTCTTATAAGTTATCGATAAATCTACAATGTTTATAATTTCAAGCGATTAAATTAACTATAATATAATATAAATATATAATCTTTAGACTTAGCTCTTTTTCGTTTGTTGATTTTTCTCAAAAATAATGGTATATGGGTTTTGCTTATATACTCTAATCTACAGAGCGCAGCAGATCCGACTCTCTTTCGTCTTATATAATCCTATTAGAGTTAAGAGTCTTGATTTTGTATGAGCCTTTGTTTGTTCCACAATTATCGATAAGTTATCGATTAGCTATTTGTGTGCATTTCCTGCGACTATGAAATTTTGATGTATAGTTTATATTTCTATTGCATATGCAAACACTTTTTGGATAGATGCATTCATATACCCCCATATATTATGTACTTCAGGCTAAAGCATACATATGTATATAAATTTGGATACTTTCGCCCTGTTACATCGATTTGAACTGCTGAACCATTCACGAGCAGTTTGCTAGATGGTCGAGGGTCAGGGTAACTCCGTTCCAATCAACTGCAGTTTCCCAGTACGAGCGTTATCAGGCCAGCTGTGCATTGATCATCTCCATATATAGACCAGATCCGTCAATCAAGCCACAAATCATTTACATTGATTGACAGCGTCACAGATTTATTTACTGAAGAACTCTGCGTAATTCGCTGAATCGATGTTATCGATTATATGAATGTTTTCGTATTATATTTACAAAAATTCTCGGGAATTAAATAATTAATTTTTTTTTCATTTTAAGACAGTTTCGTGATTTGATTTTTAAACTAAGAATCATTTTTGTAATTTTCAATGGACGGGGGAAATTTATTTTCGTTTTATTCTATCGATTCTCTGGAACTCCTGGGATTGCATGGAAATTTTTAATGCTTTGAGATAAGTATTTTGGAACAATGTACTTATACGTGCGTATATACATACAAATATATATATATATATATATATATATATATATATATATATATATATATATATATATATATATATATATATATATATATATATATATATATATATATATATATATATATATATATAATATATAGAAAGTAAAAGTGCGAGAGCGCTAGAGAGAGAGAGAGAGAGAGAGAGAGAGGAGAGTCATTTGTATATTATTTTGTATATAGTATATTGTAGATAACGACTTGAAAATTTTTTTTGTTTTCAGACTCTACTCTGAGCTCACTCAACATGGGAACTCAGGGTATGATGGTTTTGTGCAAATCTATGTAACAGGCAGAGAAACAGGCGTGGCGTCTTAATCAGGACGACGAGCTGAGTCGATCTAGCCATGTTCGTCTGCTGCTGGTCGTCCGTATATTCCTATGCAGATCATACACGCTAGGAGTTTCTCATGTGTTTTTTTTTTTCGATAACTCAGCTCATCTCGATAATAATCGATAGTTTGATATTGTATTTGAAGCGTAGCAGAAAGGCCCCGTAAAAACTTTACTGTAATGTATATGGAGATTTAACTTGAGTTTTCAAATTGATTAGGAAAGCCCATCTAGGAGAAAAGTTATTCAACCATTAATTAGTAAAGCGTGTCTGTGTGTGCACTATATATATATATATATATATATATATATATATATATATATATATATATATATATATATATATATATATATATATATATATATATATATATATATATATATATATATATATATATATATATATATATATATATATGTGTGTGTGTGTGTGTGTGTGTGTGCAGCTCTGATCAGAATTGAGGTTATCTCCCAGTCGAGCACTCCCGGCGTCCACGCGCCTCCCTTTTTTTATGTAGTCATATGGTATTCTCTTTACAGATTACAAAAAAAACAATAATAAAAAAAAATAATAATTCGGCATTCGTGGAATTCATGATATATAATAGAACTGTAAAAAATAAATGAAAATCTAAAGCAGAAATAAAATTAAATCAAATGAAAATAAAAAATATATTTAAAAATAAATAAATAAAAATAAAATAAAAATTTACAAATTAAATATAAAAATATTTTAAAAATATAAATAAATAAAAGAAAATTTTCGTGGCCAACGGGAATCGAACCTGCAACTGTCTGCATGTCTAAATATACATAGATCCAAATGTGGATAACAAATTCAAGGATGCATCGAGAAGACCTTTGAATATAAAATTTGATTGTTATGTGAAGAAAAACATAAATAAATAAATGAAAATATATTGAGAAAAAAAAACAAAAACAATATATTAAAAAAAAGAAAAATAATATATTTAAAAAAAGATATTAAAAAAACCGCATTGTGTGACTGCCGCGGGAATCGAACCTGCAACTGTCTGCATGTCTAAATATAGACACAAATGTAGATAACAAATTCAAGGATGCAGCGAGACTCATTTTAAGCGGAATTAAACTTTCTTACAGCGAACACAGCGGTCAGCTACGCCCGTAATTATTTCCGCGCTTTAAATTGATTACGAGCTACGCTTGGAGAGTAGTTCGAACGCAGCCGAGTCCATGGAGAGACGTGCTGCAACACAAGCAGCAACAAGTCAAATTCCACTACAGCACATACAACAATATCGCATAAACATAAATAAATATAAGTAAAATAAGAATAAAAATATATGACGCAAATGCGCTGGCCTTATCGCGCGAATTCGAATTTCAAAATGAAGCGCCTCGCCGCTTTGGTCAGCGTAGTCGTAATTAGCTATTGGTGTACGCCGTGTTTGGGCTACGACACAGCTCTCGATCATATCCATATTGAGCCGTCCAGGAGCAATTTGCGTGAGGGCGATGCCTATAATGTTACCTGCTGGGCCGACAATCTCAATGCCCTGATGATATTGTGCGGTGGCGACGCGAGCCGATTGTATATTCAGGCGAAACGAGCGAATCTGACCGTGAGCATTCTTAATGAGACCACTATTTACCACGAGGTGCGCTCGGCTCAGCCCAAGCACGCAAAATCATTTAGCTACGAGTGCCTATGCGCGCGCGCAACACTCCAGGCCGCGTTCTTCCCAGTGGGCGTGCGATTGCGGATCACTGACTTCAGTTGCCGATTCGACGATGTCGATTATCCGGCGCCGTTCCAGTGCAGCTTCAGCAAGCCGCGCCTCAGTGATTTGGTGAATGCCGAGGCCAATTACACATTACAGCATGATAATCAGAATATCGAATGCCAGCCAGTTGGCAAAGGATTAGGGATGCAGTGCATCGGACGCCTAAATAAATTCAATAAGTTTTTCAACTTCAAATTATGCCTACAAGATGGCCTGATGGAGAAATGCCAGGAATTCCAGCTGCGGCGCGAGCAGATGATCGTGCTGGAGCAGCCGGGTGTCGATGTCCATGTGAAGAGCTTAAACAGCTCATCGATTTGCCTGGAGTGGAGCGACAAGCGATCCACGAACCACATCCACTATAAAATCAAATGGTCCAAGCAGCTGCTGCCCCCGTACGACAACACCAACAAATCCGGCATAATTTTGTCGCAACCGGAGTCGTTGACGAATAAGAAGCGCTTCTGCCTGTACCGGCTGCCACATCCATATCAGAACTATACATTTGTGCTGAAACGTAGCTACGAATATCCGGGCGCTCATTGGAGCCAGTCGTTCGTTTACAGTTTCTACACGCATCCGGCGCGCCCGCCACGACCGCCAATCGTCTGGCCAAGCGGCTATCACTTCGATCCCAAGCAGCCAAACGAGCTGCACATCTACTGGCAACAGCTGCCCCAACTAGAGCACAATGGTCCACGTTTCACCTACAACGTGACCATCCAAAAGGCCAGCGATCCGACTCAAATCATGTGAGTAAGCTTTTTAATTGCTTTCGCTGGATTTGAGTCGAGCCTTATCAGTGCGCGAAACTCATGAGCACTCATTCAGTCATCAGTCATTCATTGATTGCGCTGAGTTTTTCACACGATGTGAATCTAATTTACTCTCTCTGCCGCATCTTCAGACATTTGAGGGCTCGGAATTGTCAGAAGAAAGCTTATCAATCATCATCAATTAGGGACTCAGCTCAATTTGTGTCAGTCTGTTGGTCGGTTTGTCATTAGTCAGTCTATCAATCAATATTTTAGTCAGCCAATCATTCAATCAACTATTCAATCAATCAGTCAGTCAATCTTTCGATTAGTCAATCAGTCAGTTGTTTAAGCAGTATGTTAATCACTCACTTAAACAGTGAATCATTAAATCAGTCAGCCAGTCAATCAGTGAGTCAATCAATTCAACCCGCCAATCAATCAGTCATTTCTATTTCAGTCAGCTGTTTAACCAGTCAGTCATTCATTGAATCATTCAATCTGTCAATCAGTCAATCACTCAGTCAGTCAGTCAGTCAATCCTTTAACCCGTCTGTCAGTCTATCATTTAAGCAGTCAGTCAGTCAATCATTGAATCATTCAATCTGTCAATCACTCAGCCAGTCAGTCAGTCAATCATTCAATCTCCGAGCTATTAATCAAATGCTTAAAATGTTTTTACGTAGTGCCATTAACGCCATCAGCTTTTTTGGCCATATTTCGTAGAATCCAAATTTCATCTTACTTTGATGGCATTGTCATAAGCACTGGCGGCATCCAAACGGTTGGCGATAACAAAATTTAATTAAGGAAATCACATTTGAAGACACAGTTCATAAATTTTCATGCCCGATTGGAAAATACCCTGTAAATCCTGTATTGAACGATTGAAATATGGTAGCCATATCATGGTAGGATTTCACATTCGAAATGCGATCTATAGATATTGTCTGTTTGTTAGTGATTTATCGGCTTTACGATAAATAGACTTATCGATTTAGTTTTAGCTTCCATACACTTTGAAGTCGAAGTATTTTCAAAAATGATCACTTTTTGTCTCTATCGAATTATCGATTTACTGCACTCATCGATTTGATCTAATTATCGACTTGCTGATTGAATAATATATCGATTGGTGTAATAATCGATTAATCCAATAATCAATTATGATTGAAAGCTCGTAACAATATTATCTATCTGTTAAAATTACGTCTCGTCGATTTATTGACTTGTAAATTAATCGATCTATGCATTCATGTGACTTATCAACAATCCAATCATTTTTTTTTTAATTATCGATGCTTACAATCGATAGATCAACTTGTCAAATTATTGATATGTAAATTGATCGATAAAACGAGTTATCACAAATGTAAATAATGTTTTTTCTTATCGATATTTATCGATTACTTTATTTATGAACTAATCGAATTGTAAATTGATCATTATTAATTGAATCTATTCTGTGAATTATCGATGGGTTGAATGGTTAAAAATCGATTGATCCACTTATCGATTAATTGAATCATCGATATTGTAACTTATCGATTAACCTGAATAACTTACTTTCTTCCTCTTCTTTCACTTCTTTCATACAGAGCTGCCAGAGTGGCCATCGAGTCGAATCGAGCCGTAATCCGCGATCTAAATCTGCACAGCGATAGCTTTACGATATTTGTGAGCAGTCAGAATTCTGTGGGCAACTCGTTGAACAGCAGTCGGATACAAATACCTCGACTGCTGGAGTCAATGCGAGCGAGACGGGTGCCCACAAACTTGGCCATGATCCTATGGGAGGGGGAGGGAGAGGGAGAGATCGAGAGCGAGAGCGAGAAGCGTGAGCAATTGTCCTGGGAGCCGCCAGAGGAGCAGAATCTGCTAAGTGGCTACACCATTTATTGGTGCAGCCTGAACACAACGGATCGCATCCATTGCAATGCGAGTCTGGCCATTGAGTCCGCTGAGGTGGAACGCTGCAGTCGTTGCCAATACGAGCCGCCGGCTGGCATGCTGATCGCTGCCTATAAATGGGCCATCTCGGCCAATTATGATGAAAGCGATGCATTTGGCAGCGGCGGCATCTGCTGGCTGACCTGGCACATTGCCGGCATTGACGGCATTGGAGTCAAGTCGCCGGTCGTCAAATCGGATACGATGCACAATCTCCAGGGCATCATTGCGCTCATCATACTCGGCGGCTTCATATACTTCTCGGTGCGGAAATATCGCTATATGTCCGATATAAAAGTGGATCTGCCTGAGGGTCTGCAAAGTGTGCCGCCGGTACAAACGACAGTGGAGCAAGAGCTTCCACTTCTGAATATTAATCCTCAGCAGCAGCAGCAGCAGCAGCAGCAGCAGCAGCAGCTGCAGGAGGAACAGTACCAGGAGCAGGACCTAGACCAGGAGCCGGAGCAGAAGCACGAGCAGCAGACGAATTACGATCCCAGCGCCTACTATCCGGCGGTGCTCTCTGGAAATTTTCGACCACCGCCCACAACATTACCAGCGGCTCAGCCAATGGATTATGTCAGCATGTCAAATCCATTCACTCCATTAACAGCAGCTGCTGATCTATCCGCATCTCTGGCCAATTCCTCGGGCTACATTTGCATGCAAGCCAGGCAGCCAAGCCAAGTCACTGGCTATGTGAGCATACCGTAAAGTTGTGTTCATAAAAATAGTAGTGCCATTGAAATGTTGGATAAACATAACATTTTGAAAACAATTTGAATATACATATATATGAATATTTATATATACACACACACACACACACACACACACACACACACACACACACACACACACACACACACACATATATATATATATATATATATATATATATATATATATATATATATATATATATATATATATATATATGAGTAGAATAGAGTACAATGCTTCAAAATATCAATTATCATATTTATAAAATCGCATTGACTCCGTTAAGTCAGTATTAATTGTTCAAATTTCATCCGACTTTCAGAAGTTTTGCCTTTTTCGGATTTGTATGGATGCCAACATTTTAAAAATCTATGAGCAACCGAGTAATTTCTTTGTATTTTTGCAAAAAAAAAAAAAAAAAAAAAAAAAAAAAAAAAAAAAAAAAAAAAAAAAAACTCAGCACAACTTTCGGAGTTGAGCTATAATATGAGCCACAGCCAAAAGGTGCAACTTGATCAAATAATGTCCGATATTCAAAAATAATATAAGCTGAGTTTGCCTCGATTCTGAAAGAATTGTAACACATGTGGCAGATGGAATACTTCTACTCCGAAAACAGCCATTCAATGTACTCCGAAAGACTTTATAGCTGGCTCAAAGCACAATGAGCTATTCGAATTAGACTTATTACCAATCATAAAGATCCAAGGACTTTGCTAAAAAGTATATCTACAATTGCTGAACAACTTGTGCCGAAAAAGTCAGAACTACTCCGAAAGTTAATGTAAATTCAATTTTAGTGTATGTCTTAGTATAGCTCATAAGCCTACCAACACAAATAAATGCATTCAAAGATATATATATCAGATATATATAAGATATATATCAAATATGATCAATTTAATACAAAAAAAAAACAATTGTAATTGTAAGTAAAAAAAACCAAAATATATATATATATATATATATATATATATATATATATATATATATATATATATATATATATATATATATATATATATATATATATATATATATATATATATATATATATATATATATATATATATATATATATATATATATATATATATATATATATATATATATATATATATTATATATATAGCTAGAGTTAGTTAATGATCAACATAAACACCAAAAAAAAAAAACAAAGTCCATGAAGTCCGAAATCAGAGATGAGATGCATCGGCCTTGTTGCCATGCCATTTGTAGGATCCAGAATAGACAAAGTTATTCTCGACGCACTTGCGATCGGCCTCTGGGGGACCGCGCGAGCCATACGCATAGGGTATCGGTGGGATGCGTTCGTGCTCGATCTTATGCAGCATCGGCGTGAAGATGCGCCAAGCTTCGCGCAGCTCGTCGGAGCGCACAAAGTGCATTTGGGAGCCACAGAAGACATCGAGAATGAGTCGCTCGTAGGCGTCGGGCAGTACGGAATGCTTATAGCGATGCTCATAGGTTAGATCCAGTTCGGTCTCCTCAATGTCGAACGTAATGCCCGGACTCTTGGTCATCATCTTGAAGTAGAGCGCCTCGCCCGGCTGCACCCGTATGACCAGCTCGTTTCGCTTCGAATTGCCCTCGAAGATATCGCCGGGCACATCCTGATATTGGATGCGAACCTCGGCCTTGCGCTCATTCAACGCCTTGCCACAGCGCAGTATGAACGGCACGCCCTGCCAGCGCTCGTTGTTGATCTGAATGACGGCCATCGCATAGGTGGGCGTGGTCGAAGTCTTGTTAACCGTGGGATCATCCAGATAGCCCGATTGCTCCTCAGCCGTATTCGCTGCGGGATTGCCAACGTATTGGCCCAGGACCATGTCACTCAACTCCAATGGCTTGATGCACTTCAGCACCTTGACCTTCTCGTCACGTATATCGTCCGGATGGCAGCTGCATGGCTTCTCCATGGCCACCAGCGATAGAATCTGCAGCAAATGATTCTGCATCACATCGCGTATGATGCCGAACTCATCGAAGTAGCCGCCACGGCCCTGGGTGCCGAACGGCTCCTTAAACGTGATCAAGACAGAGGCAATATTTTCGCGATTCCATGTTGAGCTTAATATCTTGTTGCCGAACCGTATGGTCATCAGATTTTGTACCATCTCCTTGCCCAAGTAGTGATCGATGCGATACAGTTGCTCCTCCTCGAACAGGCCGGCCAAATGATCGCTCAGCGCCTTCGAGGTCACATCATCCCGTCCAAAAGGCTTCTCAACGATCACACGATTCCAGCCGCTAACGAAAGATCAACAACGTCGCAGCATTAGCTATAATCCCTTGAAGGATTAAGGATATTCGATTCACTCACCCCTTGGACATGCAACTGTGCTTGATGTTGAACGTCACCTGGTTGTAGACTGTGGGCGGCAATGCCAAATAGAAGATGCGATTCGCATTAAGTCGATTCTCAATCTTCTCCAGATGCTGGTTGAGCGCCTCGTAGCCGATTGCCTCGTCGTATGGCCCAGAAACATAGTTATTCAAGCACCAGAATTCATGATATTTGCTTTGTTCATGCGGTTGCACCTGTCAAGGGCAGAGAAGTTGAGCTTGAGAAGCGCATAGAAGAGCACAGCAAATATTTGTCGACAAATTTAACCTAATGTGTTGGACTCAGTTGGAGAATGGCATAGAAGTGATAGAGCGATCGTGTTGACCATTTCTATACTCGTTCACAATAGCGCAAAGAGAGTGTATTGGTTTTGCGTCCGTCCAGCTGTCCGTCCATCTGCATGCTCATCAAGCTAGACGGAGCTATGCTAGCGCTGAACGAGTAATATGCAGTCGATTACGCCCGACTGCAATGATGCAGTGATGTACGACTGCACAGAGTTCAGGGTATCTGCTAGTCGTGCATACCCTACTACTGTCACTGTAACTTGAAGCTTTGAACTTTACCTTCATGTACGTTTCGCACATCGCCTTCAATTGCTCCACCGTCATCTTGGAGCGCGCATAGCCGCAAATTTTGGTTGGCTTTGGCAGCAGATCGTCGCGATACAGCCACCATAATGTTGGATATATCTTCTTCTTAGCCAGATCGCCCTGCAAGTGCAATTTGTATAGAGTTTAATCGAGTTTTCAATTGTTTTTAGCCATCTCTTACCGATGCACCAAAGACCACAAAGGTGTGCGGTATCTGACCATCAAAGTGTGTGCCCTCGCATATCATTGTAGAGCACTTCAGAGTATTGATGATGCGATCCAAGGTGCCCGAAGGCTTTGAGCATTTGCACGCTAAGCAAACAAAGGAAAAGGTATTTATATGAAATATATTTAAGATAAAGCAATAAATACTAGGATGTAGGCGCTAGCTCTATCTCGATCTTTATCTTTATCTTTAACTATATGTGACTAAAGATCGGCTCTGTCGCGCGTATCGTTCGGTCCGCTGACCAGAATCGCAATAAATCAAATCGGCAAATGCTCTTAGCTTGACTTTCAAACGTTGACTATATCTTAGTCCCCAGCTCATACCTGTATGTCAGATAAGTGCATACTATTAGAGGAGATATATACACTATGTCAACTATCTATGTATGTGTGTGAGTGTGTGTGTGTGCTATATGGCAATAACAGCTGAATGTCAGAGACGGAAATCGTTTGGTCTCGCATTGCATTTTGGTTTGCCTGCTTATTTTCTTATGGAATCGAATAACATAGAAGATATGTATATATATAGAGATAACAAGAGATAATAGGTAAGATTTACAAGTGATATATCTATATCTATATCCATTTTTATACAAGCCATTTTTAACTACTTTCTTTTTTGAGCTTTTTCAAGCACGTTTCTTTAGTAGGTCATATCTGACTATATATGATGATATAGTTAGATATAGCTAACTCTATCTTCATATATGTATGTATAGTGAGAAATTACTTACTAAAAAACGTGCTTTTAAAAGCTAAACAAGTTGTTAAATAAGTTAAAAATTGAGCACATAAAAATATACAGGTGTGTTCATAAAAATAGTAGTGCAACTGTGATTAAACATAATATTTTGAAAACATAGGTATATATGTGAATTTCAATACTCGTCTCAAGTCGTTTTCAAAATATTGTGTTTGACACCAAATTTAGCTGTCCAGCATTTCAGTCATACTACTATTTTTATGAGCACTACTATTTTTATGAGCACTACTATTTATTACTATCCCACAGCTGTATGTATTTTTGTCTAAGTGTATCATTTGTAAGCGCTATAATTTGTAGTTATTATTCTAAAGTAAAGCTAGATTAGAGTAAGAAAATTCGAACCTAGCTGTGTATATTTTTCAAATTTAACTCTCATCTAGCTACATATATCTTAGAACAATATCTTTCTCAAATAAATCTGTAATTTTATTTCTCTATTCAATATCATCGAATTGCTGTTGAAAGAAATGCAACTGAAATGTTGGGCTTGGCGTGTGTGCACTGTAGTTGCAATGCTGATATGACAAACAGGAATGCAATCGCAGCAAATCACGCAATAAACAAAAAGACAACTTGTTTTTTTATTGTATTTCTTTGACTTCTCTTTTAACTGTCTTTACTGCTCAAATTATTGTTGTTTTTTTCTGGTTTTCAATGTTTTTTTTTTGACGCCTACAAGATGACTCAGCATCGTGTTTAGCATTGCTTTAGACAAGGCATTGAAATATGTACATTTTGAAAGGCTTTTTATGCACGCACACACACACACACACGCACACGCACATACATACATACACGCACACGTATCGTGAGGTATGTAAACCATTCATACATGTGTAATTATTTACGTGTACATTTTCAATGTCATTAACATGGGCTAATTCTCAATGCCAATGTACGCTCTCTCATTCGCTCATTCGCGCTCTCTGCCGCTCAACTTTAACTTGCAAAGGTTAACATTAGCGCATTAATCTTTGAAGTGAATGCAAATAACAACAACAGATAATTGGAGAATGAGGTAAAGTGATTGGAATTAGCGATAAGCGGACGGCAAAGCTTTGTAGGTGACCCTTTTACCTAAAGAACACAATTTGAAGGGCATTCTTTTGCGCGCGCTATTCGTTGCCCACTCTCTCCCTCTCTCGCTTACTCTCTTGATACACAGCACTGTAACGCACATTGCGCGCCACCTGTTGCGTTTCACAACACCTACGCCATCGCCATCTCCCACTCCCCTCGTCCCATCACTAACTGTTGCATTCATTCATCGTAAGCGTAAATCGTAAATGAACTTACCCATGTTTATTTTCGTTGTGTGCTAACTGTTGTTTGTTTACTTATCTTATTTTTTATTGACAGTCTTCTATGATATGAGTTTTGAAGCCAACTTTACTAAGTTTTTGTTTTGTGCGGCAATTAATCAAGCCGTTGACCAATAATTTGAATAAAGGTCAAGTGCAGAAAAAAACTATGATTTTCGCTGCGGTTGGCAACACACCAACACACGCACGCGCACACACACACACAGACGGCTGCACATGCACGCAAGCGCAACGTGAACGAACGTTTTTATGAAGCGTTTTGTTCGTTATTTATTTCTAGGATTTTGTTTATGTTGGTGCGCAATCGTTGTAGTTTGGCAAGAAGGTTTAACTTTTTGTGAGCCCTCAAATTGTTAACGATATGTAGCTTAAGACGACCGCTGCGCGAATGCGCCAAAGCAAATGTGCAAAGCGAACATAAAGCAACGCCAACAATGTAAAATAACAAAAACAAAGAGAGCGAGTAAGAGGGAGAGAGCGAGCGAGCGAGCGAGCGAACTTGTGATATTTTCAGCTTGAATGCGGCCAATGTGCCGGCTCTCTGTTGTGCATAGGCGCGCACACACACGCACACACACGCACACACACGCACATGCACACAAGCTCTTGCTCATAAAGGCGAAAGGCGTAGCCAGTGTTGGACAACAACACCAACAACAACAACAACAATAAGAAATGCGTTTGAAAAGTTTGTAAAATACGCTCTATTCGCAGTGTCACGATTTCAATTACATTTACATAGAGCCAAAAAGCAATGTAAATTGTTATATCTGCTTATATAAGAAACAGACCATCAAATGGTATTTATATACAGTGCCAAAGCTCATTTTAGCACACCAATATAAATAAAAAATAGTTGTTTGATATTTTAGCTAATAATATATTAGGGAAAAATATTAAATAATTTTAGAAAATATTTACCGGCTTCTTAAATCAAACAAAAAATTCTTAAAAAAAAAATTTCAAGTATTTAAGTTGACTTATTAAAAGAAACTATTTTTTTATATTAAATTTTCATATTTTTTTCAATAATTTATAGCAAAAGTTTTTATTTAGCTTAGCTTCAGTCATTTAATTTACAACTTTCAATACAAACAATTGTTCTGTGTTAGCAAAAATAGTTAGTTTGGCGCCCAACACGCTTAAAACTTTATTCATATTTAGTTATTATCATTCCACAAACTTTTCAAACTCTCCGGCTTATCAAATAATGTTTGAACGGCCTAGCTCGCTATATGAAAGTCATTCAGATTGGGCAGACATATCTCTAAGTAATATACGTACATTTCTAGAGACTACCACCAACAGAGGATTTTTAAAGGTCTTCCAAGTGATTCACCCATACAGAACTGTATATGTGTATATTTGTGTGTGTGTGTGTGTGCTTAAGAGCTTATCAGTTACCTCAACAGGTAGTCTAAAGCCAAAAGCAAATCCATTGACAGGTGAATGTAATCATAAAATAAAACACCTAACAAATTTATTATACAAATAGTTACAAATATATACATATATATGCATATATTTATATATTTATGCATATACAGTGAACACTCTGTTGATGTACCGGATACTTTTCATCTATCTTCGATCAAAAACTCTAAATATCTTTGTATGCAAAATAGAAAAATTTTAATCTTTGAGGAAGACATCTCGCTGGCAGTGTTCGTTCAAGAGAGCTTTCACTGTACATTGGTGTCTCTATTTTTTTCTTTTTTTAAATGCCAATAATTGAAATTGTTCTTTGATTTATATTTACATTCAAATTAGGAATAAACGTTGAGAACATCATATAAAAAATTACAAACAATCAGTTTTGTGTAGGATAACAGTCTAAAACCGCATTGAATATATATATATGTGTATACATATGTACGTATATACATATACATATATGCTACATACATATCTCCTATATATATGTATTATGAATGTATGCATAGCACATGCAGTAAACACATTACAATTTTATTGTATCATTATTTTGCTGTTTTTTTTTTTTGGTTTTTGTTTTGTTTTTTGCTTTTTGAAATTCGACCTTCTTGTTGTGAGTGAGTGTGTTGTTGTTCGTCCTAGTGGTAGACATGCATTGTGTACATTTATAATCGATCCGCTCATCATATTTACAAATCTTAACGTATCGATAAGCGTAATCGATTGCGTAGATCGAGTGTGGTGGAGCGCAGGTGATTGTTTGGACAAGTACCGTTACGAAACGTCATCGGCTGTCAGTAAAAAAGCACAGAATGGAGAATCACACGATTTCTTCGCTCCTCAAATTCTTGTATCATTTCATCGATATCATTATCGATATCATTTGATTTCGCCATCTGTAAATTGAGCAAATTTACCAACACCGAAATGTAAATAATAATAGAAAATAAATTAAAATAAAAACACGCAATCTATCAATTACCAAATTAAGCATGTCCGTTATTAAAAAGGCGCCCATTAGCGCATCCTCCGCATTGTCAACGACATCCACATTTAGTACATGAACGGGACGATTAACAACGGACTCCATCGATTCCATGTGCATCACAACCAAATCGTAAACACGTTCCTCTACCGTAATTATAATATCAAATTGTTCTTTGGTTTCTTGAAATCGTTCTGGGCACTTTTTGATGCGCCGATTGCGGTCGAGCATATGTAGCAGACCATTCTGTGTGTAACTGTAAAGAAAACCCACACCAGTTGAAAGTTGAAAAATTTATGATTAATGATTCATAGAATTAGGCAACTTACAATTCTTTGTCCTTGGCCTCTAGATCACGATATATTTCCTCGTAGCTGGTGCCAAATTCATAAACATTCGGCTTATCAAATGCGAGGCCGGGCAGCTTAACACGTTCGCCGGTGCCGTAGGAGCGCACGTTGAAACCCTTTTTGGCGAGGAAATTGTGCGCTTCCATGGAGCGATTCATGTTCGATGAACAGACGACAGCAACGGATAGCTTGCTCGGGTCAGTCATTTCTGTTTTGGCAGTGTAAATAATTGCGTTATAAACCAATTTAAAATACGACTTAGAGAATATCAACGGAATGACGATGGTCTTCGTCAATAATATTACAATGCGTGAGGTAAGGCGATAGACTGCGACCGACAACACAAATAGTGGCGGCCGGCCGATAGGCAACAGTGCTGTTTAACAAACAAATGCATATATTCCATTGTGCCAGTAAGTGTGACCATATGGCGGGCACAGCATTTGTGCCAAAATGTCTGGCAACGCTAATTGCCGGTCTGGCTTACTGTTAAAAAGACGTTACAATTATGAATATGGAAACCAATAAACAATTTACGTTAGTACAACTAACATTTTTTTTTGCATTTATATATTGTAAAAACATTTAATAGTGATTATAATTTTTATTGAATAAAAATTTTATTTAAGAAGATAGAATATGTAATTTCAGTCGTTCGACTTTCCTAAGCATAAATAGATAAATGTATAAGTATGTGTATGCATCTATGTATGTATGTATGAATTAATGTACATGTGCTACGAATGTTTGGTATGCACGCTGAAGTAGACACAGAATGTTGTTATGTGGCAAGTTGATACGGGCAACAACCAGTCGCCAAGCTCCCTAGCTAATGCAAAAGAGCGCACGCCCTGTGCCCCATCCAGATCCAGCCGGAACTCGAGGAATGCGGCTTAGCAAGTTGAAGCTGTTGCTGTTGCTTTTGCTGTTGTTGGTGGTGGCACACCAACACGCGCTCAATTTGCCTATACCCTATACACACACAGACAGATACAAATGCAGATGTGCAACATAGACAGAGCGCCGATCAGGTTCAGGTTATTTGCTTGCTGCACAGTGGATTCAAATTTATGTATATTGAGCACGATACAATAACTACAGTGGTTCACTACCAATTTTAATGAATAACAACTAAGCATTAATTGTTAGCTGTGAAGCGAAATCTCAAAAAATCTAGTATTTAAATATTAATTAATAATATTTTATTATATATATGTTAAAAAGTTAGAAGTCTTCATTGTCGGCAGTGCCAATATTTTGTACTACTGTGCCGCGGCGTTGTTTGTTATTTTAGCGTCAGCCTTGTGTCCAGCTCGATCGCTCGCTCTATCTCTTCCCTACGCACACAAACGCAGCTGTATATGCTTGTGTATGTGTTGCCTTGTTAACTGGTTATGCGAATAGTGGAAGCAGCAACAGCAACAGCAACAGCAGCAGCTACAGCAGCAGCAGCAGCAGCAGCAGCGACAGCGACAGTAGCCCCTGCGGCTAGAACCAACGGCTGATGCCGACTGCGGTTCGGCTTCGTGTTCGGGAATAGTCGTTGATAGTCGTTGTTTGTCACTTGATCGCTCATCGTTCACTTGTCGCCCGCTCTATTCACACACACTCACACACACGCAAACAGAGCCATAGCATGCACACACACGCACACATACATATGCAAGTATGTTGAGCAGCCTGTCTCTTCGCTTGACTCCGTTTTGTTTTGCTCGTGCTCGTCCAGTTGCTGCTCGTGCCTCAAGCTTGCCGCGTCGCGTTTTCGCTCTACGCTCTCTCGCACGCTCTCACACTTTTGAAAATGCCGCTGCTACGGCACAGCAGCCAGGCCTAGACCCGTCCCGTTCATCGACACACACACACACATACACACGCGCGTAGTCAGCCAATTTTTAAATTAATTTCGGGCTACTCAAAATATTATTATTTAGCCATGGCTATGCAAATGTCACAGCCGCGTAACGGAAATTAAAGAAACAACAAAATCAAAGAACACCAAAAAAGCCAAAAAAAAAACAAACAGAAAAAGAAAAACATAAATAAAAGGTAAACTTGTTTAACAGCTCGCCAAAATGCATTACAGTGTTTACCATACATATATGCACACATATACACAGCTACACACACACACACACACACACACACATACATACATACACACATACATATGTATGTATGTACATATATTTTTTATTTGTTGTTTTTTTTTCGGTGTTTTGTGCATGTGCCAAATTGCAAGGTAATCAAAATTTCGCCTCAAACCATCTGCGAAATCAGTGTAAAAAAACTAAAAAAAAACCAAAAAAAATACGGGCGAATGTGCTTGGTCGAAGCTGAAATACTCTAGCTGCCACAGATATACGATATTCAATGTACAGCATATTTAGAATCGATTATAGCAAACTTTATGATATATTGGGGGTTCGAATCTGGATTAGCGTTTGGCTTAATCGAAACTTAAATAGCTTAGCTTTTTGACATACGATATTCAGTATACGATCTAATGTGTATGCAGCAGCATAGTAAACTAAGATAAACTGCAGCTAAGATGAGCACTAATAGCTGCTAAAGATACGATATTCAATATGCGATCTAACGTATTAACGTATATACTATTCAATACACGATATTCAATATTCAATAAACTATATGCATTAGACGATATTCAATATACGATATTCAATAAACAATATAATATATAAACAATATACGATTTTACACATACGATATTCAATAAATTATATGAAATATACGATATTCAATGTACGATAAATCATATTCATTATATGATATTCAATATACAGCATTCAATTAACTATATGACATACAATATCCAATATACGATATTCCATAAACTATATACAATATCCGATATTCAGCAAACTATTTAGCTAACTTTCCTAGAAAAACTTCAGCCTGAGCCACAATTTGATATTTGAACGTCGACTTTTGCTTGGCTCCATCGAAATACGATATTCAAAGAAGCCATTGTGGTTTATATAGCAGTTCGATACACTACTTCAGATTCGAAAAGCTTAAAAAGTCGGGTTCGAATCCGAATTAGAACAAGACTTTCAACTCAAAACTAAAACTTGCCTATAAAAATTATTCCAATAGAAGATATGTCTAGAATACTTATAGATCTTTGCCTATACAACTTGATTATGATTAAGACCATACGATCTAGTTACAGTTACAGCAAGCTATAGTCACGCTCCATTTCGACTCTTTCTCTTCCTCTTCCGCTCTAACTGCACATGAGGCAAAGTTTATGAGTTAACGAATATGCCCACTGCGAGGGCATAAAAAGAGAATCAGCTAAAAAAATTGCACTTAATTAATTTCGAATTGAGGTTTCCGCTTAAATACGCCAAGGATTTTGTACAAGAAATTTTGGAGCTGTCAAAAGTAACGTGATTTTTTCCGAATTTAGTTTTATCCGAAATCTAATTTGAGTATATCGTATGTAAATGGATCGGTGAGGGAACTTGACGCTACGTGCCTCGAGCCACTTAATTCACGTTTCTCTCTGGCTCAAGCTCAGAGCGTGCGAATGCTTCTGCATTTCGTATCTGTATCTAAGCATCTGACTAGCTGGGTGTATTTAGGTGGTATCTGAGTGGCTCAGCTTTTGGCCGTGGCATGATAAGCAGCGCTGAAGAAAGCCATTAAAACGGTGCCGAGCTAAATGAGTGGGGGGGGGGGAGGGCAAATTGAAGAGCCGACAAGAGAAAAGAACCGAAGAGAACAAAGAAGAAGATAAGAGAAGAGAAGAAGGGAGGCTACCAAATGACGATCCTACAGTTTATGCCACCAGAATCGAGACTCGAGAGATTCAGCTAGAGGTAAATCTTAGCCAGTTGCACAGAGTTTTGGGAAAGTTGTTTTTGGCTTGTACTTGACGTAGTCTCGAGAAAGAGACACAGAGAAAGGCAAAGAGAGAGAGAGAGAGGAAAGAAAGTAATGTTTCAAATGGTTTCTTCTATTAAGCTTATCATCATTCCATTCCATTTCATTTCAAAGATCGTCTGTCCTCAAGCAGAAATTTCATTTAAATCTATAGAAATGGAGTTCACTCAACAAAGTTTTGCATTATGGAAATGTTGCTCATCCCCCCCCCCCCCCCCCATCGGCCCCACTGGTTAACGTTTCGGCACACATCCCGTTGACATAGGGGCGAGTCACAGACTCTTTTCCCAGCATCTTTGCTGTTGCACATTGGCTCCATTATGATCTTAACTCTTACTCTGACTCTAACTATCTGCCAGGTGGCAGATTCCTTCGCTCCACCTTGCGCTGCAGCAGAAATGTCAAATACAAATTATTAGTCAAATGATCATTATTAATGTCATTATCATTATTGTTGTTCCTAAAAACTTATCATTATCGTCATCATTATCATTATTTTGATTGTGATGATCACCATTTGGATTATTCATTATTATTGTATTTATTAGCATCACTATTAGTATCATCATTATTATTCTCACCATTGGATTGCCAGTATTCATCATCATCACTATTATTATCATCATTGTCATTGTCATCGTCATTATCATTATTTTCATTATTGTTATTGCCATCAGCCATCAGCGATGTCAATATCATTATTACTATAATCATTATCATTATCATCATTATTATGATTATCATTAGTAATATTAATATCCTGATTGTGAGTGCAAAGTATAGCTAAAGCCTACTATGAGCTTTAAGTTTTCTCATCACTATCATTATCATTATCATCATTATCATTGTTATTTTTGCTATTATTATAATGAATCCATAATTTTAGTTGCGTAGACTTCCCGGCACACGGCATTCATTATGTGAACCATCCATGGAACATTGCGTTGCGGAGCAGTCTTAGCCAGCCAGCAGTAGCAGCAGCCGCAGCAGGTGCCACTGGCTGCAAAGCGTCAGAAGCAGCAGGAGCAAAGCAGCGAGTGTGTGTGTGAGAGAGAGAGAGGGAGAGAGTGAGACAGAGGGAAGGCTCTCAAGTAGCTGGACAGGAAATGCTGAAGCACGCCTCAAATGCGAGCAGCGCCACAGCCGCTGCGCCTGTCAACGGACAGCTGCTGCGCACTGCCAACAGCAACAACAACAACAACAACAACAATAACAACAGCAGCAGCAATGGCAGTGGCAACAGCAATGCCAACAACAGCAATTTAAATGGCAACAACAACAGCAGTAATCCACCCTCAGCGGCGGTGGCCGCGGCAACAGCAACCACCACCGCCACCAGCCCCGTGCCAAACGCAGCAGCGGCAGCAGCAGCGGCAGCAACTGCTGGCGCTTCACCGACACCGGTGGCAGCTGCCGTGGCTAGCACGGCACGCAACATACACCTGCGACCGCCGCAGCCGCTGAACATATCCGCGCTGAATGCCTCCAACTCGATGCTGAATGGCGGCGTTCGAAGTGTGGCAAATGCGTCGACATTGTTGAATATTGCCACGCAGGCGCCAATGAAGCCGCTGACACCGCTCACGCCCAACGGCAATTGTAATGGCAACAGTCTGCATCATCACACCTACACGAATCAGCATATGTTGGCCAGCAGCAGCAGCAGCACACATCTACAGCAGCAGCAGCAGCAGCAGCAACAGCAGCAGCAATCATTACACCTGCCCCAGCATCCCCTTAGCAGCAACAACAACAACAACAGCAACAACATTAACAACAATATTCATAATTATAGCCACTGCAACAATTTGGGCATCAATCCAAATTCAGTGCTGCAGACGACTGTAAAGCCAACCAAACATGGCCCAGGACCACGCGAAGTGCTGACCAGTTTGGGTTTGCTTTGCTTAGGTGAGTGGCTAAACTTTTTAGCTTGCATGGGTAGCACTCGACTCGAAATTAAAACTGCCCCCATTATATATCGACAATATGGCAGCGCTGACAGCTTTCAGTAATTTGTTAGCTGTCAGCCTAGCATTGATGTGAGTGTCATTCCAGCATAAGCAATTCTATGGAATGCTGCCAGCTTCCAAAAATTATTTAACAACTATCACTCCAGCATAAGCAGCGTTGCCGGCTTACAGCTTTCAGTGGTGTCAAAAAACAAACAGTTCCATTTGCGCTTTCTATATATCGGCAGTATTGCCAACATACATTTTTTTTAAACCAGTACGATTCCGCCATTCAAAATCCACGTTCTTTTCTTTACAGTTTCGCTGCTGCTGGCGCTGCTCTCGCTGATCTTTCTGCTAAAGATCTCGCCGAACAGCCGCGAAGATGCGCTCACACGCAGCATCAGCAGCGACGACTTCATTATCGTCTACGATGTGACATTGGCACTATGCGCTCTGTCGCTCTCATTGAATCTCTGCTGTCTACTCGTCTGCGCCATACAATTCCTATTTGCCGTGAAGCTGCTGCGCTCGCCTATGTTCGATGGACGCGACAATAAGTATTTGGAAAAATCGAGTGCCAGCAGAACGTGCGCTGTGAGCGGCTTCTTCATCTCCATACCGGTCTTTCTCACTGGCATCATATTGTACACTTTCAATCATTTCCACTCAACGCCGGCGATCATCACCAGTATTCTGATTGGTGTCGGCATTGTCTTCTGTGGCGGTGCGATGGTCCACAACGTTTTCGTATGGCAGAAGGAGAAGACGATCAGTTATCGGACGCCACCTCTAAATATGTCGCTGCACTTGCCGCCAGTTCAACTATTCAATAGCAGCGTTTGCCCACCTGTGTTGCCGCTCTATGGGCAACAGAATCATTCCATGCTGCATCATCCGACTTCAGTGACGCCCGTTTCGCCGAATCATTCGCATGGCAGCTTCAATCCGCTGCTCTGTACCAATAACAATAATAATACGGGTGGCATTATCAACTCACCGTTTCTGGTACGACCGGCGACAGCGACACCGCCAACGCCCAAACCGATTTCCATTGCGGCCAATGGCAGCTGCCTGATGGGACGCGAGGCTAGCGGATCGGTTAGTCCAGGGATTCCGCCAACGTTGGACATGAGCAACATAACCATATCGCTTCATGAGCTGTCCACGCTGGTCTAAACCCAGTGCCCCAATTCACAAAATACGAATAACTTATAAGTTTTAGCCGTTAAATTTAAATTTATGTGCACACACATATATTTTTTAGTATGTATGTATGTAGTTGTAGACGACATCCACCGCAAAGTGTTTAGCTTTAATGATGTCCCACTTGCCGCCCTGTTGCCGTTTATGTTTTAAACTGTTGTATATATTTGTATATAGATGTAATGAATCACAAATACATATTTAATATATTTAAATATTGCGCTCAAACGACTAACTCATTTGCATAACACGCATCTATCGGTATATCGATAATGAAGTTAGCCAGCCAAATAACCAACTGCTATAGCACTTCCCTAACAGTTATTTGCATTTCAAATACATAGATTTTGGTTTTCTTCTTTGTATTCAACAATTGCATAGATATTTGAAAATGCGGTATATAATTTTATATATCTATAATCAAATTTAGTAAAATATATATTGAATAGATTTATGAGTTTCGCGTTCACTTTGTTACGCTCGACAGTCACTTGCAGTGTCCTAACGACGTTATCGATGCATTGTACGATAACAAACGATCTGGCAACATCAAACGCCCAATAGTTATTCCCTTCTTTTTGAACGTTTTGCATTTTTATTCCTCTGCCAATTGGAATCCAAGATGGACAGTACGGACATACTAACGAATATATATATATCAAGCAAAACAAATTGTTGTATCAACTATATCAAAATATGTTGGTGTGTGTTTGTGTGTGTGTGTGTGTGTGTGTGTGTGTGTGTGTATGTGTGTGTGTGTATGTGTGTATGTGTATTTGTATGTGTATTTGTATGTGTATACGGGTGTCTACTTCTTGGCACGTCCACGTTTCTTGAGCGGCACACTAGCGTCACTCACTGTAACGAAAATGTAAAGTTTTAGTTGAGGCGAGGGTAAATACAAGTCAAGTACTTACCATTGGGCACAGCTGGCGAAGGTGCCGAAGCTTGTTCTGCGTCTGCCCCAGAGACAATAACACGACTGCGCAGATTCCTTGGCGCAAGCTCCTGTTTCGACTGGTCATTTGTGATGGTTTGACATCGACGTCTCTCTCTTGCTTTACCTAGATCGGCCATTGGCACAGGTGGCTCACTGTTGCAACGGAGATTGCGTTGCGGAGTTGTGTTGTCCACATTTTGCTCAGCCACAGGTCCACGCTCCTGACTGACCTGTCTGCGCGAACGTGTGCGCGGCGTGGATGACGACGGACCTTCGCCTGTCTCCTCTATTACCTCCAATCGTCGGGTCACTCGCTTTGAGCGACGCTTGGGCGTAGACACCGGCACCGTTGATATTGGTGGCAAGGAACTGCCACGCATAATGGGACTGTCTGTGGCACCCCGTGAATTTTCTGAATCGGTCGACTGGAGCTGAGCAAGAGCTCCGTAGCTGGCGACGCTGCGCAAACGGCGTCTTGGTTCACTTGGCGATGGGGATGGTGTACTGCGATTGGATGATAATCTTGTACGACGATCATCGCTGCGAAGGCGTATGCTACGCTCCGGCACCGGCGGTGTGCTATTCAAGATGTTGCGTGTGCGTTTTGTTTGCGATGCTTGCGGTTTGGAAGTTTCCTTATGGGTGGGTAGTGAAACGTCTAATTGGTCTTGCTCTTGCTCAACCTTAATCTTCTCATCGGAATCAGCCACAGTCGGATCATTATCCGTGCTCTCCTTCATCACGACATCGGTTTCCTCTTTATCGGAAAGCAACAACAGGCTGGGATTGGAGTCCATATCGGAATCTAGACTAATTGCAACTAAATCAGCTGGAGTAGGTGCCACTGCTGTTTCAGTTGTTTCAGGTTTCTCGTCTGCATCCACATTCATTGGCAGCTCCTTCTCCTGCTGATCCTTGTGCTCGCTGTAGGCGACTGTGTCCACGGATTCGTTGCTGGAGCCAGCAATGGAAGTAACTGTTGCCATTGCTGGCCGCATCTCAACGCTGTCCACGCTGTCCAAATTGATGGTATAGTCCATTACTGAATCACTGTTAGCCGTGGCGCCCAATGATGGGCATGGTGCTTGGTTGGCCAGCTGCTCCGTTTCATCCTGCTGCTTGAAGGCAAACAATTCGGCGCTGCTGCAAGCGGCCAATGGTTCGGGACGCGCCACATAGCCGCGCACCTCGGTGCCATCCAGTGCTATGACACACTCATCCTCCTCATCAACATCGTCCTCCTCTTCCAACGATCCCTTCGTGGTGTCTAGATCATCCACCGTTTCCAAACTATTTGCACGATAAAGCGAACGATTGGAGCCGCCTTCACCGGCTACACCATGAGTGGCACGTGGACTCGAGTTCTGCGAGACATTCGTATCGCTGGGCAGAAAGGAGTTGGGCGTATGGGAGGTGGGTGAACGTGAGTCACTAATCGAATTGGTGGACTCCACCACAATTGAGTAAACTGGCGCATCGGTGCGTGGCGAAGATAAATCGGAAAGTTCACTGCTTACGCTATAGCTGGGCGAGCCACGATTGAAGGTGAGTGGCATTGTTGCCTGCTCATTGCTGGAGGATGAGCATTGTCCCTGGCCCTGCTCCTGCTCGACATCAGCTGTATCCTCCTCATCGCCTACCTTTGATTCATGTGGCTGCAGTTGCCCTAGCTCCTCCTGGCCCACCTCCAGCTCCTCCTCCTCCTCGCCTTCCACATCTTCGCCTTCGGCTTCATCGTCATCCAGATTTATGTAGGCCAAAGGACTTGCTGTCGGTTGAATTGATTCTACCTCTGCATCTACTTCCGACTCTGTCTCTGCCTGTGGCTGTGCCTCTCTCTCTGCCTGTGGCTGTGCCTCTCTCTCTGCCTGTGGCTGTGCCTCTCTCTCTGCCTCCAGCTCAGCGATGGGTTCCATGGCTGTCATATCATAGGTGGACATGCCGAGCGTCGTGTCCAGCATTTGCAACATTTGCGGCTGAGCGGTTGCGCCAATGTGAGCTGGTTGTCCCAGCATCGATGGCACGGACCAAGTAGTTGTCGAGCTGCTCGGCTCATCTATGTCCCCGCAAATGGTTGTTCGTTCGGAGATCTTCGCCTGGGGGCTGATACTGTTGCATGTGGTTACTTTCATTTTGCTCTCGTACATCTTCGAGGAGCACACTGGCGGCACAAATGCATTCAGATGCAGCGATTCGGTTGTACTGCCCATTTGCACAGTAGCAAAGCTGCCAAAGCCGCTGCTCAATGAGCTGCGAGGATGCGGTCCAGTTGGTGGTTCCATTATCAATGAACGTGGCTCTTCTTGATCTTGTTCTTGTTCTTGTTGCTGCTGCAGCTCCTCCTGCAGCTGTTGCTGCTCAACCTGCTGCTGTTGCTGCTGCTCCCGCTGGTTGGTTACGCTGAATGAGACAAATGAATTATTCGCTGAGGCTAATGGCGACATATACTCGGAATCTGTGTCCGAGGCGTCATTAGGCTGTTCCTGTTCCTGTTCCTGCTCCGCTTCGGGTGTGGAGCTTTTTGATTCTTGTTCTATTTCCACAAATATCTCATCGCCATCCAATTCTAAATCCGACTGTCCCTCCTCGTCCATCTCCATCATTTCCACAGCCTCCATTGAGGAAATCAACGGTATGGGCGGCATGAAGCTAAAGGTTGGACGCTCCATGGACTGGCGTCGAGACATACGTGCCTTGAGTATGGTAGGACGCAGCTCCTCGCAGTTGGTGGATGTCCCCTCTGATTTGGATAGCAAATAACTGGGTGGATTTAACAAATCATTCGACAAGCGCAAAGCGTGTAGATCCAAAGGCATCATCTGCTGCTGCGGTGGCGGCTGGTACTGCTGTAGTAAATTGCTAAAATTGGACTCTGTTGCATCTTCGACGAATAGGCGAAGCCGCTTGGCTTGTTGAGCCACGCCATCGTTGCTCGGATACGAACGCTTCTCTCCACCCTGAAATTGTATGGGACGCACATGGCGGCGCAGCTGTGGCACCTCCGTCGCCGATTGCGCCGCATTGCGCAGAAATGGCATATTACGGCTGGCCAGTGTTTGGGACTGCTGCTCGTTCGTATAGCGCGTAGTCCAGTGGGCGCTCAGAGCAGAGTTCTGAAAAATGTTGCCGAGCTGCCCGTTGGCGCTCTGTTTGGCCAGCTGGCAGCTAAACGGCTCCGGCGATGGGTTTCTCAACTGATTTCCATTCAATTGATTACGTATGCGAAAATATTTGCCAGCTATGGATTGAGTGACGGGCGCCATGGTGGTCCGATAGGCGGACAAGATGCCACTGGTGTCATCATTTGCACTCTGATCCGGCTGCGCGGCCACCTCGTCCATAAACGACACCGCGTCCACATAGTTGCAGCGCTTCAACAAAAGTATCAATTGTATGCAGTCTGTGGCGCGGGTATTGCACTGTCGCAGTTGGCGATAGATGAGCTGCTCCTCCTCGTCGGTCACCGACAGGGTGGCCAGGATACTAAATTTGCGCTCCAAGATGCAATGGCGAAAGAACGGCTCCAGCAACGGACGACCCTCAGCCTCTATGTAGTTGCGTGCATGATGAAATGCTTCCGGTATATTGTTATTGGCCAAAAGCACTTGCAGCTTAAGCTCAGGTGAAATAAATCCGGGCGGCATCTGCACCACTTGCATGGCCAGTGGATAAACATTGTAATAGAGCAGCGTTTCAATCAAGTGCTTCGTTTGCCATTCCATATAGATGCTGTGACCAAGCCGTCCCCTATACAATACATCGATTGCCAACTAAGGGAAAAGCGAGAGCGAGAGCGAGAGCGAGAGAGGGAATAAATATAATGACACCATTTAGAAAAAGATAGCTAGAGCTAACAAACCTCGTATTCACTGTTGTCCAACAACCAAAAGGATTTGACAGACTTCACTTTCGGCTCATCTATGCCAAACGATATGGCAAAATTCTTGTACGATTCGTGTTTACAGTTCGTGAAAAACTTTTCGATATCCAGCAGCATATACAACATTAGCTCCTGTTTGTGCTCCAGTTGCACGCCCGGCAGCAACATGAGACGCATAAACGATTGCAGCGATTGTGGTGGATAGTGTCCACTCTCTTTGAGCTGCTGCTGCAGCACAGTCTGGAAGCCGTAATGCTGCAGATGCTTATCTATGTAGAGCTTAGCATTCGGTAGCATGGAATGCTGCAGTCGAGCTCGTCGTATGTTATAGTCCATGTGCATCAGCCGCAGTGGTTGCTCTTGCTGTTCGCTGCACTCCGGCAAAATGCCAAAATCAATCATCCAGTAGAGCATGCGCTGATATTCATATAGAATTTTCAGTGTACGCTGCGTATGAGCCAAGTCTTCGATCATCTCATAACCTAAACGAGTTTTGGCCAAACTCAAAAGTAAGGTTTGCAGATCCTGCAGCTTGCAGAGCTGTTTGTTCAGATTCAGGAATTCGTTGCGTTCGCGATCATCCAGCGCATATCCACCATAGTCAAAGATGCCCTGGCATAGCTCCGAGCAGCGTGTTTTGATCTGCCTCGAACGCTTAACAATCCAATTGGTTAACACCGAAAGCGTTAGCTTTGATGTACTCATCATGTTGCACAGAAAGCTGCCGTCCATGCAATTGCGTGCACAGCTACTCAACAGCCACAGGCGATTCTGTTCCAAGGCCATGGACAGAACCATCTCGTACATATCGCGCTGCAACAAGAGAAAAACCATAAGTGAGTTGGCTGCACACAAAGTATTGTTACAGCACTGGACATACCCTCGAGAGCGCTGCATGCGGTTCAAATTCGTGAAATTGCGGCAGCAAACGCAGCTCTATAATATCCCTTATATAGTTTTCCGGAGTAAGGAACACATTCGCCTTGCCGTAGTACAGAGAAGTTAGGAAACGCTGCTGAATACCGATATACTCGAATTGCTGACAGCCAGCAGTTGTCATCAGTAAACACTCTGAGAGAAAGAGAAGGAGAGTGAGTGAGGGAGAGATAATGGGGAATGTCAGCAATTGTAAAAAGGCTGAGATAAAGTGAGAGAGAGAGAGAGAGAGAGAGAGAGAGAGAGATAGGATGACAACAATCAATAGAGATAAGTCAAGCCTAGAGCTTTCTCAATTGTTTCCCCCATTTCATAATGTACTTCCGAAACTTCTCTAGACTTACTGAAGGACAGCGCTTTGGGATAATAGTAATCATCATGACGTTGCGCGGAAATAAACGGAGTAATCGAGCCTGTATCGAGCTGCATGGCGACTCCAACGTGCTGACTACTGAAGAGGAAGCCGCACAGATAGTCCATATTCTGATCCATTCTTGGATGACTGGGCATCTCGTCCTTGTACCATTGATTGATATCGAAGAGGACCATCTTATTGCAACTATCCTTGTGCGAATGCCAGGCAATGGCAATCAATACGTTGCCATATTCCCCAGAGATAGCTAAGGTAGAGGCTGTGCTGCAATTGATGAGCGAACAACTGCCAGCATCCAATGTCAGTTGAATGCGTGTGGCTGCGCCTTGAAAGTCACATAAAGCGAAATTGTTATTCTCCGGTAACATGGGAGATGGGCGTTTATAGCTAAATGAGTGCAGCGAGGCTGTCAATTGATCGTCCTGATCATAAACGGCGCATATGTAAAAACACGGTTCCGGGTCGTCCGGTGGCTCAATGCAACAGAGTCTTACAATGGGCGATAGCCACTCATCAGCGCGCATGCGTAGCTGTGCGACCATATGTAGGCTTCTTAGATCATAGACACAGATGCGTCCATCCTGCATGCCGGCAGCGAAGCCGGAAATCAATGGCAATGGTAATAGACTGGATATGACATTGGAAACACCCGGAGGCAAATTTATCTGCATTGCGAGATGATGATCCTCCTTCCGGCAATAGGTGAGCATCATGTCTAATTGATGTGGAGATGTTATGGTTTTAATATCGCTGCGTTTCACCTCATTATCAAGCAGGATATTTGTGAAGCTATTGTTAACTACTTGCTTAGCATCCACATCCATTATGAACACACTGCCCGTATCTGTGCCCAGAGCCAGGCAACCATCAAATTCATTAAATATAGTTTTCGCGCACAAACGCTCATCCAGATAAGTCATGCAACAGGCATTGATTGCTACCATATTCAGCCCAATGTAGCGCAGCACCTGGCTATTGATGGGTGAGTAGAGGGCCAACTGTGTTTGTCTTGGCAGCATTTCAATGCACACAGCCAACAGTACGCAATTGCCAATGCTTGTGGCCGTTATTTCCTCTACAGCGCGAATGCTGCTATATAACCGCAGCTTATGATCGGTCTCACGCAGAAACGTATAACTGGCAATGCGAGATCCATTGCTCAGCTGGCATACTAAAATTGTGGCTATATCAACACCCGTACGCGTGAGCCAACCCCACTTGCCGCGATTAATGATGCCTCCAAAAAAATCAGCTGTTAATGGCAAAAGCAAATGATTAATATATACAATGATATACTTACATATCTAAATCTAAACTACTTACAGGCAATGTTACGCTTCTGGATCTGCTTGTGGAAGACCTCCTCATATCCAGGTAAGAAATGGTCCGGGAAGTGGGCAGGTAGATTATCATTTGTCTTAATTTCTTGCCACTCCATAATTATTGCTGTTTTCTGTTTCAAATATATAATGTATATTATTGTGAAATTCACTTGAATGTTTTATATCAGACTAAACTGATTGTGTTACTACTAGCTGTCGCTAAAGTAATTTCAGTTTTTTGACGGCGCGCTTCACTTTGACATTTTCGCACACGCCGGCTTTTCTAGTTGATGTTTTGTTGTTGTCCCAGACGCGGCTGAGTATAATCAGTGTTGGTTAATTTACGATGTGGATATACTTTCTGCATATCGAAAGTATGTATGTATGTAAGCTGCGCACGAGGCGCGAATATTAAAACAAATACCTAAGTATTCGTTTTATAAAGAGTCTCATATCTTACACTTTTTCTTTATTATAAACAGAGCATATACAATTATATATTCCTTAAGCGTTCGTCTAATACAATATTTTCGCGACAAACCAAAATGCAAACTTGTCGAATTTGTGTAACTTTAACTAGCAACACTGTAAGCAACAATGTTCCTATCGATGGGAAATGTATCGCACTAGACTTGTTATCGACTCAGCATGCTGCGTTCCTTGCACACACGAACGTAGCCCCCCCGAAAAAAGACATATTTTAACTAGTTCAAATAATTTCAAATGTGAACACACATTATATTTTAAATGTGGCTTCTGCTTCGGCAATACATGTAAATTCGAATGAACTACCAACTAATAAACCATAACAATTGGATAGAGCGCAGCACAAACGCACACTGAACGACAGTCAAGCAAGCAACACTAATCGCAATCGCATACGTCTGGGGGCCCTAACCGCATTGGCGAAAAAATTCCGCACAACAGCAACAGCAGCAGCAGCAACATACAAAAATCGAAAGTACATACACGCGCGCGCAACAGAGGCGGCGGCCGAGCCAAGGAGGAGCAGCACTAGCACCAAGAGTATTCAGCATTAATTTATTTTTGTTTTTTGCTTTGAATACCGGCAAACCGGGTAAGACGATAAACAGTGTGCATTAACAGTGTAAACATTCCAGCAAATGGCAAATGCAAAGGATGGCAGCATTTCCGTTACTTTAGACAAAAATACTCACGCACAGACACACACACACGCACACACACATACACATACACACACATACCAACGAAGCAGTGTTTAAAGCTTAGCGTGAAGGAAAAACAGCTTTGCAGCTAAACGTGCGCCAATACAAGTGCAACAATTTACCAACACTCGTAAAGAGAACTCAAAGATAATTATACAAAAAAATAAAAATACAAAAAAAAAAACCAAAAAGTGGACGTTAGCATGGGAGTGACGAACTTTAAATACTCTGCAATTAATTTTATAAACAATTCGCAATTTCTTGAAAAACATATTGAAGCTCATAACGGCTGAAGTGAATTTAAATTTGCTGAAAAATGAATTTAATACTAAAAATAAAAAATGTACTAAATTATCTAAAGTATTAGCTGGTTGAGTCGACTGGGCCAAATAGACGTACTATGTAGAGCATCAAACCTGAACAAACGTCTGCCATATGCTATTACATTCTATGTAAACAAACGCAAATGATTTACAGTGTAGGGTATCTTTTGCTAGCAGAAGAATTGCATTTTAATTAAAAAGATTGCAACATTTATTTGAGGTTTTTTAATGTTATTTATTTTTGTCTCTTTCTTTTCTAGGTGAAGATCGTGCGAATTGAGCAGCAAAGTCGTGGAGGATGGCCCAGCATGGGGTTACAGAGGCTTTAGCCGCCGAATTGGCAAAAGCCGTGGATCTGATAATGCATCCATTGACCGCACAACAGGCACGCCTGGAGGCTTATATGGCCTGCGAAAGATTCAAGGAGGAGTCACCGTTGTGCGCCCAGGTGGGCCTCTATTTAGCCAGCTCGGCTCAATTCAATCAGGAGGTGCGACATTTTGGACTGCAGCTAATTGAGTACACAATCAAATTCAAATGGAATTGCATAACACACGAGGAGAAGGTGTACATTAAGGATAATGCCATCAAGATGCTAAATTTGGGCGTCGGCCCAGCCGAAGATCGTACGCTATTGCATTTAAAGGACGCTCTCTCGCGCATCATTGTTGAGATGATCAAGCGTGAATGGCCACAACAATGGTCAGATCTATTGCCCGAATTGTCGCAGGCTTGCAACAATGGCGAGGCTCAAACGGAGCTCGTTCTGTTGGTCTTCTTGCGTTTGGTCGAGGATGTGGCCCTATTGCAGACAATCGAATCGAATCAGCGACGCAAGGACATGTATCAAGCCCTGAACAATAACATGAATGATATATTTGAGTTCTTTTTGCGTCTGATCGAACAGCATGTGACCGCATTCCGTGAGACAACGCGTTTGGGCAACTATCATAAAGCGAATGCCCATAGCCGTGTCGTCGAGATGGTGCTGTTGACATTGAGCGGCTTCGTGGAATGGGTTAGCATCAATCACATCATGTCGAGCAATGGCAAACTGATGCATTTCCTTTGCATACTCCTCAATGATAAAGCATTCCAATGCAATGCAGCCGAATGCCTCGCACAAATCACAAATCGCAAGGGCCAGACCAAGGAGCGCAAGCCGCTGCTCCAACTGTATGGCGAGGAGCCACTACGCTACATCTACACAGCTAGCCAAATGCAAGCGGACAATAGCAATGTGCAGGCCATCGAACAGCAGCATAATTTCCTAAAGAAAATCATTCAAGTGCTAAATGGCATGGTGCAACAATTGGTTGCGCTATGGGGCAAGGATGAGGGCACACAGCGACCCGCACAATTGAATATAATGTTTGAATGTCTCCTGCTGCTCGTCCAGCATCCGTCGCTGACTGTGGCCCATGGCGCGGCATTAATTTGGCAATTGCTGCTCAAGCATGATGGCTGCTCCAAGGACTATCTGATGGTCAACTACATTCCCAAGCTAATACACACCATTGCGCCACGCATTGTGAAAATACCATATCCCAGTCAGCAGCCGGATGGAGTTGCCCAATCCCTAGCGCCCAATAGCACAGAAGCTTACATACGCTTGGAGTACGACAGTGAAGAGGATTTTGCCATATATTTCTTTCGCTGTCGCACGGATTTCCTTGAGATCTTTCGCCAGGCAACGCTGGTGCAGCCATTGATAACGTATGGCTATTGTGAGCAGTGGCTGCAGCTGCGTCTGCGAAATGCGCAATCAGAACGAGAAAGTTCCAGCATCAGTTGCAGTGTACTCGATCCCATTTACTTGGAATGGGATGCGTTGGTCTGTGTCCTGGATGGTGTACTTAGTCGCATTTTGTTGGTGGCCGAGCGGCCAGCTGTCGCTGGTGGCCTGCGTTTACTGGAGGAGTGCCTCAAGCTCGAAACATCAAATCCATTAATCTATTCCATTTTATTATCATGCATATCAGCGCTGTTTGTGTTCCTCAGCATGTCCTCGTGCCAACTGACGCCCAACAATTGTGTGGCCATGAGCGGAGTGGCGCTGCTGCCTCGTGTCCTGGACAAGATCTTCCGTGCATTGGTTCTGAAGCCGCCAAACGAACTGGAGAAGGTGCAACAGAAATCTGCCAAGAATTTGCGGCGTCATGCTGCCTCGTTGCTGGTCAAACTGGCACATAAATATCCGTTGTTGTTGCTGCCCGTTTTCGAGCAGATCAACAATCATGTGGAGTGCCTGCTTAAGGAGCCGTCGTCGCCTCAGCTGTGCCGCATGATGCGCACCACCTTGCAGGAGGCGCTCATCCTAATCTCGAATCATTTTTGTGACTTTGAGCGTCAGACGCTGTTCATTGAGCACATCGTTCAGCAGAAGCGCACCGAATGGCTAAGCTTTGACGAAGCGTTCAAATCCCCACTAGAATTTATTCGTTTCGTTGGCTTGGATAAGCCGCCAGTCTATGATATCGATCGTGATCCCTCCATTGTGCAACGTTCACGTATTTTGGATGCTCTGCATGTGGTCCTGGGTGTCATCAAACGTTGCACCTGGCCCGACGATCCGGACCGTGCGCAGCGTGGCGGCTTTGTCATTGGCTGCACAGATCTGGGCAATCCCATCTGCAGGAATCCAGCAACGAAACACGTGGTGCCGCTGCTCTCCCATGTGCTCAGTTTGATGCGTGTCTTAAATGAGCTCTTCCGCCCGGAGGCATTGGCCGCTCTATCCGATGGCTACCGCAATATACACGGCATGCTGGAGCATGAGAAGAAGCTACTGATGGGCATATGCGCCATACCAGCCGATCCTCTGGATACCACCATCAAAACGGAACCAACCGCATTCGAGAAGATGCAAAAGTTCATGACTTTGGTCACCGAAGGCTGTTATCATCTGATGGGCTCGGCGGGTCCATCGCTCGGCCGTGATCTCTACCAGCTGGTGGGCCTGTCCGATGCCATAATCAGCAATGTGTTTAGCTGCATGGACATCATACCCGATTATCGCATGCGTCCCATAATCCGAGTCTTCTTCAAGCCATTTGTTTACTCGTGCCCGCCCAGCTTCTATGAGTCGGTGTTGGTGCCGCTATTTGCTCATCTGACGCCACTGATGTGCGAGCGCCTGACACGTCGCTGGCTCTACATCTCATCACTGTACGAGTCGGGGCAGCTGAATGGCGAAGTGAATGATACACAGGAAGTGCTCGAGGATCAGCTGAATCGGACGCTAACACGCGAATATTTGGATGTGCTGAAGATTGCGTTGGTGGGCGGACAGATTGGTGCAGATCATGTGAATGCCGCTGGCGGTGCCAATGTGGTTGCAATGGAGAACGAGGAGCATTCGATGGATAGTGCACCACAATCTCGGGCAGCGCAATCAGCTCTGCTGTCGGACACCATCAGCGATCTGGGTGCTTATCTGCTACGCAATGGCCTGATTGGCAACTACATCCTGATGACACTGATCAAGGCAATCGCTTGGAACGATGGCATGTGCAACATGAAGGCTGTGAATATAGCGGCACCTGTCATGCGGTTCCTTGCCGCCGAGCAGCTAATGGATGAGAATAAGGCAGTGAGCGCTTTTACGGCTGTGCTGCAGGGCATGCAGGTGCATGGCCAGCATGAAGCAAATCAATCCGGTTTGATAACACTCGGCGTTCAGTTCTATGAGCTGCTGCGTCCAAAATTCCCAGTGCTCAGCGAAGTTTTGCAGCATATTCCAAGTGTCAATGCGGCGGATGTGCAAAAGTTCGATGAGAAAATCTCGGTGGCGCCGGTCAAGGGCAACAAAGTGGATCGCGCCAAAAAGGATATATTCAAGAAGCTGACGGCCCAATTGGTTGGTCGCAGCGTCAATCAGCTGTTCCGCCACGAGGTGCAAATTGCCAATTTGCCGCCAATGCAACCAAATCAAAAGCACGCCGCCGGCAACAATTCAACAACTGGCGTCGACATCATGGACAGCAATCAGAATGCCAATCTGAGCAAGCTGTTCCGCACCGAAAAGTGACAGACGGCGACAGCTCGATGCCGATGCCGATGATGTCAATGATATTGATGTTGTTGATGCCGTACCGCCGCGGCGACGACTGAAACTAAATTTATTGTAAACTATTTAGGCAGCAAGAGCAGCAGCGGCAACAGAGGCGGGAGGAGGAGCAGGAGTGGAAGTAGGAGCAACATTAGAAACAGCAATAACAGGCAATATTGCCTGACAAATCCCAACTCTAAATACAGCAATAGCTGCAGCTGTTACTCAATCAAAAATTATATATAGTTATAGCAGAAGCTTCTACGTTCTTCTGCTTCCACACTGTTACAATCGTCAGCTTCAGCTGGAGGTGAAGGAGGAGGAGGAGGAGGAGGAGAAGCAGCAGCAGCAGCAGCAGCAACTACAATACCGATGCCAACTGCAACAATGCCTTATTCTAGCTTCAAATTCATATATCATCTGCAGTTCCAGTTTTACAAATTAAGCTTTAACACTAGCTGTTCCAACTGCCTCTATAGCTCTATAGCAACAGCTTCTACTACAGCTCTAACTCGGTGCTGCAACTTCGTCTCCAACTGCCACATTTGCCACAAGTTTTGCTGCTTCAACTTGCAACACACAACCACACACACACACACACACACACACACACACACATATACAAAAAAAAATTATAAACTTTTTTTTGCTATTATTTATTGTATAACATTTTTAATGTTTAAGTTCCTTTAGCGCCTATTTTCCTTTCTTTTTAAATACTTTTAAATTTTCCAGTTTTCTTTCCCTCACTTGTTTTGGCAGAAGCTTTTTGTTATTTATTGCCCCGCCCCGCCCCAAAATTGTTAATTATTTTGCACAAACAAAAATGAAAAGAAATGAATAGATATATATATATATATATATATACAAATATAATAATAATAGTAAAAGCTAAGAACTACGACAACAACAACAACAACAACAACAACAATAAGAACACCAAGTAATGCTCGAACAGCAAATCGGCCTTGCAGTAAAACAATAGTTGAGAGCCCACATTTTTATACGCATTATATACATATATATATATAAATATATAACATTTTTCAATTTGTATATTCGAAATAGAAGAAGAAGAAGAAGAAGGAGATATGTAGAATACCCTTAACAAATATTGTATACATATTTGAAGAAAGAAAAACAAAAATAATGAAATTACGCTTAGGGTTTTAGGCTAACAAAATAAACAGGAGTTATTAATATATAATATGCATCTTGTAAACACACCCACACACACACACACACACACACACACACGGGATATATTTTACAATATTCAAAAAAAAAAAAAAAAAACTGAAATTATATTTTTAAAAAGCGAATAAAAAACGAAAAACCAAAACAAAATATGTTAGAAAACAAATAGTGAAAAACAAAAATCAACACAAAGTGCCGTAAAGTACAGAGAGACATTTAATAGTCGGAGATCCTAAATATACTAATGGGCCTCACTCCAAAATAAAGTTAGAGAAAAACGGGTTTAAATAAAACTAAAAACGAATTGCTTAAAATGTTAAAACATAAACAAACCAGAAATATATTCTAAAGAAACGTAAACGAAACGCATTTCCTAATTACTAAAAAAAAAAGAGAAAAAGAAAAAAACGAATCCAAAAAGCCTTTTTGCATAATTAGCCAAGTTATTCCAAAAACAAACAAAATATATGATATATATACAGATATTGAATAATTATATATATTTAAATATCGAGTTTCTCAATGCACAATAATCTCATAAGAAACATTTTTGTAGCTTTAAGCGCAAAAGAAACATTTTTTATACTCGTATGTCATTTTTCCTACTCAAAACAAAAGTTCACTTTTAGCCTACAATATAATACAACACACACACACACACATATATATATATAGAGAGAGAGAGAGGATCGTATATATATATATATGATACAATTTGTAATAAAAATTGTATATATAGCATATGTGTAAAGACAGAGTTCCTTCAATTTAGCCGCCATGTCGATTGTCGCACAGATTACTCCAATCGGGCACGTGTTCGTTCCTTAGGTACGAGTCTTTGGTTAGCGAACGCGTTTGGATGAGATCTGTGGCGCCACATAGGGAGCCGCCCAGCCAGGCTGTGAAATTCTGTTTGCCAATCGTCTGATAGAACTTGAACTGCAATTGGCCATGGAAACGTGTTGCATAGTAGCTATCATTGGCTAGCAGATGCTGCAGCTCTTGCTTGAGCCGTGCCAGTAGGCCCGGCACCATGGCACCGCCGCCAATTACAAAGATGCTTTCCACCAGAGATCGACGCACATCCATGCTGCAGTCGAGTATGGCGCGCAGTATCAAATGTGGCAAGCTATCCCGCTCATTGTTCTGCTCGAAGAGGAGCTCGTAAACAGATTCACGCAAGCTGCCGGGTATGCTAATCACAGCATCATCATCACAGATGCCATACTCCACATCTGGTGGTGATTGCTTATCCTCTTTGTAAGCACGCTCAAAGCTATTCACAAAGCAGGTGCGCACTTTAATATCTTCCAGGACGCTCGGCGTTAGCAAGCGTTCCTTAACGCCCGTTGCTAGCAGCTGCCGTTTGATCTCCTCTTGTACTGCACTGCTGCCATAGCTGTGATCCTTAAATGCAGCCATAATTTGTACGCCACTAAACACTGGCATTATCGTTGTCTCACTATATCCAATGTCTACAACCAAGCCCGTTGGCACCGCCAACGTGGACAGAGCAATCAAATGGGCCGGCACAAAAAGCACCGAAGAGACATCGAAGTGGATGAAGAGTGCACGTGCAAGCGTCTCTCGTATAATTGTCTGTCCATATATGTTCTCTACAATTACAAATTTACGTTCTTTGGGACTGACCAGCAGGTGCCTGCAATCAATTAAGCAAATTAAATAAACTATTTTACAATAAACATCTAAAAGTCGTACTTAAAGAAAATGGTTTGCAGAAAGTCGACGATTTGGTCGTACAGCTGCTCAGTTCCTGCATAGTCAAAGAGCAGCTTTGTCTCCCCAGTTGTGGTCAAAACCACCTCCGTGGGTATTATTTTACGTGGATGAGACTCCGCCGCAAAGCCAAGCCTGCAAATATGGATAAAGCGATGATATCATCAGCAAACTACACTTGTTTTGTCTTTACAATCATTGCACTTACTTGGTATAGGCATTGCCAATGTCTAGGACGATTGGGGGTTTCTCTTGCATCACAGTTTCGTACAGTGGCATAATTTATATGCAATTTTTTTTTTGCTTACAGTCAACAAATATTCCAAAAAAAAAGCAAGCCACAAAATGGCAACAGCTGACTGTTTTGCATATAGCGCTATCGATAGGCATTTTACGAATTACAAGTTACTAAATACGGTATGGTATATATCGATAGGTCTACGGTATTTAAGAAACAACTATGCATTTCCAACAAATTTAGTCAAAAAGCACACAAAAAATCACTTAATCTAAAACCAATTAACTTTTGAGACTACAAAACTAAATTGAAGCAGTTTATTTAGTTTAAATTATTTATTTACATTTGACATACTTGCCAGATTTTGAAATGTTAATCAAAGCACTATCGATATACATATGGTGACCGTTTCAGCTGTTTCTAAAAATCAACAAAGTGTGCCTTGAAGCCAGGAAATGTTTTCCTGCGCACTACATGTCAAAGTAATACTTTAATGAATTGTAATTTCTAGAAGCGAACAGTTCGTTTGTGAAGAAGTGAAAATTTTCGGAAAAAAAAAAATTTTTTCAAAAACTGAAAATGAATAATTTAAAGTTTGAAGATGAATCTGAGAAGCAGAAGGCTCTTAATTTGCAACGCGCTAAACCGCAGCAGCAGGTAAGCTTTACAAACAAAAATAATAATACACGAAAACACGAAACCAAACATTTTTCCGCAGGCCCCTGCTTCAGGAGGTATGAATAGCGAATTAAAATTGGCATGCGAATTTGGCGGCGAAACCAATTCGCCTCTGCCATTAGAGGTAAAGAAAGTAGAATTGGTGAATTCATCAAGCTCTAAATTGAAGTCGAAAAAGAAGAGTCATCATAAGTCGAAGAAATCAAAGAAGGATAAAAAGGAGAAGGAGAAGGAGAAGGAGAAGGAGAAGGAGAAGGAGAAGGAGAAAAAAGAAAAGAAAATGAAAGAGATGGAGAAAAAAGCCAAGAAGCAGATGAAGCAGGTGAAGGAGAAGGAGAAGGAGAAGAAGAAGAAGGAGAAGATGGAGAAGCTGGAGAAGAAGAAGCGTAAATACGAGGCTATGAATAACACCGACGAAAGCGAATCTACTTCGAGCGATGATTCTCATTCGGCGAAGATGAAAAAAGTCAAGATGAGTGGCACAAAGGAAGGTGACTGGATTGTGCATGAGCCAATTCCGTTTCCGCCGATTGCTGTAATGCAGCGTGAGAAATGGATGACTAATTTTTCACCTGTCCAGTTTAAAACCTTCATGAAATCGAGCAGGGAATTGCAGAAGGCCGAAAAAAGGGCAGAGAAAATGAGGATCTATGAGCCGACCGAAAACATCTACGAGCTGAATCCATACTGGAAGAAAAATGGCACTGGTCTGCCAGATTTTAAGAAGCCCAAAGCTGGGGCTGAGGATGATGATGACTACTATGACGATGCCGGCGGTGCCAACGTTAAACGTAGCAATGGTAAATCCGGCAATTTTCAGGAGTCCTGCTCCTCTGTCGGCGGCGGCAATAATAATTGGCGTCGTAGCTTATCATGCGACGCTGCATCCTCGGAGGAGGAAGACGAAGAGCCAACAATTTTGACTGATGAGGAACTTAATGCATTGGCCGCCAAGGCAGTCAAAGCCGAGCTCAAGGGCAAATTGAAGTTAGCTAAACAGCTCAACGAGCAGCTAGAGTCGGCACGTAAAATGCGCTCAGAGTATATTGATAAATCTCATGCTCTGTTTAAGCCGAACGAAGAAATGGAACAGAAGATTGATCATGTTTTGCTAACTTGCACCGATTCCGTTGGAAATGCTCGCCCATTGCTGCAAACAGCGCCCGAAATATCAGTTGGGCCCAAATCGCATGGAAAGAAGCACAAGAAGAAGAAGGTGGAAACCCATTCCAATGGGAAACGTTCGCGCTACTTTGCCGACGACGATCGTTATGATATCAAGCAAATGGTAAATCATCTATATATATACATATTTATACATATCTATGATATACATATTTACTTTAAATTCTGTTTATTTGTACAGTTTGAACGTGAGAAGTATACCACGGCCGATGATTCCAATAGGCAATTCGCCAAAATAGCAGCTAACCAAAAGAATCAAAACGATAATTTGGACGAAATTTTTGAGGACAAAATACGTGAAAATGTAACAGAGGGCGACGTTGATAGCCGTGAACTAAATAAGGCTGTAAAGGAGCAGAAGAAAGTTGATGCCACACTGGATGAATGTAAGCTCTGTTATGATTCAGTTCGGCTGGATAAACGCCTAGTCCTGTCGGTTGGCTCAAAGATCTATGTAGCTTTGCCTCGCAATGTGGGCATGGTGTCGGATCAGTGTGTTTTAACTACAATGCAACATGTATCAGCAAGTACAATGGTCGATGAGGATGTATGGGAGGAGCTAAATAACTATCGTAGAGCTTTAACCCAAATGTTTGCTGCACAGCAGAAATTGGTTATATTTTATGAGAATGCCAATAAGTTGCATAGACGTAAACATTTCGCTGTCCATTGCATTCCGCTACCGGTGGAGGATGGTGAAGCAATGCCATTCTTTTTCAAGAAGGGCATCGAGGACTCTGAAAAAACTTGGTGTATCAATAAGCAACTTTTATCGTTGAAACAAAAATCCTTGCGTGCTACTGTACCAAAAGGGTTACCCTATTTTTGGGTAAGCTTTGGAATGAGCAGCGGTTTTGCTCATGTCATCGAGGATCAGGAACATTTCCCATCTCACTTCGCAGAGGTTTGCATAAACTTAAAAAAATTTTATATATATTTATAGCATATATTTTTTTCTATTTGTTTATTTAGGAAATTATTGGCGGCATGATGGATCTGAACCCGAAGATATGGCGCAAGCCGCGCAGAGATCATCATTTAGCTGATAAAATCAAATCATTTGTTCATGCTTGGAAGGACTATGATATCACCAAACATTAATATGTATGAAATTAAAATATATCAATAAAAAATAATCAACTCATACGTTATTTGCAATTATTTCAAATATCGATATTTTGCTGTTAATTATGCCGATAATGGTGGCACTGTTTTCACTTGCAGTGGCAATTTTTTACGATTAGGTGGCAACCTTAACATCCACAATAACCGCAGCCAACTTCAAGCGTCTTGTTCTTTTTTCCGGTTGACTTTGACTAGCAAGGTAGTGCTCGCGTTCGTTGACTCAAATATATTTTTTTTAGTTTTGAAAATATTGCCGCAAATGCCAAGCAATTAATGAAAATGTGTGTTCATTAAAGTGACAGAGTGAATGTTGTAATTGAATTCATTTGAAATGTTCAATCTCTGCACTAAATACTTGAAAATCAATCAAATTTGAGATTCGCAGAATGTTGTTGTCTTTGTTTGCATGTGTGTGTGTGTGTGTGTCGCATTCGCGAATAGCAACGTGTTTTTTTTGACAATTTTTTTATGCAAAGTTTGTTTATAATGTGTTCATTCGTTTCTAGATGCCAGGTGTCACAGTGAAGGATATTGACCAACATGCCGTTACCAAGGCGGTCGCTGTTTTCCTTAAGAAGTAAGTCTCGTGTATGAGCGCTACACAACACTATATTTTGAGTGTGTGTTTGTGTGTGGACATAACCTCACAAATGTGCCTATTTGTTTGTATATATATTGATTAACATTTGTATATTTGACAGGACTGGCAAATTGAAGGTGCCCGACCAGATGGACATCATCAAGACAGCCAAATTCAAGGAGCTGGCACCCTACGATCCCGACTGGTTCTATGTGCGATGCGCCTCCATACTGCGTCATCTCTATCATCGCAGTCCCGCTGGCGTTGGCTCCATCACAAAGATCTATGGCGGACGCAAACGCAATGGTGTTCATCCATCTCATTTCTGTCGTGCTGCTGACGGTGCTGCTCGCAAGGCACTGCAGGCTCTCGAGCATGCCCGCCTTGTTGAGAAACATCCCGAGGGTGGCCGCAAATTGAGCTCGATTGGACAGCGCGATCTGGATCGCATTGCCAATCAGATCGTCGCCAAGCAGCGCGACGCTGCCAAGCAAACGGGCCCCATTGTTATTTCCAAGTAAAGTTTTGATATGTGGACAATGCGACGAGAGAAGTCTATAAAAAATACACAACCCAACAATATTTTAGACTTGTAATCTAAAAGTTTTCTTTATTTGCCACAAACACACACACATAAACAGAAGAAGAAATGGGCGAGAATACAAAAAAATAAAACAATTCACTAAAGTCTACAAAAAAACAAGCCTCAACATGTGCCAAAGCGTTTCATTTCCCGGGCAGCAAAGTTGAAGCTTAAATGTTTGGGTTAACTCTAAGACTTACAGATTGTCTAAATATGTATATATTTATTAGCATCTAAAACTTCGATTGCCTCTATGAGGGACTAATAGGATCTATGCATATCATATGCTTGTGTCTTTTATAAAGCGAAAGATCTTATGTTTTAGGTATCATATTATATAGGTTATTATGGTCTTTTGCTACTTCAAAGTGAAGGCCTGAAGCTAAACAACTTATTTGTTTCAAAGTTTGTGTAAACGGAATTGCCAATATAGCAGCGAGCAGAGGAATCGATAGCTGGATATGGCCGTCGCATAGATAACAGTGTTAGTGTTATGTTGTGCTCATAGAATCTAGCTTTTGTACTCTACATCTGTATCATCAAGCGAGTTACTTAGCCAAGTTGAGCTGTCTAAGCAACGAGAACGACCGGTTGGCAGTGGAGAATCAGCAAGACCGGATCTTTAAAAGCAGAACTGCTTTAAAGTTATACAGGAAAGACATAGGTTCCACATAGAAGCCCAATCAATACAAACTAAGTATATAATTTACTGTTACTCTGATTATCCACTGGTAATACTAGGAAAGAGCTCCTATTTTGATGACCACAGCTGTTATCTTATTCGCCCTATGGAGAATCTGTTACAATGTACGTATACTCCATAGCGTATACATGCCTAATTGAGTTCTACATAGAGTAAATGATATACATAGTTGAAACTTAGACATAAACATACATTATTCAGTTTGGCAGATGCACAACAAAATTCGATAGTTTATAGTAAATTTATTTAAAATTTATGAATGTTTGCATTATGGGACTTAGAGACTAGTTTGTTTGTTAAATAGTTTACATTCAACTTTTATCCAACATATAAATATCTCTGTTAAAGTTGGCAAACTACCCAAAATGGATAAAGCTGCTTTATGGATTGGATATCAGACTCTATCCAAAGCCTCAACCATGACAATGCTGTTACCGCGAATAACCTGCAAAAAGAGTTGTTGAATATAATAGTTTATATTAAAGTTAGCCCAGTGATGTACGTACCACCATGCCAATGCTGTTTTTGGTATTGTCCTTGCACTCCTCCACCGTATCGTCGAGCACAACGTTCATGAATGGATCGAAGCCGCGCAGAATGCCGGTGACAGCGCGGCCGCCATTTAGCTTGAGCATCATGCGCTTGTCCATGTATCTGACCAAAAATGAAACAGTTAGCAAACACACATGCACACACCCACTTACCAGCAGGCTACAATTACTCACTTTTTCAGCTCTGGCGGATGTGCTTTCGACATTTTCGTGTATACAAATTAGAAAAGAAGAAGAGAAGAATTAGTTGTAAATCAAGCAATGGTAAATGCAGACACGATTCGGTGTGACCGTTTTTTCTTCAAACGTTTGCACAGTGCTGCAAAATGCCGTAAAAAGAAATGCACTAAATGTGCTAGGCAACAATCGTACAACACACAGATTTGGGTCATGACAGCGATAGTATCGCGTGCATTGAACGATAGTTTTGCAGCTCTCTCGTAGCAACAGAGCCCAACGATAACTGCTAGCATCGGCAATTAATAAGTTTTTAAGTTTATTTTTATTAGGTTTCAAATTGTGTTTGTTTGTTTTTTTATTTGTTTTTTTGGTGTACAGTGTATTTATGTTAACTGATAAATAAGCCGAGCATTGAATTAAACCATGCAAAATGTGCCTGTGAAAGTCGATTGAAAGCGCTAAACACGAAATCCACATAAATCGCATCCGTCGCTCTGTATGTTTGTATGCGTCCGAGTGTGAGTGCTTGTGTGTGCTTGTCTGTGTTTGTATGTGTGTGTGCGTGTCCGTTTGTGTGTGTTGTACGTGCGAATGTGTTAGTGTGGCCAAAGACTTTGTCGTCGCCTATTGACGGGCCCAGCCAAAAGGGCGGGTAAAAGAAAAGTCAACAAACGAGAGAGAGAACGAGGGAACTAACAACTCCCTACAAATTGCAATTGACGGCGCCATAATAACGGAACAAGCAAAAATGTTCACAAAGAAGAAGAAGAAACCGCTGATCTCGATGCCCAGCAATTTTGAGCATCGCGTGCACACAGGCTTCGACAAGCGAGAGAATAAATATGTCGGCTTGCCATTGCAATGGGCCTCCATAGTGGGCAACAATCAAATTTTAAAGTCCAGCAATCGGCCGCTGCCACTGGTGGATCCGTCGGAGATAACGCCTACAGAAATACTGGATCTGAAGACAATTGTGCGTCCGCATCATAATAACAACAAGGCAGATACAACATCGCTCAATAGCAGCAGCAGCAGCGCCTTGATGATGAACAATCCAGCAATGTTGCAGCAGCAACAGCAGCAACAATTGCTGCCAAAGACCTCACATGTGGCCCGCTCCAATTCGTTGCGCAGCTCCAGTCCGCCGCGTGTGAGGCGAGTGGCGAATGTACCGCCCGCTGTGCCAGAGGAGGAGCTGCCGGCAGCCGGCACGCCCACGCCTGGCTTCAAGCAACAGCAGCTGCATCAGCAGCAACAGCAACAGCAGCAACCAATGCCACATAATCTTTTGTATACCAGTCAGCATATCCATACACATTCACATTCACATCCGCATCCACATTCCAATGGCGGGCTAACAGCTCCTTTGGCTGTGCGCACCGATCCGTTCCGCATGCCACAGCAACTGCAGCAACAGCAACAGCAGCAGCAGCAAACGTCGCCAGTTAGCTCTGTGGCCAGTTCGCATCACAACAACAATAATAGCAACAACAACAACAACAATGGTCAAAGCTATCCAATGTATCCTGCCTCCCAGCAACAACCAAATCAGAATCTACATGCCAACAAGACAGCGACAGCAGCAACAACAGCAGCAGCAGCGACAGCAGCATCGCGTGCCAGCTCCAGTTCGAGCGGCAATGCTGCCGCCGCCGCCCTGGCTGCCCAGGCCCAGGCACAGGGGCAACCAAAGCAGGAGCAGAGGCTGACGCACGAGCAATTCCGTGCGGCCTTGCAAATGGTTGTCTCCGCCGGTGATCCGCGCGAGAATCTCGAGCACTTTAACAAAATAGGCGAAGGCTCCACGGGCACTGTATGCATAGCCACCGACAAGTCAACAGGTGAGTGACCAATTCCACTAATAACTCAGAACTGACCAACTAACTCCTCCATCTCTCTCTCTCTCTCTCTCGCTCTCTATCTCTGCAGGTCGTCAAGTGGCTGTAAAGAAAATGGATTTGCGTAAGCAGCAGAGACGCGAGCTGCTCTTCAACGAGGTGGTCATCATGCGTGACTATCATCATCCCAATATTGTGGAGACATACTCCAGCTTTCTGGTCAACGATGAGCTCTGGGTGGTCATGGAGTATCTAGAGGGCGGCGCACTCACCGACATTGTCACACATTCCCGCATGGATGAGGAGCAAATTGCCACCGTTTGCAAGCAATGCCTGAAAGCTTTGGCCTATTTGCATTCACAGGTGCGTGACCAGCATGGCCAACAGACAAGTTGGGCTGCCTATCCAAGTTGTCAGCCAAAAGCCTCGCCCAATGCCTTTTCACTTCTCTCTCTACTCTGCTCTCTCTGCACTCTTTCAATGCCTTTCTATTTTAGTTCTTTTGCGCTTTCTTCTTTTGCGACATTTTGTGGTTTGGTTTCCATTCGCCAAATGTCGCCCGTCGCATAGGTAATATGATAGCCCGTTAAGTGGGCGCTTGGACGGCCGGGTCGCTGGGCGATTGGGTGGTTGAGTGCCCGTTTAACGGGTTGGGCGGTACGTGCTTGGACAACCACAAATTTCGCTGACCCAAACCTTTGTCTGTAAATAGAAGTTCAGTTGAATGTGAATAATAGGCTTAACCAGGCGGTTCTTTAAGTATTTATATATCCACACATACATACGTGGACTTTCATATATTTATATATACATATATTTGTATATATGTCGTGTATAGGGTATGGGGTATATACATATGTATATTTTCTGTTGATGAGGCATATATAAGAAATAGCGATTGCCTAACGATTTTTTAATTGAAATTGTATTTATGCATCAAGGAACAGAGCAAAGAGAAAAAGCGAGAGCGAGAGAGAGAGGGAGGGAGAGGGAGTCAGTAGGGGGGGAGACACAATAGGACGGAAAAATATAAAGATAAACAGAGCGCGAGAGACAGAGTCATGAGAGAGGAGACACAGAAAAGATCAAGAGAAAGAGGGAGATATACAGAAAACAAAAGATTCGGAGAGAGGGAGAAAGCTGCAGAGAGAGAGAGAGAGTGTGATATACAGAACAAGAGATTCAGAGAGATGCGGAGAAACAGAGAAATACAAAATAAGGGAAATACAGAGAGAAAGAGGGGGTAGATACATATAGAGAGAGAAAAGGCAGAGAGAAAGAGATACAGAGAACCACAACGAGAGAGGGATATATAGGTATGGACACAAAAAGGGATAGAGAAGATGAGAGAGAGAGAGAGAGAGAGAGAGAGATGCACAAGTAAGAGCCAGGTACAGAAAAAGAGAGTTCTCTTCATAGAAATAGACTAAGGTTAGAGAGAGAGAGAGAGAGAGAGAGAGAGCGATAGAAATTGACATTAAGATTTAGGGCGGGAGAGAGTCAGTACTTATCGAAAACAGAGCGTGTTTTAGTCGTGCACACAGGTCACGCATTCCCCATTTTCACTAGTTTCTTATGACAACAACAAAGAGAGAGAGAGAGAGAGACAGAGTTAGGGTATCAAATAGCCATGCTAGTCCAAATTATTCGCCATTTCGTAATACTACTTTATATGAGTTCAAATCGTTCCCATTCAGAAAACAGAGATAGAGAGAGAAAGATAGGATAACTCATTTTAATCCATAACCATGTTGATCTTATACTAATCGTATTTCCGTTTCCATTTGAAACAGGGCGTCATCCATCGCGACATCAAATCCGATTCGATATTGTTGGCCGCCGATGGTCGGGTGAAGCTGTCGGACTTTGGCTTTTGTGCGCAAGTGTCGCAGGAGCTGCCGAAACGGAAATCCCTGGTTGGCACACCCTACTGGATGTCGCCGGAGGTGATTTCACGTCTGCCGTATGGCCCCGACGTGGATATCTGGTCGCTGGGCATTATGGTCATCGAGATGGTGGACGGCGAGCCGCCGTTCTTCAATGAGCCGCCATTGCAGGCGATGCGACGCATTCGTGATATGCAGCCGCCGAATCTGAAGAATGCCCACAAGGTATCGCCGCGTCTGCAATCGTTTTTGGATCGCATGCTCGTCCGCGATCCGGCACAGCGTGCAACGGCCGCTGAGCTGTTGGCCCATCCATTTCTGCGACAAGCGGGACCGCCGTCTCTCTTGGTGCCACTCATGCGCAATTCGAGGCATCACACCTGATCATGATGATGATTCGGTTGGGTTGCATTTGCTGCTGCTACCGCTACCGCTCCGGCTGCTGCTGCTGCTGCTCTTGTTTTTGCTTTCTAGTTTACAAGCTCCACTTAAATGTAGTATTATTCCATATTTTTTCGACACGGCAATTGCTACTTAAACTGTTAACCCGCCACGCCCATAACATCCCACACACACACACACACACACACACTCATCCACCTCCATATCCATGTCCATCTCCATCTCCATCTTTGATTTGTTTACTTTCTGTTAAGCATTTTATGTTGGCTACAGCAAATATTTTATATATATATATAGAAATCTAAACATATTTTTATTAAACACTTATAAAACAAAAAACGTACGCTCTATAAGTCATAGCCACGCCCCCAATTTGTAATTTATAATCATAGATAACAATCTATATCTATATCTTTAACTATGTCTATGTCTGTCTCTATAACTAAGCTCGAACGAAAATGTGCCTTGTGACTAGGAAACATTGAAATATTGAAATATTATATATATATATATATATATATATATATGTATATGTATGTATGTATATCTGAAGCGCCATTTGGTAAAAGCTAATACTCGATCGTTAGTGCTCGATATATATATCTATATATATATATATATATACTTATATACATACATGTATTTGCAGACCAAATCCGAATTCTGCAAATTTTAAACTCAAAAAAAGCGGGCAAAATTCTTGTCAATATATAAAAATGCTTTTACACAATTATTAATATTATTATTATTATTATTTTTTTTTAAATTAATATATATTCAATAATATATATATACATAAACATTGTTCGAATATATTTAAAAGTAAAGCAGATATCGAAGCGAATATATAGTACTTAATGTCTAAGTATGGAGAGACAACGAATCATGCAAATATATATAAATTGCTCACATTCAACGAATAGCAACTTCTATATAGATATTTATATATATATATATATATATATATATACATATATATATATATGCATATGTATGTACATATCTGTACCTATATATACATACATACATAAAGCCTATGTAAAGCAATTATTTATATCACACATAAGTTTTGATTATACAAAATTTTTACAATTTTTTTTAAAGTTTGCCGAAAGTTTTCGGTTTTCATATTTGTGAATTGTTAAAAAACAAAAAGAAGAAGAAGCAGAAATACATTCCCCCCGCCCCACACAAACAATTGGAACTAAAATTCCATTTTAAGCTGATTTTTGTTTACAGTGTTCTGTAATTATTAACGAATAAAATACACACAGGTATTGAAACGAAATTTGTGTTTTTTTTTCTTTTTCAAATTTTATAAATGACTTCTGGAATTGGAAATTGTTTTGTTTTTTTTACTGATTTTTTTTATTTTTGTTTTCTGAAGAAGATTAGATTTGCAGCAAAACTTAACTTTAAATATGCCCTGGCCCTGGACCTGGAAGCTCAAATTAAGACAGAACCAGAAAATTCTTTCTATTCTTTCTCACTTATAGAAATAAGTAAAGTTTTCATATTAAAATATATGAAATATGTCAAATATATCCAAATAAAATAGAACTCGTTCTAGATTTTTCTATTCTAGATCAAACGCCCATAGGTGGCGCCCTTGCTCTGTACCAAATCAGAAATTTCGCTGATTTTGCCTAAACTGAGCTGAACCGGTTCAAACCGGCTCAAAAGTAAACACAAACAATTAAAAACAAATACAAAACTTTTGTTTAAAAATATTTTTTTCTGTCATATTTTTTTATTTATTTGTAATGGTTGTTTGTTTGTTTGTTGTTGTTGTTGCTTTAGGCATTATTTTAGTTTGCTTAGTAAGTGAAATACATGTGTGTGTGTGGTGTGTGTGTGTGTGGTGTGTGTGTGTGTGCGCTGATATATGAGCTATAAATATTCCAATGCAAATATATATACACAAATACTAGCGCACAAAGGCAAGTGGGAAAAAGGTTGCGGTATATGTGTGAGTGTGTGTGTGTGTGATGAGCTGTGCTTGAGCTTTTGTGTGTGTGTGAGTGCTGTGCATAAAATACATAAATAAATTTGGCAACAACACTTCAAGGCACGCACACAGACACGCATGCACTAGCGCCACACGTTGAAAAAAAATGTACTAAAAACTAAACAGGCAGAGCTTGAGCTGCCCTTAGCTAGCAATGAGTGTGAGAGAGACAGTGTGTGTTGTGTCAGCTGATTATATTATATGTATGTGGGTATGCATGTATGCATGCTAGCAGGCCAAGCGTGAGCTGTCCTTGGGCTAGCCATGCATGTGAGCGAAAGGCAAGGAGAGAGAGAGAGGGACAGACAGAGTGTGTAACATAACTGTTAAGTTAAAGTGCCTTATAAAAGTGTGTAGATGATGTTACATATGTATGCATGTAAGTTAGCTTAGTTGCGCTTCCTCAAGGCCAGACGACTGCTGAGCGGACGCTTAGGCTTTGGCTCCTCCTCCTTCTGCTGCTGCTCCGATTCCTCGGCAGCGGCATCCACCTCCGGCTCCGCCTTTACGGTCTTCGTCAGCTTGCGACGATTAACTGGAAAAGTCAATTAATGTGAATGCGAAATTTGAAATTTACCTGGCGAGGATTTAGGTATCACTTACGTGCCGAATTGCTCTTGTAGCCCTTGGCGGGGCCAGCGGCGGGTGCAGCCGGTGCCGGTGCCTGGGCGCTGGCGGCCTCCTCATGGTCGGCGGGCTCCTCGTCGGTCTTCTTGGAAGCTGGCTTGCTGGCTGGCGTCTTCTCGTTGCGATGCTTCTTGGCATTCTGCTGGCGGCGTTTCAGCGAGTTGAGGAAATCATCGTTGGAGCGGAATGGTCGGATCACGGGGCCCACCTTCTTGGGCGGCTCCGTTGTGGTGGTCGTGGAGCTGGCGCCACCCTCCTCCTGCTCATCGCCATACTGGCTGCCATGGTCGCCAGCGCCGGCGCCGCCCTCCTCATTGTACTCATCCTCCTCGGCGCCATCGTCGTTGGCTGGCGCCGCCGTTGTCGTTGTCGTTGGCTTAGCCGCCTTGCCCACGGGGCGACGCAGTGCAGCGATTCTCTTCGCCGGCGAAACGTTGCCAGCTGGCGCTCCCTCCTCCTGAGCGGCAACCAGGCCGTAGCACAGTGCGCAGATGATGAAAAGCAGGCAACTATATCAATGAGAATACCAAAGTCAAATCAATTTCAATTTTCAGGTTCATGTTGAGCATTTGAGGTTATATGCAAGATAAAAACTTTGATTACTATGATAAAAGAAGAAGAAGAAACGTATTTAAAACTTGACGTGAAGGTTTGAGGAAATAAAATGCAGTTTCAGGTTATGTAGAAGGTTTATGTGTATACGGCCTGCAAAGCTTAGAAATTTTTTATTTTCAAAATATTTGCTATGCTTAATAATAATATCTTGAATCTTTTTTAACACTTGAAATTCTGAATAGATTGAGTTTATGTCTGCAGTTTGCCGTTATATTTGCTGTTTATAAAGGTCTTTAAGCAGCCTTAAACTAGTTAAAGGAAAATATTTATTCACGTTTTTTATGGATTTAGAGATTTTGGCTTTCAGTTTGAGGTTATGTTTGATAGTTAAGGTTATGTGCTATGTCAGAGGCAAGAAATAATCAAAAATATAGATGTTGCTTTGCTTAGAAGCTGTATTTGTGTTCTGCCGTAGAAAAGAAGATATTATAAACATTACTATTTTTTTAGATTGTTCTTAGTATATTTAAGAAGTAAACATTTTGAGGTTATGTTTGCTGTTTTAGGTTAGAAATCACCATGTATATATAATTTAAATGTATATATGCGTGGATTTATATGTGTGTAGGTACGTTTGGATGCTATAAGCCGGCTTGGCTTGTCAGAGTTGGGAGTACTCGACTAGCATATACCCTATCTCTACTATTTTAAATAAGTTTTCCATTCCAGAGTTATCCAAAATTGGATATATTTCACAGTTTTGAAATTCCTAAAGACTTGACATGAACTCTCTCGAGAAAGTCTTTAATTTAATAGTCGTCAAAAAGATTGCTTAAAAATCAAGTCTAAATAACGATGTTTATGGAAGCAGCGAGGGAGGTGAGCTACTACTGCTTATAATATACATGAATATGAAATCTCTAGCTAGCAAGCGGACAGGCGGACGGACAGGCAGATGAATGGACAGATGGACGGACGGACGGACGGACGGACGGACGAACGAACAGTCATGGCTAGGTCAAGTTAGCTTGTTTAACTAATTGTATTGGCTATTGCCATGCCTCCTTCTCTGCCTGTCACCGGCATACCCAACAAACCAATATGCCCTGCAATGTGTAAATACCCTGTTCAAAAGAGAAAAAAAGTAAAATGAAATAAGAGCTGCCAGCTCGCAGCGGTTCGCAATCCGAAATATGTTGCCCAACGAGCACGAGGCACAATTTCAATTGAAATTCCCCCATATTCAATTAGCTGCCATCTCTCAGATATATCTATATATAAATACTATATATAATACATATATATATATATATATATATATATATATATATATATATATATATATATATATATATATATATATATATATATATATATATATATATATATATATATATATATATATATATATATATATATATAGCATATATGCATGATATCTTTGCAGTCTGGTTGAACGGGTTGTGCTGAGAACCTGAACCGGACTTGGTTAATAAAAAAAGACATACAAAAAAAAAACAAGTATCATACATAACTATATCTATCTATCTATCTACTATATATATATATATATATATATATATATATATATATATATATATATATATATATATATATATTTATATATTAAACCATAAAGATCTGATCTCTGCTGCTGTTGTTGCTGCTGCTGCTGTTGCTGCTGCTGCTTCTTCCTCTTTTAGCGTCTGCGCTGTGCTAACAATTATTAATGCTTAAAGGTCAGCTAAACGGGTTTTCGCTTTTATTTTTCACATTTTGTTTGTGTTTATTTGTTGGCTTTTTTTGTTTTACTTATTCACTTTCGATTTTAAATTTATAATTTAACGCAGAAACAAATGACTTAGGCAGCGAACTTGTTTTGAAATACTTCTGGCCGGGACTCACGCCCGCTTCGACATAGGCTAAGGTTAGATCTGCCTGGCTGCATAGCAGGCACACCCACACACACACACACACACACACACACACACACACGGGTACAGGTACAGGTACGGGTACTGCCCCCCCCCCCCCCCCCCCCCTCTTTGGGCAACAGGTGCTTATGCAAAAGGCAGCAACAGCAACAGCAATGAAAACCTGTTGCTCGTTGCTTGTAGCCAGAATAAATTTAAATGCGCGCCTGCTGTTGGCTAATAACGGTAAAATGTGCAAGCCACAAAACAGTTGCATTCAAATGCAACTGCATGAGCAGGGAGAGGCCCCAGCCACGCCCCACAGCCCACAGCCCACAGCTCACAGCCGCCCAGCTAGTCAAGACAACAGCTGCAATTGCTGTTAGCTGTTGCTGTTGTTGGTGTTGCCGGCGGGTTGCATCTTTTCGCATTGATTAGGGTCAACTGTGTGGCATGTGTCCAAGCGACTCTTTGCATTTCAATTGGACTTATGCAACCGCAGCAGCCTCATGGAAAGGTGAAAGGCGTGTTGCTGTTGCTGTGGCTGTGGCTGTTGTTGTGGGTGCGTGTTGCTGGCGTGCCTGGAATCAATAACTGTTGCTGTTGTTGCTGTTGCTGATGTTGCTGATGTTGCTGCTTCTGCTTACTTCTTAATCGAAATTCAAGTCAAGCCATGTCCAAGTCTGTATGACATTTGGCTTTGGGCTCAACCGGTTTGCTTTTTGGCATTTTATAGAGCTAGAGCGGGGGGCAAAAAACTATTTGAGACAATGCTACACACACTCACACACACTCACAGCACACACACACACACACACACTCAGCACACACATTTGTAAGCCAAGCCTCGTTATATAAGAGCAACATTAGTTGCAAATTTATGATAAGCAAAAGCTGTCGAGAATCAATAAGTGGAAGGCGGAACCACTTGTTCAATGATGCTGCATCATTATCGTCATCGTAATCATCAACAGCATCATCATCAGCATCAATATTGAAATCATAATTTTAAGCACAGTTGCCGACTAGCACATACTCTAGTTGTCTTCTGCCGTCTTATACTTAGCTTATACTCGCACTCTTATACGCCCAGCTTAAGCTGCCTGTGAACCGAACTGGTTCCATTTCGCAATTCATATGATTTGAATTTTTATGTATTATGAAATATGTTATTTTAAATGCAAAAAAAAAATATGCAAATTAAATTTGAAAAATGTTTTTCTTAAATTGGCTTGAAAAGAAATTAAAATACAAAATTTATAGTTTTTTTTTTCATATGAATAAAAAAAATATAAAAATATCAGCAAAATTTTGTCTGTTGCTTTTTAAACAAAAAAAAAATAAAATAATTAAAATTTTGTATTAAAAACAAATTTTAGAGATTTCGTCTGTAGCTCTTCTAGCTAAAAAGTTATTTCTTAGAATTAAATTATATATATATATATATATATATATATATATATATATATATATATATATATATATATATATATATATATATATATATATATATATATATATATATATATATATATATATATATATATATATATATATATATATATATATATATATATATATATATATATATATATAAGCAAAGAAATAATATTTTTTTGAATTTTAAAAATATACCAATTCTTCAACTTTTTAGTTTTTGCTTTTTAAACTACAAATTAAGTTGTTGTATTTATTTTAATTTTCGAAGAAATTTTTGTTTGTTGCTATTCATATTAGAATTTGTTAGAATTCAATCTGTAAATTAGTGTAACGAAATATAATTAAAATTATAATTAAAAAATTAAAAATTAAAAAAAAAATATAGAAATTTCCGAAGATTTTTTGTGTATTTTATTAAAATAAATATTCTAGAATTTTGTTTTTTTTTTCTTATGCAGAAAGTGTAGAAATTGTTAGAGATTTTCTGGTGTATGCATTATGTAAAGTTTCTAGTTTTGATAAATTTATTTGTTTATTAATTTGTTTTTAAAATTTGTTATGCTAAAACTCTTTTTATTTGATTTTATCAATTTCTTAATTTTATCTTGTTTTTTTTTTTGTATTTTTTATTGATTTTAATTTGTATACATTTTTTAAAGCTGTATGTATATAAAAATGTTTTAATTTAATTTTCTTTGTTTATTTCTTGTTTACATAACTTTATAACATTTTTAATTTATTTTCTAATTTTTTATATTTTTTTGTTGCATTTTTTGTATTTTTTTGTTTTTTTTTTTTTAAGCATATAATAAACAAATTTGTTTTATACTAAAAAAAATATTTTCAAGCGAAATATGTTTTGAAGTGTAAAACTTTTAAGAGTTTTTAAAAAAAAAATTTAAAAAGTCTTCTAAAAGTATTTTAAAGTTTACAAAAAAAAAAAAAAAAACAAATCAAAATAGAAAAGATTAAAGTTAAAGGCTGCATACATAAACCTATGTATATATGTTTATATATATATATATATATATATATATATATATATATATATATATATATATATATATATATATATATATATATATATATATATATATATATATATATATATATATATATATATATATATATATATATATATATATATATATATATATATATATATATATATATTTATTTATTTATGTTTTACAGGGTATTTGAAGCAGCAGGAACTAGTAGCATTTAGTTCACACAACGTGTTTGCGCTTCAAGTCAGCGCCTCGAAGAGCTCGATCAACAAAACTGCAAAAGACTCTTAAGACTTTTACTTTGTTTAAACATAGGTATATATATATATATATATATGTATATATATCACATATATATAAATATATTTTTAATAAATATATATGTATATCACATGATTATGATTCGCAGATGCGGAATTAGTTCATGGCGATGACGCCATCAACAAAAACCAGCTAAAAAAAAGCGAATTTGATTGGCAATAGCCATGCCCTCAGCTAAGCAAAACGGGTCACTATGCTAATTGCCCAACTATATCAGGAATTCGAGTCGGCCATAGTCATAGCTAAATATACATGTATCCATATGTCTCTATATACATATTGCTGCGTATATGTGTATATGGGTATCTGTGTCTATGGCACAGCGTTTCTAATAGTTCAAAGCACAATTACGAACACTTCAAAGACTAAAAAAAGAGAAAAAAAAAACGTGCACAATTGTTGTTGTTGTCGTTGTCGTCGTTGTTGTTGTTGTTGTTGTTGTAGCGTTAAGTGGGTTCAATAACGGTGCATTGTGTACGTGTTGCAGCCAGCCAGCCAGCCAGTCAGCCCAATCAGTTAGTCAAGTCAGCAGGCCAAGCCAAGTTCGTTGCCTGAGTCTTTTGATTTGTGTTACAGTTTCTTTAGTTGTTGTTGCTGCTGCTGCTGGCTTACATTGAATTTGGCTTATGAAATGCACACACACACACACACACATCATGTTGCCAATTCGCACAGTCCTTGAAAATAAGTTTAAAATACCAAAAGACAAAAAATTGTCTTTTTGTCTACAAATTTTTATTTATTATTTTTTTTTGTAATTTTTTTTTGGCTCGCAACATCCAACAAAATGTGTGTGCTTCGTGTGTGTGTGTGTGTGTGTGTGTGTGTGTGTGTGTGTGTGTATTCTGGTTTGGTTTTTTGGCATGCACATGATCTGATCTCTCTTATTTAAATAATATTGCATAATGCGAGCGATTTGTGTGCGCCAAAAATGAAATGAAACGCATGTAAAACGACAGCAGCAACAACAGCAACAGCAACAGCAGCAACACTCTACAACAACAAGCTACAACACCCCAAAAAGCAAGCGAAACTAAATTTAAATCCTGATCTTGCCGTCAAATTGGCGCTTGTTGCTGCCGTCTGCTGTTGCTGTTGCTGCTGCTGCTGCTGCTGCTGTTGTTGTTGCTGGCGTGATTAATTCGCGCCATGCACTATGCGATTAACATACATATTACATATATATATTTATATATATACATATGTGTGTGTGTGTGACTGTCAGCTTGCATTAAAAGTGCAACCGTTAATTTATAAGACAACAACAACAGCAGCAACAGCAACAGTTGCAACTGCAATTGCCTGGTAATTAATCCCAGCAGCCAACTGTTGCTGCTGCTGCTACTGCTGCTGCTGTTGGCGTGCAGACGACAATGGGCACAGCTGCAACAGCAGACGGCAGCATCAGCTGGCGACCTTGAAACATTTCTTTCAATCAATGCACTGACAGCTGAACGGACAGCAACAGACAGCGCGACAGACGCTTCTCACAGCAAGTTGCTGCTGCTGCTGCTGCTGCTGCAATCGGCCATTGCAATTGGCAATTGCAGCTGGGAAATGCCATTTGCCATTTCTTTGTGCCGGCAAATGTCACAAGGCAACTGCTGCAACAACAGCAACAGCAACAGCAACAAAAGCAACAACAGCAACAACAGCATCAGCAACAACAGCAACAAATGATCATCAACTTCGGCATTTTGCTTGAGCCGTTGGCGTGTTAAAGTTCAGTTCAGGCATTCGGTTCACACACATTTGTTGCACCTACTTTCAAGCAACAAGTCGTGCCCAAATTATAGGTAGAAAAAAAACACCAACAACACGACTCGCAAATACCCTGCAACGAGCTGATCAAAGCAAAATAATAAAAAAAATAATTCTTAAGGCAACATTTTTTTTCTAGATTTTACTTATTTCTTCATTGTAAGCGCTGAATACCCTGTAAAAAAGTGTGCACAACAAAGGTAGCTCTGCTAAGTGTGTGAAATACTGCCAAAATGCTAGATATGCTCACTATATAAGATGTATAAGAGTATATAATAGTAGCTATATATGGTACAGCTATAGCCAGAGCAGCACACGTATTATAGGGCAACAATACTGTCAAGTTGATATAGATATATATATATATATGAATATATGCTGTAGATGCACTCAAGATGCTGCATACCAAGTTTCAGAGTGCTAGCACTGGCAGTGCCCGAGTTACATGGGTCTGTTGCATGGAAACTGCTCGACTGCACTTCAGCTATTCAAGTATTTCAGCATAAATAGCTCAAGAATAGAGTTGGCAACGCTGGCAGTACCAGTTCGACAGAGATAGCTGAGCCCATTTCGACACAATTCGAAAACGGCTAAAAATACAATTTTTCAATATTTCAAACACGTCAGCAAAAAAAAAAAAAAATACCAAAAAAAAAGCAAATAAAATTTAAAAATATATATAATACATATATATATATATATATATATATATCACTCACATGTTGAAGTACTTCATTTTGTGTGTGCGTGTGTGTGTGTGTGTGTGTGAATATATATAAAACTTGGCAAAAAAAAAGTTTGATTCGAATTTGAAAACGCGCGAAACGAACAAAAAATTCACGACGATTTTTTATTTATTTTTTTTTTGGCTGCAGACACTGGGGAGGACTGAGTGTGCGTATGTGTGTGTGTGTGTGTGTGTGTGTGTATGGGTGTGTATGGGTGCGTGAGTGTGGAGACTTTTGTTGTGTAGATGTGTGTGTGGGGCACAACTGAGAGTGCTGAGCGCTGGAGTTAAGCTTAAGCCACCGATCACGATCGACTTCTAGAGGCTGACTGAACGTTACTTATGCCGTGTGCATGGAGTTAACCTACCCGGCCATCCAATATTTTTCTGGCTGCCAGCAGTGCCAGTCGATGTTGCTGTTGCTGCTGCTGTTGTTGCTGTTGTTGTTTTCTTCTCTTTTCTGTTATCTGTTGTTGTTGTTTTTTTTTTTTTGTATTTCTGCCACAGCGACGCCAGCAACAGCAACAGCAACAGCGACGAACAACAGGTTGCTGCCCGCCCGCCCTAAGCCAACTAACCAACTGTAAATGGCGGCAGCAGCAGCACCAGCAGCAGCAGCAGCAGCAGCAGCAGGGTGCGGGCGGGTTGTAGCGAGCCAAGGCGTGGCGGTGGCGGTGGCGGTGGCGGCGGCCGGGCGGGCTGTGGAGCACGGATTGGGGCAGACCATGTTCGTAATTATATGCAAAGAGTGCATGGCGCACTTCTGGTTTGCCAGCCAATTTGTCATTGCTGCCGCCGTCTGCGTCGCTGTCGCTCGGCCTCTGTCGCTGCCGCTGCCGCTGCTCATGCTGACAGCGCTGCCGGCGCTAGTTGTTGGCTTTTGACAGGTTTTCTTTGGTCTTTCGGCTGCCGACGACGAAGCTTGGCTTTTATATTGTTGTTGTTGTTGTTGTTGTTGGTTTTTAGTATATACCCTGTAAACATATAAGTGAGCAAAGTGGCTAGATTGAGCAGTTGCTGGGCTAACAAAAGTTTATAAAGAAGAGCGTTGCTTGTTGAAAAAACAGTGTTGCATAACGTCAACTAACCACATGCACTGCAAATTGCATTTTCGTTTATGGTATTTATTGCTGCTGGATACTCGCAGCAATTTAGCATGTGGAGACTTTTCTGTAGAGTAGAGTGCACATTACAAATAGAAGAGATTCTCAAGTCTTAACTACAAATTGGCTAGTGGAGACTTTTCGAATTGACTGCAGACCTATGAGTGGAGACTTTTATGACCTGATGGCACACGTGGAGACATTAACTTGAAATTGTGCTCAAATCAGCAGTTGGGTTCAAATAAGCAAGTGGAGACTTCTTTTGACTCTGACTTGACTGCAGATTATCAGTTGTAGACTTGTAGTGCAAATTAAGAAGTGGAGACAATTTTACACTCAATACAACTTTAACAAGTGGAGACTTTCCTGTGCACTAGAAGCTGAGCTGATTTTGAAGTCTGTAACTGTAACTATAAGTCGACAAGTGGAGAGTTTTTAAACTTGACTGCAATTTAACAGTGCTTTGAAACTTGAGTTTTGACCTGCAGACGTGAAGAATATAGAACTTGATAAAAAAAAAAACTGTTTTTATTATGTATACAAACTAAATGTAAGAAACTTCCTTGCAGGGTATCTGGCAGTGTGCACGTTTTTCGCCTGCCGCATTCTGTGCGAGCATCAACTTCATTTTTCTTTTCATTTCATTTATTTATTCCTTTTTTTCAATTTTTTTTACCATTTTTTATGAATTTTTATTAATTAATTTATTGATTTTTGGGGCAATTGTTGTTGTTGTTGTGTTGTGGTTGTTGTGGTTGTTGTTGTTGTTGCTGTTAAACACGTCGGCTGGTAAATCCCGAGTACCCAATCAAGATGCGGCATGTAAAACAAAAAAAAAGAAGAAACATCCAGATTTACATATACATATCTAACAGGCATATATATGTATATAAAGCTATATATGTCATATATAGATATTGATATAGATATATATAGATATATATATATTTATATAATTTGGTAGATTCGTATGCCATAATGGCGTGGCCTTGAACTGATTTGCATTCAAAAGAAAAAAGGAAAAAAAACCTACTTTGGGCGCGGGCGAAACTTCAACCATAATTACGCTAATGATAATGTTAATTATAGTGGTAATGATGACACTAATGCCAATGATCATGACTTAATAGGCACAAGCCAATCAGATACCGCTCTTAGCCAGATTCGTTCTTTTGCCCAAAAGCTATCAAGAAAAAATATTACAAAAAAAAAAACAAAATTAATTAAATTAAAATTAAAATGAAAATGAAAATAAAAATAGTAAAAAATAAAAATAAAAATCAATTAACAACTGACCAACTTACCTTGAACTACAAAATGTCGATGCAGGTGAGAGGGGTGGAGTGGGGTGAGGGGGGGGAGGCTGGCAGGGGTGCCTCAGTGGGACAAGTTGACAGACATGCAGAGCGCCTACTCCATAAGGCATGCACAGCATGGCTAGGCACGACTGGCAGCTACCCTGTAATGGACGACAGTTTTAGACAGTTCGAAATGTTTCTCTAAGCTAAATTGCTGTATATATGATATTTCATAAAGCTGATTTCCTTCTCAAACTGATTAATCTATATGTGAATAATTTTTAGAAACTAAGCAATAAGGAACTACCCCAGAATAAGCTATACTTCCAAACCTTAAACCTAGGTTCAAATAGAAGCTACATTGAAATGTTTTTCTGTGCAAACAAATTTAAATTTCAAAAGTCTAAGTTTCCAAAATTTTCAAATTTCAAACTCACAAAAATACATTTTATTCAAAAACTGTCTTTCACTTTAAGCCTAAAGACTAGAAGTTTCATTGTCAAATTTTATTGACAAAAATTTAGATTTAGAATCCTCACCAGAATTTAAAGCTCTCTACTTTCAACCTTACCAAACTCTATGCTCTAAAAACTGTAAGTGTTCCTGCAACTTTTTAATAAATTTTCTGTTTTAATATATATTATGTCTATATTTCTTTAAGTTTTCGAATTCGAAAACTTCGATCTATACCAGCCACTTGCTTTGCCACATAACTGAGCTAACCCGCTTACGCTAACGCTCCCAGGGTACACCAGACAGATAAAACCCTTTTTTGACCAGCCTATAAAACTATGTAAAAAAAAAAAAACAAAGAAAATCATAAACAATAAACGATAAAAAGAAAACAAAAACAAAAACTTGTTCAGCGAGCGACGACACTGAAATCGCATCGAATCGAATCGAATTAGAAATCAAAAAAAAAATTTGAATCTTAATTTCAAATCGCATCGCAACGCATCGAATCGAATCGAATCGCATGCAAATGCAATCCGAAGCAATCAATGGAAGAAGCCATTTGTCTAATCTAATATTCATATCATATCATATCTCTCTCTCTTTCCCTCTCTGTCTCTCTCGCTTTATGAATTACAACGTATTAATAATTTTTATGATAAATGTTGTTTGAGTGGGCCAGAGCCAAGCCCAAGCCAAGCCTCGATGCGAGCGTTGTGATTCGGAATGTAGCATGAGGAACGCGGAACGCGGAACGCAGAATGAGGAACATGGAACGAAGAAAGTGCAACAAGAAAAGAAGAAGAATGTGGCAAGTGGAACGAGGAATGTGGCAGGAGTTACAAGTCAAAATAAAATGGTAAGGAGGAATGTGGAATGAGAAATAGTGAAAAGGGAACAAGCAACATGAAATGTAAAACGAAGAGTGCGGAACGATGAATAAGGAACCTGGAATGACGGTGGAAAAACAAACGGGGAACGTGGAATATGGAACGAGTAACTAAAAATGTGGACCATGGAATGGCGAGTGAGGAAACCGAAAATCGTAGAGTGTGGAACGAGGAGAGAACAACATGGAATAAGGAATGAAGAACGTTAAACGAGGAGCAGAAAGGGACGAGGAATGTGTGAACATGGAATATGGAATTGTAACTCCTGTATGAGAACCTGCTTGGAAGATATAATAATATAATATTATATATATATATATATATAAATAATCCCTATATAAATAACATACAAAACACATTTAAGTTTCTTGATTGACATTTATTCGTAGTGATTGCTTTCATTTGCATTAAATCAGACTTGATAAGAACTAAGACTAAAGTTAAGTATACAATTTGTTCGGGTATATGATATAAAGTTAAAATAAATGTATAATATATGATATATGCGTGTATCTTACGATAATTTCATTTGTTTTCATTGAAATGCCATTCGATGGCATTGACAATACGAAAACGTTTCCGAAAGCTGTTGAATAGCCGTTGGGACAGTCTCAAGTTGTTGCTCAGATCCAGAACGGAGTTGCTATTAGATCGAAATTAAACAAAACTCCATAGATAAGGAGAAGAAAAACAGCTAAGTATCTTATGTATGTAGATTGAAGTTTCTAATGGAAAAACTCAATGCTCAAGATTGTTCCAGGGTAAACATAGAGTTTGATTGAGCATTAGAGAGATATGTGGCTGATGTATACATGTATATATTCTTTGTATATGGCAAAGATATACAGCTGTGTTCATAAAAATAGTAGTGCGACTGAAATGTGTTCATAGAAATAGTAGTGCAACTGAAATGTGTTCATTGAAATAGTAGTGCGACTGCAATGTGTACATAAAAATAGTAGTGAAAGAAATATTGGGCAGAAAAATGTTTAAAAACAAAAAAAAAAAACATTTAAATATTTATTCAGAATTTCATGTCTTTAGCTTCAATAGAGTTAACATGCTTTGCCTGCCAACGGACAGACAGACAGACTGATCGGCTGATTAGAATTATCTGGCATGTGAACGGATAAACAGAGATCGATAGATGGATCGATAGGCAGATGAACACACAAACAGATAGATGAATGGACAGACGGATGGACAGATCGACCAGTGCTTAGACAAAAAACAGTTGCAGACAGTTCATTACACACAACCAATATGCTCTCTTTGCACTAGTTGGACGAGCATAAAAATAAGTTTTTCATTAAACAGAAAGAAATTTGTTACTGAATAGGAGTAGAAATAGGAATAGCAACATAAGTAAATGCAAAACAACTAAAAAGGATCCATAGCTAAATAACAAATAGAAAAGATAAAAATAAAATAAAAATGGTGTTTTTTTTTGTAATTTTTTTACACATTACTTTATTTACTCGTAGAGTTGCGCTTGGGCAAATCTATTCGACTTTCAGAGACATTTAATTACATACGCTTTTTTGTTGTATTTATACTAGCAATAGCATTAAACATAAACGTAATACGACTAATAATAATAATAATAAAAATAAAATTATGATAATAAAAAAAGAAATAAAAAATAAAGCAAAGCAGCGCTTTCGATCAAAGTTCTTTGTTTTTGTTTTTTTTTTTTAGTTTCCACTAAAGACTAAAAGAAGTCAAAATTGTATGTAGAATGTTTCTTGTATTTTGCGATAACACTTATCGATCAATTGATGATGCGATTACTTTTTGCATTTTGATTTCTGTTCTCGTTTCATTTCATTTCATTTCGTTTTGTTTCGTTTCTTTTTTTTTTTTGCCAAATTTCATATATAGTTTTTTTTTAGGCACACTTCAATTATAGTCTAATATATATATATATATATAGTTTTTTTTTTGAATATGAGAAAAATATGTCCAAGACTTCAAAAAATAATCGAGTTTCGTGATAAATGCAATATTTTGCTTTTTTTCTTTCTTTCTAAAAAAAAATTCCTTTACCCCGCCCATTTGTCACCACTTGCATTTGTTAAACAGCGCTCACATTTTATACACTTAAAACAGACACGCACACATACACAATCACACACTCACATACACTCTCACACACACAGTGAAACAGAAATAATACAGAATTTTAGTTCTGGGCAAAGATTTTGTTGTTTAGTTAACGCCTGCTGCCCGTTAGATGGCGCCACCACACACACACACACACACACACACACACTCACACACAGACACGTCCAAACACAGAGAGAGAGACAAAATAAATAATTTGTTAATAACTTAACAACTAAAACATATTTGATATTTAATACTTAGATGTAGCCTTTACACACACACAAAAATATATTCTTGTGCCTGCTTTTTTTTTGTTTTTTTCTTTTTTTTTAATATTTCATTTGCTGTTCATAACTCGCTAACTAGCTCCCTCTCTTGCGCTCTTAAGTAACTGCGTTATGGATTCTCTATCTTTTTTCTCTTTCATTTTTTGTTTTGTTTTTATATAGTTTTGGAAGTGTTATTAAATGGAATTCAAGTGTAAGATTTGTCACTAACTTTAGCTGCCAAGCGACTTAAGTATTTTATATATATATATATATACATACATATATATATATATATATATATATATATATATATATATATATATATATATATATATATATATATATATATATATATATATATATATATATATATATATATATATATATATTTCTAGTGTATGCCTGTCAACTATAACTTTTTTTACAAAAAAAACTTTTGGCCAATGAAATTCGCTACAACAAATATGCAAGGCACACAGATCTATATGTAGATATATATATCGATAAAAATATAGACTTTACATATATATATATATATATATATATATATATATATATATATATATATATATATATATATATATATATATATATATATATATATATATATATATATATATATATATATATATATATATATATATATATATATATATATATATATATATATATATATATATATATATATATATATATATATATATATATATATATATATATATATATATATATATATATATATATATATATATATATATAAATATATATATATATAAATATATATATATATATATATTCACTCACTCGACTCTCGTTGCTTATAGTTTAACATAATTACAGCGCTTTGTTTGTTATTAATCGTTATCGATATATAAATACACATAATGCATATATACATATATATCGTTATCGTTATCGTTCTCGTTACAAATCACTCGTTATTTTGCCTTAGCCTTAAATGCTAACAAAAAATGTTGGGAAATACAAAAAAAAAAGAGTTGTTTATAGAGTCTATATATAGTATATGGTATATATATATATGTATATAAGTACAACTAAATTATGAAACTATTGGATTATATAATAGAGAACTCAGTTATCGTTTCAGGTTGTGGAAGTTGACGTTGCCATAGCAAAAAACAATTGTTTATAGAGCATATATATATAGTTGTTGTTGTTTACTTAATTTGACATTTAAAGAGTTTTCTTGTTTTTAGTGTAAATGAATCAAAAAATATTATATATATGTATATATATATATATATATATATATGCAGGGATCGATGTAGTAGTAGTAGTAGTAGTAGTTGTAGTTGTAGTAGTATGCATTTATGTAGCGTTAAATTAAGTAAATATTTTAGTTATAAGTAGTTGGTATGAACATTAGATACAATCTGTTAGAAGACAACCTTTTGTTGTTTGTTTGTTGTTTGTTTGCTTTTCTATCCAACATTTGCCCAGCTACGTGTTTTGAAATGAATTTTAGCATTGTCTTCCTCTTGCCAGCTCTTGACATGCTCCAATTGATTATGTATATATATATATATATATTTAAATATATATATATAAAGGTGTATATATATGTATAGTGTATGCATCTGTAGCTAATTTTCTAAGTGCCAGACGAGCTTCATTGCTTCAACGAAGAGTTGGCCGGCAGCGTGGCAGAACGTTGCACGTTCGGCGCATACGGCTTGTAGGCGGAACGTGTCGATTGGCTGCAGCGAGTGGCGAGTGTGGATAGATGGGTAATAGTTGATGATGATCAAGATGATGGTGTGTATTGGTATGCAGCAACGAGTAACGAGTAGTTCGAGGTAGCGCGTTGCAAATGGTACGAGCGAGCGATACGCAGGAGTAGTTTGTGAAACAAGCGAGAAAAGAAAAATACGAAATCAATTAGCTTAGGATTAGGCACACAAAAAGCCATTTAAATTAGCAGCGAGTGGGTTACGGTATTCACTTCCTATGATTGGTTGGGCAACGTCAATGGGATTTCAGGGATTTTGAGCAGCTTTCATAAGATTGCTTTCGATTTTGAGGCTTGACTCTGGTTTACCTGGGCGATATTTTGCTGCCGTCTGTGCTGTTGTTGTTGGACGAGTTGGCCTTGTAGCCGCTCTTCTGTATACGCTTGAGCAGGCGTGCCACCCACAGAGATTGCTCCTCGGGCGTATTAGCCAAGAGCAGCATGTCGCGTGCGCTGCGCGGATCCAAATGCAGTTTGCATGGCGCCAGTGGGTCTTGTTTATCCACATGCTCCTTGTGTATCTTATTGCGGCATCTTCATTAGAGATGAGATAGAGTATATGAATATATATAGTATATATAATAAAGAGATGACTAAAGGCTATTGAACTTACCTCTTGCATTCGTAGGCCGCCGGCGGCTTAAACACGGACCAAAGCGGCTTGGCGCAGACGTCACAGAACGATGGCGTATGGTACGTAATGTGAACGAACTCATGACCTAGACAGAGATAGCAACAGAGTGGAAGCGAGAGAGCAAATGAAATTAAATAGAGAGAGAGAGAGAGAAAGAGTTAGATTTAGTGAATGCTGAAGTTTGTATCAATGAACATTTCATTTATATATATATTATAAAGTGCTTAGCATTCAATTGTTTCTACGTGTCAATTCAATCAGTCAATTAGTCTCAGCCCAAACAGCTAGATAAGAACTTTATATAGATTACTAGTCAATGAGCCAAACAGTGATTGAAAGCATTTAAGCAGTCAATCAATCGGTGGTTTAACTATTGCTAAAAAGGTCTATAAGGATCTTAGCTTTAGTCTTACACAGCTTAATATTAAGCTTAATCAATCAGTTAGACAGTTACACACACCTAATAGGTCTTACAAGGCTAAGACCGAACATTTATATGATTATAATCAGTCAATTAAACAGCCTGGATAACATAGCTTTACTTTTGCAAAAACTTTCTAAAGAGTCAAGCTTCAAGCAAGTATCAAATGGTTAAATCAATCAATCGTTTGTTCTGTTTTCTATAATCTATATCTATATATTGAATACAACAATCAGTCAATCAGCCCTAGCAAATAGCTAAGCTAAAGTCCCACTTGAAATACCTAACAGCTAAGCCTAAGCTTACCCTTATGTAAAATGGTGCCTGGTCGCTCCTCGTTGCTGCTGGCATGCAGAGTCGCATCCAATTGCTCATCTGGACGATGGGAGGCGCCCTCGCCGGCGTACAGCAGCTGAAAGATGCGCGGAATCTCTTTGGCATCGGCGCGTATGACATCGCCTTGGGTAACGCTGCGCACATGATAGACTTTGCTGTAAGGCGAAGATTTAGCAAGATTAGTATCGATCTATAGCGAAACTATTTAGCAATGTTTAGCAATTGATGAAGACCAACCTTAGATCGAGTATGAGCACGGGATCTGTGGTTTTATTCTTGTCATTTTCCGTATTGTAGAAGATGATTTTGCGGGACGAGACGATCACATATTGTCGCTTCCAGTTTTGGCCGCGACGGCGATTCTGTTTATTTGGCACAGACAAAACGCCCTCGAAGACGGAGTCCTGTGTAAGTGAGAGCAGAGAGGAGTGCTAAATCAGAACAGCGAACAGCGAACAGCGAGCAGCGAGTGAGGTGAGTGTAAATAAAAATGTGAAGAGTAGTAGTAAAGCGTAAAAAAGCGAGAAGAAAGTAACAAGTGTCCGTTAGCGAGTTAGAAAAAGAGAATGAATAGCGAGCAACAGAAAAAGGGTAGAAGTGGAAGGCGAGCGTCGAGTAGCACGTCGAGAGTAGCGAGTGGAGTCACGTATGGAAAGTAACGCGCAGTGAGTAACGAGTAGAGTCGCGAGTGAGTAACGAACGACAAGTAACGAGTAGTGTGAGGCGTGTGGCGATTAGAGTGAGAAAGCAGAAAGCATACAGAGTAAAGAAGAAAGCGTGGAAGAAATAGCATGTGTGTAAGTTGTGTGTATGAGTATGGAGTAGATAATAGATATATATGTGTTTCTGTTTGTATGTGTATCTGTATGAGCGTGTGTCTGTGTGGCTTACCTGAGTATCCTCTGGATCATTGTCGGCCGATGAGAGCGAGGCCGTCTCGTTGAGCTTACTCTGCAGATGCTCGATCTCGGTGGCCTTGCAATCGATCTCCATGCTCATCTTTTGCTTCACCTGCTGATCCTCGACGGCCTGCTGTTGCAGATCCTGATATTTAAGCAGCATCTGGTTGTATTTTTCGCGCTCCTGCGATAGCTCCTGCTGCAAGCGACGCATCTCCTTTTCCTTTTTGCGCAGCTCGGCCGTAGAACGAGCCTTGACCTTTTGCTCTATAAAATGCAAAAATTAAGTATATATACAAATGATTAAGCTCAATTGGAAAGGAAGGCATAGACTTACTTGGCCAGTCGGAGTCGCGACGATTCATGACCTCTGTTAGCTTGGCCACGGCCACCTGCTTGAGTAGCACTTCGTTCTTGCACTTCTCGCCCAGCTTGGCAATCTCCTCGTCCTTGGCGATACGCTGTTGCTGCAGCTCGTCGAGCTGTTTCTTGTGCTGCACGAGCATATCGTCCCATTCGTTGCTCTTCAATTTGAGTTTCTTGTGCAGATCGGCTTCGGTTTCTTTGAGCGTGGTTATAGCCGCCTCCTTGGCATTGATCTCGTTGCGATGCTTCATTATGAAGTCCTTCAGTTCGAGCTCCTTGATGGTTTTCTCCTTTTCAAGATCGGCCACCGTCTCCTCAGCGATGGAGCGAGCGAGTGCCTCCGAATCAGCGCGTGCAACAGCCACTTGCACTTGATGCTTCAGCGAGACGCGTTCCTCCTCGAGATCCTCGATTTTGGACAAACGTTCGGCGCTCTCTTCGCGATTCTCATTCGCTTGTGTCTTGTACAAACGCGAGAAGCATTGCTCTGCCTCCAGCTGGGCTTGCAGCTCCCGATTGTTGGCCAATGCCTCATGATGTGTGGCCTTCAGCTGTGTCAGATCCTCCTCGAAACGTCGCTTAGCCTCGCGCTGTGTGGCCAGCTCCTTTTGCAGCTGCATTTCTCGCGAACGCAAATGCGCCACCTCCGAAGTGTGCAAGCTTCTTTCGGAGAGCAATGAGTTGCGTTTGATATGTTCCTGATCCAGCTGAGATTGCAGTGCGGCCACCTTTTCCGACTCCTGCCGGCATTCGCCCTCGAGCTTCTGCAGACGCAGCTGAATTTGGCGATAGTCAACGGATAGCATGCTCAGCTGTCGCTCCTTCTCCTGCGAATTCTGATCGGCCTTGATGCGTGCGGATTTCTCCTCATTGAGCTTGGACTGTAAGGCCTTCACCTCCTGCAGATTGGCCTCCTCGCGAGAGACGAGACGCGACTTCTCCGTCTCCTGATGCGCGCGCACCTCCTGCTGATAGCGACCCTGAGCGGCCTTGAGCTCGAAATCGAGACTCGCATGCGTTCGCTCCAGTTCGCTAATCTTCTCCAGCAGCGCACGATTATCCTCCTGCGCCTTCTGCTCCCGCTGCAGCGTACGCTCCAAATCATTTGTCAGCGTTTGCATCTGATTCTCAGCTTCTTTGTGCACGACCATCAATTGGGAGCGCAACGTTTTCTCTTGCGCCACCTGTGCCTGCAAATCGGCATTCTCCTGATCGAGCTCCTCCTTGTCCTTCTGCAGCGTCTTATTCATATCGACCATGTCGCGCACCTTCTCCTCGTGCGTTTTCAGCGTAAAGCCCAGCTCGGCATTCTGTTTCTTCAGCTTCTGTGTTTGCTCCGTTTCGCTTTTAAAGCTCAGCTCCATGTCGTGCAGCTGCTTCTCGAGCGTGAGCACCTTCTCATTGATATTTAGATCACGCATGCGTGTCTTTTGCTCATTCTCCAGCTTTCGCTGGGTCTCCACAATCAACGCCTCCGCCTTCTTACGCAACTCAATCTCCACCTCGACCTTTTGCATGGCCACCTTGTAGTTGTGCTGCCTCAACGTTAAATCCATTTCATATTCGCTCGCAATGCGCTGCAAGTCGGCCTCTCGCTTGGTAATCAAATCAATTTGTTGCCTCAATCTCGTGTCCTGCTGTTCGAGTGCCTCACAGCGAGCCCGTTCACGTTCGAGCAGCGCCTCAAAACGTTTCAGCTCATTCGAATTCGACGGCCGATGGCGATGATTGTGTCCATGATTGTTATTTGCATTGCTGCTGCTATTCACTGACTGTGACTCCTTCGATTCCGCATCGACTGTATCGCTTGAGAGCAGCTGATAGTCGCCCGTATAGGTGAAGCCAATGAAGGGCAAATGATTGCCATCGAAACTCTTGGGCACCGGAAACATCTCTTCGGGCTTCTCATCTCGTTCAATGTCCTCGAAATTGCGCGTATCATCGTCGGACGTCAGCTCCGGCACCACAGGCGGCACACTCTCTCGTATATTATCAAATGACCAGGTATCATTCCGAAAGAACGGATGCGCCTTGATATCCTCGATGCCATAGCGACCCAAACGCTGTGTCCGATCCGTGAGAAAGGCGCGTATCAATGCTTTCGCATGCTCACTGATCTCCACCTCGGCGGGAAAGCTAAGCGAATTCTTGTGATCCATAATTTTGCCATAGGTGCCAACTAAAGAGTCCGCATAGAAGGGCGTCTCACCGAATAGCATCTCATATAGGAATATGCCCACCGACCACCAATCGCACTCTCTGCCATACTCATTGTCCACGCCCTGAGACTGCAGCACTTCGGGGCTGATATAGTCCGGTGTGCCCACCGCATTGCTGGACACCACCTGACCGTTGGCGCCCATGCGCATGCAGGTGCCAAAATCGGCTAGCTTCAAATGGCCATAGCTATCCAATAGCATATTGTCGGGCTTAACGTCGCGATGCACAAAGCCCATATTGTGTATGGTGTCCAAGGCGAGGACCACTTCCATCGTATAAAATATGGCCCATTTCTCAGGTATATCATAGTCACCCATTAGCGTGACAATATCACCGCCTGGCATAAAGTCCATAACCATATACAAGTATTTGCTATCCTGGAATGCGAAATGCAATTGTACAATCCATTCGGAATTCGCATGCGCCATAATGTGACGCTCCTCCCAAAAGAAGGCGGAATCCGGACGTTTCATCATCTCAAATTTGGATAGACGTTTCATGGCATACACCTGACTGGATGACTTGTGCCTGACCAGCTGCACCTCGCCAAAGGCACCAGCTCCGATCAGTTTGATGAAATCGAAATCATCCACATTCATGCGCAGCTGATTGATTTGCTGCGCCAGTGGTTTATCTAAAGTTTTATAGGAAAAAAAAACGAATAAATATATAGGGAATACTATTTATGGATGATACACAATGAAGACTACTTACATTTACATGCATATTGATCGATATTCTTGTAACGCTTCAGCGAATCGTGAGCACAATCGCTGACCAGCGCCGAAACCGTGTCCAGCAGGCAGTCCACGTTGCAGCTGCTGGTCGGATCGCGCATCTCGCGCTCCAGCGCCTTCGCTCTACAAATGCAGAAGAACAAGAGTTTATCATTAGAAATGCCATTCTATCAATTTATCGATAGACGATGAACATAGCATTCATTTCTTATCACCTATGAGAAATCATGCAGAATAGAGTTTAAGTCTTATGCTTTATACTATGGAATATCAATTAATCGATGGTCGATTACGATAACGATAGCAACAGTTAGCTAGCAATGGAACCATACGCTTTATATATTGTTCTAGATCTAGTGATATGGATAACGAAAGTATTACAAAAGTAACACTTTAAAGATCTAAGCATCTAAAGTTTGCGCTGCAAAGCGCAATAAAAATTGTTATCGATATGACGATAAACAATAATAATTGAGTAAAAAGTGTATATTGTGATCTTAATTCTTAAAAAGATTATTACGTTCCTATCCCTAGTAGTATCATATAACAAATCCATGTTTATCGATAAATCACTTATCGATAGCAATACTAGCATTGAAATCTATCAAATATGATTCATTTGAAAAGCAACAAACCACAATTTGTTCATATAATTGACCAAACATATAAATACTGATAGATATTTGCCAAAATATCGATCTGAAATATTTCACAGAAGTCTTGTGCTTCCTTCTAATTTTGTAAAAAATTTATAGAACTTTTACTTCTCCCCAAAAGGTTTTCAGTGCTCGATAGTGTTATTAAGTCATTGCAAAGACATGATAGCCCGCTTCCGACAACAACAATAACAAAACTGGAAGTTTTCGTAATCAGCTTCATTATTTACATGACGCGGAAAAAAAGCGCGTTCGATTACTCACATGCTTTATTGATATAAGCGATCCAGCTCGTTGCCCGCCTCCCCCTCCCGGAAAGGTTTTGTGACTCAAAAACGCTGAACAACAGACAAATGGACGCTACGACTATCCAATGCTATAGAAGTGCCATAAACTAACGGCTAATCTGAGAATTTGTATTTAGGTTTTTCAAGAGGTAGGGATTATTGGTGAATGATTGGAACTAGAGTTCGCTCACAGTAGCTCATTAAAATGAACTACTGCTTATTAGTTCAAAAATGAACTTGTATTTATGCATTCGTAAGCCTTTGAAGTAATTGAACTGAACGAGTAAGTTCATGACTTCATAAATTGAAACCCATTGAACTAGTTCATCAAATTGAATTAGAATTCACAACTCAACTCAACTCAATTGATGTGGTATCTAGAGCTAGCTAGATATAGTTCATATACAACTTGACAATTTAAGAGATTTTTACTATATCAAAGAAGTAAAAGAAGTAAACGTAGCCTTCTTTATATAAATTGAAAGTGATTCAACCATGTCCTACGACTATCTCACATAGATGCTATTGGAACTAATTAAAATTAGAAAAATAGATCATTGCTCTCTCATTAGATATTTGTTTTGTGTATCTGAGATTCAAAATAAACAAATTTAATTGGATTGCTATAGCCATGCCTTACTGTTGTATCTAACTGCTTTAGGGCATAAAATCTTCGACTTGTGAAGCGCATTAATTCTTTTCTTCCTTTATTTTTCTTTTTTTTTTGGCATTGAGAACTTTGACTTTATCGCAGAGGCAAATGCTCAACTCGTTGACTTTGATAAATTGTTGGAATATATATATATATATATATATATATATATATTATACCATATATGTATCGGGTATATTGGCTAGAGTAACATTTTAGTTTAAGAATTAAATAAATAGTAAAATTCTAAAAATCTTATGTTTCTAACTATTTTAGGGCGATTTCTAGGTTTTGACAGGGTATTTGATAGTCGTTGAACTTGTAATAAATTATTCAGTCTGTCAGTTGTTTCTGTTTCGCTGATAAGTCAGTCACACACACGCAAACTCAGTGCCACGCCCACCGCATGTGCAAAAGAGGCAAACGCTATCGCTAAAAGCACAGGAAGAAGAAGAAGAAGCAGATGCCAATCCTAGAGTAGAAACACTTGCAAAATTTGTTTGAAGCAATAAAGTAATTGATTGATTGATAGACTGAATGAATTGAATGATTACATAATTGCTTGATTAACTGCTTAATAACTCCCGCAGAAACTGCTGAGTTCCTAGGTAAAAGCCACAAACAAAAATAGTTTCATTAACATGTATATATATATTTATATGTATACATATATATATATTATAACATTTCATTCATTAATCAGTCCAAGGCAGCAAAGGCGCTCGGGTAAGGAAGAGATATGGGATTTACGTAACGTAACGTAACGTTCGTTTATCACGTAACGTAACGTAACGTTTATCACGTAACGTAAACAACGCCTGATAAGCTAAAAGGCAGAATGATTGAAAAAGAAGAGATAGAGGTAGACATAGAGCTAGAAAGTGATTGACAGAGAGAGAGGAGGAGAGAGAGAGAGAGAGAGAGAAACAGAGTGAGACAAATGGAGACGAGAGACAGAGATAGGCTACGTTTGACAGCGACAGACCTGCAATTGAACGTATTTCAATTAAAACGATGTAACTATTATACATATATATAAGAACTAATAAGCGAAGGAGATATGACGGAGAGAGAGACAAGGAAAGAGCGAAGATAGAGAGAGAGAGTGAGAGAAAGAGAGACAGACAGAGATCGTCTTTTGAAGTGTTTTGTAGAGCCGATGACAGACGGCGCAAAATTGATACTAAAAGGTGTTTGAATTGTTGTGATTTCATCATCGCCCGATACGGCTTGACAGAAAAGCCAAATACAAATGACAACAACAACAGCAGCAGCAGCAGCAACAACAACAACAACAACAACAAATAGCAACAACCAACATGGAAAAGTGGAATTTTCAAAAATGTATTTGAGATTTTTTTGTTGGCTTTTTTTTTGGCAATGGCTACAACAACATAATTATGAACAACCGCAGCAGCGGCAGCAGCAGCCACAGCAGCGGCAGCAGCAACAATAATAAGTATATAATAAACAGCAACAACAATAGCAACAACAACAACAGCAATATGCTGCGACAACATTATCGTCACCTAGAGACAATATAATTGTAAATTTAATTTATGCACGCGCACCTAAATTTTTTCAGCTCGTTTCAAGCTAGAATTTGTAGCCAAAAAAGCTTTAAGAGTCACACGCACTCGACTGCTTAATACTCGCTCAAAATTTTGACAGTTTCGAAACTGCCACGCCCCAATGAAGGCAGATATATGTATATATACTAGGTAATATATAGTTTAGTGGCATAATATATATTTTGATAGGTTTATAGCTAAAACTGAGAAAGCTATATATGTTAGTTGTCTTCGATGTGAATTGCGATTATATTTTCCATATTTATTTCATTTATTCATTGTTAAATCTTAGAAGGAAAACAACATTTGCAGAGTTTTAGCTTAATAACTCTAGAAGATATAGCTTTTTTCGCGCCCAGATTGGCTGTAGATATATTTTTACTATATACTTTTAGTCAGGGACTGTAGACACAGGTATATATGCCCAATTTCAAAACGCTTTTGTTCATGTGGAACAAGTTGTAAGTAATTCCCGATATGCAAAATCTTTTGGAACTTTTCAAATGGAGTTTTGCTTTCATTATGTTATCCAAATTGCACATCTATTGCCTCTATAAACACATAAGCGGATGCGTAGACAGACAGACGTACATAGCACAAAACTAATATGCTCTTTTCACTTGGTGGGCGGGCATAAAAGCGTATCAGCTTTGAGCAAGTTTCAGAAACATTTAGAGTTCAACTGATTTCACACTAACTATATATAATTTAAATAGATATATTTATGCATATATATCATACCTAAAATATATATAGGCTTCTATAATATCTCCATATACAGTTGTGTTCATAAAAATAGTAGTACGAACATACGAAAAATTGTGTGAACAGCACAATTTTGAGATAAAACATACAATTTGGAAACAATTTGAATATGTATATATATTCCTAATACTCGTTTCAAATTGTTTTCAAAATATTTTGTTTTTAAAAACAAATTTGCTGTACAACATTTCAGTCGCACTACTATTTTTATGATCACTACTATTTTTATGATCACTACTATTATTATGATCACTACTATTATTATGATCACTACTATTATTATGATCACTACTATTTTATGATCACTACTATTTTTATGAACGCAGCTATATATTTTCTAGTTAAGTTGAGTGCTAAAGTTTCCAACTCTTTAGAGTGAACATTTAAACACAAATCTATTTGCAAGATGATCTTTTATACATTTATATATATGATACATAATATAAATATATATACATACATATATATATATATATACATAAACTGTCTATATAGTTCCTTTTCGCATCCACACAGATTTTTCATTTCTTTTGATAAGCTTTAAATTTCGTATAGATTTCGCTGTTTGCTTGCGAGTTGAGAGCTTTGGCACACAGACAAAGCACACGCACGCTTAATGCAGCTGCATTTGGTTAAGGCAGCTGTCAACGGCGCACCAATACACAGCCAACACACAGACACAAACAGACACAGAGATACACCGATATACACAGATGCACAGGCTAGTCCAGGTATTTCAACAATTTGGCGTAATAATTCTTTTGCGCTTCAGCACAAAACGAAACAGAACAAAAAAAAAAAAGAAGAAGAAAACGAAATTCAAATGCAAATTCAAATTCATTTCCGTGCCAATGCCAATGCGAATGCGTTTAAGCTATTATTATTTTTAAGTTTATTATTATAAATTGTTGTTGTTGCTGTTGTTGTTGTTGTTGTTGCTGCTGCTGCTGCTGCTGCTGCTGTTGTTGTTGTTGTTGTTAGTTTTTAATGGCCAAGTGCATTGCAATTGGCGTAGCTGCTTTTGCTTATGGCCAAATGTTTTTAGCACCTACGGCACATTTCAAATACATTTGTAGTGCTCTGTGTGTGTTGGTGTGTGTGTGTGTGTGTGTGTGTGTGTGTGTGTGTGTGTGTGTGTGTGTGTGTGTGTGTGTGTGTATGGCTTATAAAAATTGAAGAATTTCTCTAAAATTTTTATGATTTTCTTTGGTTTTTTTTTGTATTTAGGATACGCAACGTACCGTTCCGGCTCACACAGATGCAGTGCAGCGGGCATCCAATACCACATATCTCTGTCCACAGACCACAGACTCTATATATATATATATATATACTCTATCTCTCTATATACTCTATATACTATACATATATATATATATATGTATCTTTGCTCTTATAGCTTTTGCGAAACGCGTTTCACGCACTGCGATGCGCCGCCTGCAACTGAAATAACGCTCTCTGCTTGTTGGCCCAGTCGCTTGTTGTTTTTTTTCTTCTACCTATATATATATACAACCATTATATATATATATATATATATATATATATATATATATATATATATATATATATATATATATATATATATATATATATATATATATATATATATATATATATATATATATATATATATATATATATATATATATATATATATATATATATATACATATATATATATATATATACATATATATATATATATATATATATATATACATTATATATATATTATTTGTTTTTAGTTATTTTTTGGTTTGGTTTGCTTACAAATTTTAATGCGAAAATGGCAAATTTATGAAAAGTCGCCCGCCCGGCCACCAGGCACGGGCATGGCCAAAATCGTTTTGCTCACTCGCTTGTCAATTTGATTGCGGCTGCCGCTGCCGCTTTGAACATTGATTATGCTAGGTGTTTTCGGCACTGATGTTTTTCGTATACCCTGTGCACACGCAAAAGCACGCACAATTGGGTATATTGCTTAGACGAAGACAGCTGCCTACTGAAATTGACTTGGATTTAATCTTAATTGGCCAAAATCGATAAGTATCGATATCAAGTTATATGTTAAACTGAACTGAAATTGATCGATAACAGCAACAATCATCATATGCTATTTTAATCACTCTTATATCTCATTTATTTACTCTTAACACTAACAGACTCCCCAACTCATTTGCACTCTGATTAAACAAAGATCGATAAATTTCGATATCAAAAACTAGGTGAATTAAAAAGTACTTCGAACATGTAGCAATTAAGCATATTCAAATTTAAACAAACGTCTAAGCAACTCACGTCTAGCATAGCTATATAAAATCGATAAGTATCGATAACAGGTACTAGCCTATGTCAAAAACCAGCATATGCATACCTAACTCATCTAGACCTGCATCTAGCTCATCTAGACATGCATCTAGGTATACATTTTATGTACTTTTAACTAATCGATAAATATCGATATACAGTAGTACCTAACGCTCATTTTGCCCTCATTATATACAGTTAACAAGCCTCCCACACATAACTAAACGCTCTTTGATTCTTATTTGGTTCAATAAACATATTTTTTATTGAATCGATAACTATCTATATCTATATAGAGTCACAGACTATTTTAGAGCCAACATACATTAAACATTTATTGGTTCACTATGAAATGTATCGATAAATATCGTTAATTAGCATACATTTGTATAAAGCAACAATAAGGAGAATAAGAAAAGATCTAAATTTTCTTAAGGCATTACATAATCCATAAATATCGCTTGACCTTGCCTGAAGACAGCTTTATTTGATAGTTAAATTTTCATGCAGTGCAGCATGTTAATCAAATTGATCGATAACTTTAGATAAAACAATATATATATATATATAGATAGTAAGCATGTTTGAAGCCGGTTTGCCCAGAATGAGCTTATGTTGCTTCTATAATAGAAACATATGTATAATCCCTTACTTTCCAGAAAGACGAGTTCAAGTGAAAACTTGAATGAAAAGAACTAATAAAACAGCAAAAAGTTCAAGGCTTGAGTACAGGGTATCTGCTAGTTGATCATGCAGCGCCTAGAGCACAGATGCTTGTTTTGTTTCTAGCTAAATTTGTAAATCTTAAGTGAACAAATCTGAGCACTCATTCAGTTTTAGACAATTAATTGAACACCAGTCGCAATGCGTGTGTAACTGTGTCGGTGTGCGTGAGCACAGATAGGTGTGCGTGTGTGTGTGTGTGTGTATTGGTTTGTTATAGTATTACTCACCGACGCCGCCTTTCCACATCCATGCTAAGCTAATTGCTAAACGTCCTGTCCAATCTTCCACTGCGTCCTTCTTTCAAATGCCGCATGCAATTCGCCTCGCCTCGCCTACTGCTTCGGCTATATTGTGGATGGATTTGAGCAGCACTGCAAACAGATTATAGATATAGATATATATAGTTTATATTTGTATAATATATAGCATACAGTTTGTAGCTGTGATCAAGCAGCAGCTTTAACACTATAGATTGGGTATCTATTTGCTTCGATCGACTTTTTAAAGCAAACTTTGCCAAACTGTGATTATATCTAACTATTTAAACTACCTGTAGAGTCAGTTTAGTCTAAGGTAAGATCATCGCACTTTAATACAAATTTCTTTAGTCTAATAAAAAAACTGATTAAATTTTTAAAAGTATTTAAAAATAATTATTAATTAACAAACTTATTTAAAATGTTTTTACCCTACACAGCTTGAGCGCTCATATATAACTCATATCTATCTGTTTATAACGAACATTCACTGTACTCTGACAAATACATATAGTCTATATAATTCATATGTCAGTTAAACATATACATCTGTCTGTCTGCAAATATTTAGCAAAAATAACTAAACAACGAATATATCCCAATTACAGTAGCTGGTGTACAGGGCATTGTAAGCTACGATCACGCTGTGATAGCTGCATCTTACCTGCTGCTAAGGTACGCCTGGAAAGCTGTTGCTCCACTGCACAAGGATGTTCGCTGCAAGACATAAGCAATATATATATATATATATATATATATACATATATATGAATTAGTTGTAAATGAAAAATATTGCTAAATAAATGTTGTTTGCAGCTAACCTGAAGATGAAGCCCAGCTGGGCGCAGGAAAATAACTGTTGCTCTTGTTGTTGCTGTTGTTGTTGTTGTTGTTGGTGTTAGTGATGAGGTCACGAGCGTGTTTGTTTTTTTGTTTTTGTGTGTTTTCTTACTTGTTTGTTGTAAACCACTTGAGGATTCAAATGGTCTGCAAAGCAGGAGCAGATGCAAATGCAGTGCCTAAGCGACAGCTTCGACAGCCGTCGGTAGCCAACGCCACATGCGGGCGGGCGGGCTGACAGAGATGTGCACGAGAGCCTAGGCAGGCGCCCACTTATATATCTATATATACTTATATATATTTATATATCATATATTAATGTATAATATATTTATATATAATATATTTAATATATATATATATATATATTTATATATATATGTATGTATGTGTGTGCCAATGTCCAGGTAAATGTGTTTGTAGTTCGCCTTGTCAACGGGCACTAATGTTTAAGTACTTGCACGATTGAGCTGTTCCGTTATGTTTGTTTAGTTTATTTCATATATCTATTTTTCGCTTTTCTCAACTTTTTTTGGCAGCAAGTTTTTTTGGCGAAACAAGCAGCAGCAGCAGCAACAGAAGCAGCAGCAGCAGCGACGGCAACAGCAGCAGCGATTTCGTTGTGTTTGTAAACATGCAATGTGTGGCACATTGATTGTTGTTTGCGCTGCGCGCATGCAACAGTTGCAACAGTCCTTTTTCCTTCTTTTTTTTGGTTTACTTTTGGCTGGACGTAGCCGTGAAGACTTGGTTAAACGAATTTTTTGTTTTGTGGATTTTTAACAGAGCCCAAATCCAAATGGCAGCGTCACAGCAAATTGTTCACCTATTTTACGATCACACTAAATTTTGCCCCGAAATATACCGAAACGGGCATTTTCTAGGCGCAAACGGTCACGCTTATATTTTTTTGGTATTTTATCCATATTCACTTAATATTTTAAATGAATGATCGTGTGGTATTTTCGCATGAAATTACCTCTGACAGTTGTTGCGATTGTGGCTTACATCAATTAAGGTTTATAGTAATTTAATAACTTTATTATTAAGCCAAAATATAAACATTGCTGTAACTAAATCACACGAGCTTAGTCGAAATAAGCTATTGACAAATTATTTGTCGTACATAGCAATCGAATATAATTTCGATAATATACAAAGCAGCTCTAACAGTGCTCACAATTCCGATAGTTATTCGCAATATATATGCTTTTTATGGTATTTTTTCGCTTTTGAATATGTTCACACTGCAAGTTCGATCGGTAACACAAAGTTTATTCAAATTAATTGCGCCACATATTATATAGCCCATGCGGCATATTTTACATAATGTTGAATAGGTTATACTATTAACTTGACTGCTTTATACTTTACAAATATAGATGTATACTATATTAAAATAAGTAGATTGTCCAGTATATAAACTTTATTGAAAAAAGAACACAAATGCTATAAAAATAATTTCAATTTTATAACTTTATCTGTCATATTTATATTTTGAGCACTTAAATATACTTACATCTGTATTATTATGCGATGATGATGTCCATGTGCTGAAATGCAGAATACTTAACTTGTGACGTCATCGAAAGTCTAGCGCATTACTTATTGCAATCTTCCAGACCCAGAATATGCGTAGCATGAGTCTGTGTGTATGTTGTGTGTGTGTGTGTGTGTGTCTGTGTACACGTTTATGTGTATGCGTGTTGTTCGCATAGCAGCACAGTGTAGCAAGCGATTTTTTAACATTGTTGCCGATTACTCAGGTTCGTGTAACATTCGGCTCTTGTCGGCGTCACAAAACCTGATTCGCTTTGTGTGTGGGGTGCAGTGGGTTAACACAGTCACACACACACACAATGTATGCCAGCAAAGGGCTGTCCAGCCGATCGGCAGAGCGAAAAGAGAGAGAGAGAGAGAGCATGAAGTAGAGAGCGATTTTGGTATTTGTTTTGGTATTTAGTGCTAGAAAACGACAAAAAAAAAATAAAAAGAACAAGCAGCAATTATTGTGCAGTTAACCGTTATACAGCAGGCAGCGACAGCGACAGCGAGCGCAGTAATCAGAGTCAGAGTAAGAGTCAGTTGTGGCCGTCAGTCGTTAGACGCGTCTCGTTAGCCGTGGACATAGCAATCGCAGCGCAGCGCCTGGCAGTCACTCATAAATCAAAAATAAAAGTATATATAAATTCGATTTGTTAACTAGCTGCTATAATACGCGCGCAGCTCTCACATATATAAATATAGTATATGCATATATACTGTTATAAATATATATAGGTATATATGTATGTGCACATGTATCCATAGCATATAGCGTAAATCTATACATATTTTTTGTCTTGTTTTTTTGTGACAATTCTAATGACAAGATCGCTGGCAGATCTTTAGTAGTGTGGTTTATATACATTGTGTGTCTATATATATATATATATATATGTATATATACATATATCTGAATATCTATATATATATTTTTTGAAATAGTTTTCTATCTATTAAAGTTCAAGTTATATTGTTAACAACAACAACAACAAAATGGTCGAGACCGTCGTCACCGTCGAGCGCACAACAACAACAACTGGCCCACCTGGCGGCAATCCCTCAGCCGGTGACAATGGCAACTTCTGGAGCGCCATTCGCTTGAATCTCGATTATTTTAAAACGGCGCCGGGCCTCATCAAGATCGTCCAATTGGTAAGTACATTGATATATGTATGTCTAACTATACACATACCTATATACATACACACATATGTATGTACCTATATACACACACCTATATGGTACACCAAATGACACTTAATCTCACCGCTGATCCCCTGCCCGCTGTCCCACTGTCTCCCACTCTTTCCCTACTGTCATCCCCTTTCTTCAACAGCATAGCAGACTGCTTGATACTCTATTACGATAATCGAAAATCGACTTTTTGACTATATCGATAAACTGTTGCATCGATTTAACACATTTCTTGCTGATTTGCTGCATAAGTAATTACATAATTTATGGCTCGATCTTCTCCTTTTGTAAGAGAACTTCCTTTTGACTTTGCCACGCCTCCCTCCTTATCTCCGCAACCAATAAATACTCTCTTTTCGATTGGTGAGCCCACACAATACAGCTACAACAAGTACCTGAAGCACATGGAAACAACGAATATATGATACGGCATTGCGTATACGCCGCATTGGCCCGGGTGATCACCCGCTCGCCACCCCGATGCGTGCCACCTACCTACAGAGCTTATCTGTGTAAATTGAACTTTTATCTATATAGATTTCTCAATGCCTTCTGTCAATTAATGCACATTTCACGCCAGCCGGCCGCCATCTTTTGCCCCCACATATACCCTGTATAAATGGGAGATATGTGAACATTTAGGGTATGCCATTAATCTAATTAGAGGGGGTAATTAAAGAGGGTATTCCATTATTGAAGAGAGATTCATACATATTGCATGGAACAGCTCCATTTTAGTATTTTTTCTGCTTGATAAATATCTGCGTAAATTATCAATCGATCTAAATCGATATAAAAAAAATGATTTGGTTTTCCAATTGTCGATCAATTGTCGAATTCTTCAAATTGATTTGTAGTAAAAATCGATATAGTTATCGATTATCACTTCAATTCAATAAAAAGTAGGTGATAGCAGCAATAGATAATATCGATTACATATTGATGCTTCTTACTGATGATAATCAAGAATCGCTGGCGTTTCTATCGATAGCAAATATTATCGATTTTTCCTTCAAACCGATAAGTTCTACAAGTTTCATTCACGTGTAGCAGCGACAAATAGCCGAAAAGACAGGGTATCTTGCCAACGCGTATGCTTTTCTATATATGCCATTAGCTATCTATGGCTCTGTGTTCGAGTGTGTGTGTGTGTTTGTGTGTGTGTGAGTAAGCGTGTGTGTGTGTCAGGATCACATTAGACGGATTAGATAGGCACGCCGAAAGGGCACCATGTGAGCAGGGCATGTGGTCAAAAATTCGATTCAATGCTATATTTGTATATATTTATATATATATGTATGTATATGTATGCATATATATATCAGTTAATGACTTTTAAATCGAAAATGTAATTTATAGAAACAAATTTTCGAACAAACAAGAAACAAAAAGTAGTTAAAATCGCACAGCTGTTCGATTTCACAGAATATATGTATGTATATTTAAAGTATTTATATGTTTATATTTGTCATATATAGATATATATATATATATATATATATATACATTTATATTTATATAAATATGGATATATGTAAGCCCAATTGCGGGCGCGTGGGAAGCCGCCACCAGTTAGTCAAGCGAATGCGGACAACCCACAAGAACGGCAATCAAAACATGAACTAAATTAACTGCAGCTATATATGTATACAATACATATACATACATACATACATACATATGCACTGCGCATATGATTATGTATGCATTCAAATTTTAAAGATAATTATTTAACTATTTTGCAATATAAAAAAAATGCTGAAAATTTGAAATAATACTATAAGACGCATATATATACATTTTAAAAATAAAAAACTTTTTTAATTAAGTACTTAAATAAAACCGCGCTAAGTTTCGAACCGGCAACTGCTCGCTGAGCAGGCGCGTGCCTTGTCACTAAGCCAAGCCTAAGCTGCTGCGCGAATAAAAGGAAGGGAACCAAAGGAATGAAACAAATGCAAGAAATGAAACGTATTGAATTACGTTTAAATTAAACAGCAAATAATGTTTTTATTTTATAATTAAACTGCACAAAAATGAAAAACGGCAAACAATATTTCTTACAATATTTTTTTTACTGTGCATATGTCGCCGCCCGCCCACAGGTGGCCGCCAACACGCGACCACAACAAGTACAGCCACAACAACAACAACAATGTGTGACACACACACACACACACACATACAGCATTTGTTGCTCTAAGTTAAAAAAAAAAAAAAACAATGTGGTGAAAGCTAGATCAGGCAGCGATTTTGTTTTTTTTTTGCGGCAAACTACACTGTCAATGCTAACACACACTAACACACGCAAAAAGGTACCGGCTGGGAGGCACACGTGTGTTTTCACCGTTAACAAGGACACGTGCACATTAATAATGCACACTTTTCCAATGATTAGCCACAAAATGTGGCGAAAAAAAATCAATAGCAACACCACAAGTCCGAGACAATTATCCAATCATTATCCAAATCACATTAAGGGCTCTGCTCTACCCTGAACCACCTTGACCCTGCCCGCTTGCCCATCAAATATTCACTAGCTAATTGCGCTGGCCGCGCTCTATGCGATTCTCAATTGTAATTGCGCCTAATTTGCTATTCCTTTGGCTGAAAATTTGTGTTGTTTTGGCTAGAGACAACAGCTAAGCATTAAATGCATTTTTCATTCCAATCTTATCTCGATTCGTTTCTTTTTCGTTTGTTTTCGACAACTGATAGCGCAGCTTAGGCATAGATAGAGCCAATCAAGCTATCGCATGGCCCATAAAAATAAGCTCGCGAGGAACTTTAAGTAGGTTGGCTAAAACTGACAGACGGTATATGCATATATAAGATATATAAATTAGTTAAATTTATTAAATTTAGGCATACACAATTATGATAAATGATATGCGAGGTCTGCTCGAAAAGTGAAATGAATTGTTTTTTTTTTAATTTTGAATTCTGCAATACTTTTTGAATGCACCTCGTATGGTAGGCATAAAAAGACATTAGAGGAAATTTGTATCAATTACTGTTTTACTACGTATTCTTGAAAGGAACTAGCTGCAAACCGGAACTGAATTCATTCTGTAGCCAAGCTCAAGCTAAACTTGGAACTAGTAGCAAATATTTCGGCTTGCTGAAGCTTAATACTTACTCATTAATATATATATATATATATATATTTTATAGGCTTAATTTGATTACTAGATTAACGGTTGGCCAATAATCCTGAATAGCCCTGTTTCATGTGACTCATTGGCCGCATTACTCACACGCAGCGATAACAGGCCGATAATGGGCATTGTCAATGTGAACAAAATTCTGACTAGAGATAACAATGAAATCCCCCAAACATACTGCAATACTATCTCTCTCTCTAGCTCACTGTCGTCTTAGGCCAGGTGTTGACCAAGTGTTCGTCCTTTATTGGTTTTATTACTCATGCGATCAGTGTGGCGCTCAGTTAGCGCTTAACTTGGCCTTAGTTGCCTTAGTTGCTTCAGTTGATATTCTATTTATGTGCATCTTATCGACCATCAAACAACAATAAACAAAACGATAGACCAGCCGCACCAGCCGGCCGCCATATCAGAGTACTATGGCTATAAGGGCGATAAGATTGCACGACATCAGTTCCAGTTCCAGTCAGCCAAAAGCTAACGGAAACTCTGGCAGTTTTTTATGTTTTTCCTAATAATGTTGGTCAAACATTTGTGCAGCGTGTTGACAAACCTGTTGTTGTTGTCGTGTACACACACACACACACACACAAACACTCGCACACACAGCTATTTATGTCGTGCCAGGGTCGTTTGTAAGCATAACCTACACACACATATATACAGCTATGTCATTTGAACCAATCTACATATATGCAAATTGCGGCTGGGCACGATAAGAACCGAAAATATTGTGCCCACGACTTGACTTTGACCATTTGGAAAATATTTTGATACAGACATTACGTAAGATCGGCCATATACCCGCATATATACAAAGCAGCCAGCCTCTTACATTTTTCAAATTATAACATACACACACATTCTGAGTTGTTTTAGGAATTCTTTCGTGTTTCCAATTTCATTTTTAAAAAGTAGAAAAAAAAAAAACAAAATATGCAAAATGTGTAATTTATAGGTTATGTTCAAAATGTTGACTAAGTGCCAGAGTGAGCTCATCTTAAAGTACGAATTGACACTGTCATAAACGTAAATTACGTATTTGCTTTTATTTGTTTTCTAACCCAGGCGCACATTTTGCTTTGTTTTAGTTTTGTTTACATGCCGTTTGCTGACGTCATAAACTTGCATTAGTAGCGCGGTGAGTGTGCGCAGCAAATGTGGCGACTTTAACCGCTATCTGGATCGTGTATGTGTGTGTGACCGTTGAGCGGCATAGGCAAAAAGCCGCCATAGCGCATCCTTCTAACCGATATATGAACATTTGTATATTGTTTTAGATATTCATTTATATGTATGTATATGTATACAAACACGTGTACTTTTATACAAATGGCGATACAGTTACACAGCTTTTGCTGTCATGCGCCATCGATCAAGCGATTTTCATGCTTCACAGGGCAAATAAAGCATTTGATTATTTACCAAGCAGACATATCAAAACTGAATATGATTCTGAATCTGATTCAGAATTTGGGCCAGTGTCTGGGCTATTGAAGCGTTAAGTTCTCATACATAAATCCATTTTCATAGCTAAATATATGTAGAAATATACATATACATATGTATATGTATGTACATATGTATATTGCGAACTGTGTTATATATTTAAAGAAAATACATAATTGCCTACATATACGAGTTTTATTTTTATTTTTGAAACGTGATGACGCAAATTTTGTTGGCTGACTTTTGCGCAGAGTTGCCAGCATATACGAAAAAAAAATCGACCAAATGTCTGTGGTCCAAGTGCAAGCGGCAAAGCGCATTGCAGTTCAATCAACTTTTGGGCGACAGGCGGCGCTTTTACTTCACGCTCATAGATATTATGCGTGTGTGTGTGTGTGTAGCGGCGCATAAGAAAAACAAAACACAAAACGAAAGACAAACAATAACATAAACAAGAACCAGTTGACTTCAGCTGTTGTTGTTGTTGTTGTTGTTGTTGCTGCTGCTGTTACCAGCAACAGGTCGCCTTTGGTCTTTGGCAATGTCTGCAACTTTCAGCTTTCACTTTTCGTCTGCCTTTTGTTTTAAGCAACAACACAGAAAGCTGCGCGCGTACACCTGTGTGCGCGAATGCCGCCTAATGCTTATTGCTATTTAATTGCAAGCAAAAGCACAACAAATCACAAACTCAAATGGGCATGTCATCGAAATCTGTGTCGACGCCCACACACGTACGCACACACACACACGACTTGGGCGTCAAAGTGCAGTGCTGCCATATTTATACACAGTTCACGAACAGGCTTATGAGCATATTGGTTTGTGGAATGTCCGCTTCGACTGTATGTATGAGCAACAGACTTATAGCTTGGAATATGTGCATATATTAATATATCCATATTATAGCCCCTACATTGAGAGTAGGTAGACTACACATTAGCCTATTCATAATATAGAAATGAATATATTAAACATGTTCACAGAGTATTGCGCGGTCGGTGAAAACGTTTCTTACTTTACAGGTTCTCAGCTCAGCTCGATTTAGTTATTTAGTATTTATGTATGGCAATTAACTGGTTGCGATTGTTCAATTGCTTAAGGTGACATCATGTCACCCAAAAAAAAGCCATTAAATGTCAATTGAGGAATTTGCTTGTGTGTTATATTTATGAATGGTCGGAATTTGTTTCATTTTTCATTGCAGATATTGGGCATCATTTGCATGGCATGCGCATCGCCCGCACAGGCGGCAGCAACGAGCTTCTTCCTATTTGCCGTTGTCATCTCTTTCATAATTACCTTCTTGCTGATTGCCGCTTATTTTCTGGGCATACGCGAGGCGCTTAATGTGGCCGTTAATTGGATATTTTCAGTAAGTTACACAGCTGGTCACACTTGAACTTTATCACTTACTGGCACTGTCTCTCTCTCTCTCCCACTGTTTTCTTCCTGCAGGAACTGCTGACCACTGCTGTGTTGACACTGCTCTACTTTATTGGGTTTATTGTGCAGCTGGCCAGATGGTCGGAATTAAATGTTGACGGACGTGCCGCAAATGTAGCGGCTGGCGTTTTTGGTCTATTCAATTTCTTGGTCTATGCGGCGGGCACATATTTCTTATTCCTGGCGCACAGATCTGGCGCCACGCATTAAAAGGGTTTCAGCAGCAAAGCCGAGCAGCGATCTGTTCTGTTCTGTTTCGATAACCGATAAGCGGAACATTTTTTAGTCATGCGCACCCAAAAAAATATTAAGAGAAAAAGAAAATGAAAACAAACAAACAAACAGCAAGCAGCGCACCCACCACGAAAGCCAACATAGCGTAGTTTAAGATTTAAGTGCAATTCGTTTGGAGAATTGTTTTTAAAATAATTTTTCTTTTTTTTTTTTTGTTATATTGTCCATTTTTATGTTGTTTTTTTTTTGTTCATTTAAATCTAACGACAGTAAAGAATGAACGCTCAATTGCAAGTTCGCTCAGTTGGGTTCATGTACTGACTCAGTTTGGTTCATGTACAGGCTCAGTACGGCGCTTGACTCGGCCCGCGCGACTTGATTTGTTTTTAATGTTAGTTTAATGCTTACTTTAACTTAAACGCCTGCTAACATTTAAGATCAACACATAGAAGGCAACAGCAACAACAAGCAAATACAAGAAATAAGTTCAATAAATTATTCGTATTTTGTAACTGTAAAATAAATGTTTTTTAATTCAACTGGCTGGTTGTAAACTTGACTATTATGGCAGGCTGACTGTTGAGTTGTGAGTTACGTACTCACTAATACGCCATTGGTTGTCAACTTGACTAACGTAGCTGATGCACATCATGTTAATATGTATATAAATGTGTGGAGAAAATAGTTGGCAGCTGGATATAGCAGATATGGAGTGAGCAGCCCAACAGGATGTCTGGAAACTAGACCAACGTAATTTGATGCATACGATCTGGCAGTGTACCTAGTTGAATTCTAACGTTGACAATTGCATGCAATTGCCGTAAGTATGGAAATGTACCTACACTGGTGTGCAACTTCACTAACGACGTAGCAAATGCTTACGATCTGTTACGTATATAAATGTACCTCTTTCAACGCTGGTTGGCAACTTGACTAATTGAAAATGGCCGTATTTGCAAACGGTAACAATTTACCGTTCAGAGCTTAGGGACGGAACAAAAAAAAAGAAAGTTGAGAAAATCTCGTTTTTTTTTTTTTTGTAATTTTACAAATGAATTTTAATATCCCTTTTGATTTTTGTGATGTTATTGCACTTCAAATTTTGTAGATTCGATCAATTTTTTTTAATTTTAAATAATTACACAACAAAAAAATATATGGTTACTTCTGTTAGCCATGAAAAGTTCGATGCGATTGGATGAAGTTTTCGATCTATTTGCTTTCAAATAAAATTTGCAGTTATTTTGCTTTCCATGTTCTTCCTGTTGCAGCTGTTGTTCCTTTTATATTTTTTCTGTTGTTTTTTTTTCGATCTTTTTTTTTTCTTTTGGATATTTTCATTTTGTATGGCTGGCTTGAGTGGGTTTGGCGGAATGATGAAGGCGTAGCTGAGGAAGAGGCGTCCACATTGTCTACACATACTTCTTGAACTCATCGTAAATGGCCAGGACAAGAGCACCGCCAGTGCCGCGAATAATGTTGGAGAAGGCGCCCTTGAAGAAGGCCGGAATGCCCTCCTGCTTGGCAATCACCAGCCAACAATGTGCCGTATTTTTGTAGATCATTTCCGATTTCTTGAGACCCGACTGCATCATCATACGACGACGCACCGTATCGAACGGATAGGAGGCAATGCCGGCTATGGTGGTCACCACTTGGGCAATGCCCCAGCTGACGTAGAAGGGTGTGTTCTTTGGATTTGGCAGATGGTCGCGACACGTATCGTAGAATCCAAAGTAGGCGGCACGATAGATAACGATGCCCTGCACGGATACAACGAAACCGCGGTATAGTCCAATCAAGCCATCCGATTTCACCACCTTTCGCAGACAATCGATCAAGCCATTAAATTCGCGCTCGCCGCCCTTGCCCACATCAGCAGCCAATCTGAAACAGGCATCAAATAACGGATTTTTGTCAAATTAAGTTCCAAGTTAATTGTGTCAATTGGCAAGGCCACAGCTTTGTAAGCTAACTGTTGTTGGCACCCAAATTTACAAAAATGCATTTGAAATCGAATGAAATGGACAATCGTATTTTCGTCAAATTTAGTTACAAGTTGATCAATTCAAGTGGCAAGGCCGCAACTATGTAAGCTAACTGCAAACTGCAGCGTGGCATGATATACATGAGAAATCGAATTAACAAAATTACATTTCAAATGCAATGAAATAACCAAACGTATTTTGGTCAAATTTAGTTACAAGCTAATCGTGTCAAGTGGCAAGGCCACAACCACGCAATCTATTGCCAGGGGCAACCAAAAAAAAAAAAAGACAAGAATGAAATGGACAAACGTCTTTTGGTCAAATTTAGTTGTAAAATAATTGCAAACTTGCAATGTCTTTTCAAACGCAATAGAAACATAATTTGTTTGAAACCTATTTTGCTACAAGTGCATTGTATTAAGTGACAATACCCTACATGAACAACATTCTTATAGTTTGTCCCATCTTTATATACACTCGAATATATATAAGGATATCTGTATTATTCAGGCATTTCAGCTTTTGCAACTTACCGCGTACGTGCAAAATCCAATGGATAGACAAAGCATAGGGAGGTGGCGCCGGCAGCGCCACCAGATGCCAAATTGCCCATAAAATGACGCCAGAATTGTTTCTTTTTATCAACGCCGCCCAAGAATACCTGCATAACAAGTAAGAAATACAACATTTTGAAGGTTTATATGCAAGCAAAACAAAATATTTCAATTGATTTCGATACTCACCGTCTTGTACACATCCTTAAAGGCGAAGTTAAGTGCCTGCGTTGGGAAATACCGTATCACATTGGCCAAATTGCCGCGCCATAGAGATGAGAAGCCCTGCTCACGCGGTATGCGAACGAAACAATCAACGATTCCCTTGTAGCGCTGATCCGATGCTATTTGTTTCGATACCTCTTGCACTTGCAGAATCAATTTGACGCGCTCGATAGGCGCTACAGCCGTTTTGGCAATGGCCGCCGATACGCCGCCCATCATAAAATCGATTAGGAAGGATTTTAAATCGCCTCCGGGTTTCATGCCGCCGCCTTCATCGCCCATTTTGTTGAATTTGGTTTTCTTTTATCTTTTTTTTTTGTGGATTCTTTTAGATTTCACGCCTGTGGTCTGGTTCTATATCTGCTAAATTTTGTTAAAGGATTTTAAAGTCCAAAGAAGAACAAAAGTTAAAAGAAATTTTATGTTTTTTTTTAAATAAATTTTTCCAAAAAATTTAGGTCCAGAACAAAACCAGCTCCGTACAAAATGGGCTAATTTTGAAATAATGTTAAACTAAACATACGACGTTAACTTTCTAGGCTACTTGGGCTGAGAGAATACCTGCAAAAATCAGAAACCTACTTGGATCTGACGAAACAAGATAATTCGACAAAGCTCGAGAGTTTTGTTGCCCCATTTGCCCCCTTTTACTCGCGCCTAGTGGTGAATCCACGTGCATCAATCACGACACTTTGGTATGAGTTTCCAAGAGTGGTGAATTCATCGCGCAAGGAATTTTTTTCGAAGCTTTCCCTTCGTTAAGAAATGGCTTCAACTTCCCACAGGAAATCAGCTGATAATGGACTTTCGTTTGTTGGGAAATTCGAGTCGAAAGGGAATCGGACATGTCAAACATCGGTAATTTCCCCATAAGCCTGTCACGCTTTAAGCAGTGCGATTGACAGAGATCGATGCGAATAAAACACAATTGGTCTACTATTTTTATCAATTTTTATATTTTTAACCAACCGCAGGTTGATTTTTTGTTGGTTTGTTGTTGCTGTTGTTACTGCAGAGGCTAAAGAAATGGTTCTTAATATTCCTTTTTATATTGCGCACTCTATATATACGATCAGAACATTCTCGATCGGCAAAAGGGGGGCGCGGGGCGACTGTTTCGTTGAGTACAGAGACAGTGATACAGACGCACCTGTGCTCTGCCACAATCACCTGTCGAACTTAACAAGAATGCTACTAGCTTATAACTTAAATATATGTCTAGAATGTTCGTCTGATATTGTTGTTGTTGTTTTGTCTCTTGTGTGTTGTGTTTGTGGCTAAGAGATTTGGCTTGTCCATCCGCTTCAAATATCCTGATTCCGGCTCCTTTTGCTTTTCCGACTGTTCTACTTGTTGTTGTTGTTGCTGTTGTTATCTGGCCATCAAATGTTGTTTGTTTGTTTGCTATTTATGCAAGTGCAATTGAATTATATTCCAGTTATTATTATATATAATATAATTTTTATAATTATATTGGATTATTGCTGATGTTTCGCGCTGTTGTTCAATTTTTTCTTTTCATATAATATAATTAGCTGGTAGTGGTAGTTGTTGTTTGTTTTTTTTTGTTTTTGTTGTTTGTTTTTGAATAATTTAATAATTAAATTTACAAGAACTTCTTGATCTCATCGTACAACACAAGCACGAAAGCACCGCCAGTGCCTCTGAGAACGTTGGAGAAGGCGCCCTTGAAGAAGGCACCCGAACCTTCCTGCTTGGCAATGGTGGCCCAGCAGTGCAGTGTGTTCTTATAGATGATTTCGGTGGACTTGCGGCCAGACTGCATCATCATGCGACGACGAACAGTATCGAATGGATAGGACACAATGCCAGCAACAGTTGTAACAGCCTGAGCGATGGCCCAGCTAATGTAAATGGGTGTGTTCTTGGGATCGGGCAACATGCCGCGGGCAGTATCGTAGAAGCCAAAGTATGCAGCACGATAGATGATGATGCCCTGGACAGAGACACCGAAGCCGCGATACAAGCCAACAATGCCGTCACTCTTGAAGATCTTGGTCAAGCAGTTGCCCAGACCGGTGAATTCACGAGCGCCACCCTTGCCAGTATCAGCAGCCAAACTAAAATTGAACAAATTTTAATATACACATATATCAAAATATTTAGATGTGTCTGCGCGTATCGTTTTCGTTATTTACCGAGTACGCGCAAAGTCCAATGGGTAGACAAAGCACAATGAGGTAGCACCAGCAGCACCACCAGAGGCCAAGTTGCCCATGAAGTAACGCCAGAACTGGGTGTTCTTGTCAACACCACCCAAGAAGACCTGCGCGTGGAAAGATGAAAGATGGAGAAAACAATTATAGTAAATCATGTATAGATTGTGTGTGCGTATATTGTTTTTGCTCGCTTACCTGCTTGTACTTGTCCTTGAAGGCAAAGTTCAGAGCCTGAGTTGGGAAATATCTAATAACGTTGGCCATGTTACCGCGCCAGTATGAAGCAAAACCTTGTTCCTTTGGAATGCGGATAAAGCAATCAACCATACCCTTGTATTGCTGATCGGGGGTGATTTGTTTCGAGATGTGCTGAACCTGCAGGAGCAGTTTCACACGCTCGATGGGTGCGACGGCAGTCTTTGAGACAGCTGCGGAGATACCTCCGGCAGCGAAGTCCTTGACGAATCCAACAGCATCAAAATCCTTGCCCATTTTGCTATAAACAACAATGCAAAGTTGCCAAAAGAAAAGTTTACAACGAATTCTTCAACTTCTCCACATCAACATCATCATTAGCTTCATTCTTTCTTCTTCTTCTTCTTCCATTTCTGTCCGTTGTCATTTGTGAGGTTAGGTTTATGATTATGATTGCATTTTTTATTTACTTGCGTTTTTTTTTTTTTTTGGTATGATTATTATATATGAAGCATTTCACATTTCACTTTTTACACTATTTGTAATATTTACAACCACAACCAAATGAAAATATGTTTTAAACATGCATACATGAAAACAAAGCGTTACAAAAAAAAAACGATAAACGTAAGCGCCCAACTTAACGTGCAATCGATACGAATCGTTACGCAATGAATCGTTGCCAACTGAAAAGTATCGAGTAGCTTATCGATGAGTAACTCAGAGATCGATTACATGTCAGTTAAAGCTGCTTTGCACGGGTTTATTTTTGTATAGGCGAGGAGGATGCGAGTTGTGTTAAATGCATAGGTACTTAAAAACTAGATTAAATAATTGCTAAGCATGCACAAATTATGTTATAAGCAAAATGAAGAGATGTTATTTAAAAGAAAAGTAGCTACAGACGGGCTTAAAAATATATCGTTTTTTATATACAGACAGTTGCTCTTTGCTATGTTATCTAAGCTTGCGGCATTTTAAATGTATATATGTGTATGTTTGTGTGTGCGTGCGTTTGTTAATTATATACAAAACATATACAAATGGGCGATTGACAACAGCTTCGTTATTGCCGTTGCCAAGAGACTACAATTGCTTTGTCGTTGTATTGGCGCGCTTGATGTATGTACATATAAGTATAAGTGGTTTATTATTTCTGCCTACGAATCAGTTTTGGAAATTGTATGCCTCCCCAACTGCCACGTGTTTAAGTGGCGTATCTTTTCCCATATGTATGTGCAACTGGCAAACTACTGGCTGCACACCAGACTGAGTGCTGTTTGAACCGGTAATAATAAAGAATAGTAGATGCTTGCGCTCGATTAAGACAGAACAGTTACGTAGCACTTACACATATTATTGCACATTTTGATTTTGGCAATGAGCACATGTTTTTGTATGTGTGTGTGCGTATGTGTGTGCCTCTGTGTGTACACATTGCATAATTTAATCGCTTGTATAACACTGAAGGTGGCGCTGCTGTCAATTCTATTGAAATGCTAAAGAGTAAACCAATGCGAACAGCTTGGTGTAAAGGGGATGGCTAGCTACCATGAATGTGCGCCAATGCTCTTCTCGCAACTGACATTGAACAGTGTCAAAGAGAGAAAGAGCGAGAAAGCTTTCTTTGCATGCTCTTGTATTGTTAAATTTAGATTTCAAGTGTAGAAATAATAGCAGCAGCAGCAGCAGCAGCCAAAATATGTTCATTGTGATTTGTTTTTGTTGCTGCTAAACTTAATGGTGGCATCAAATTAAATTAGCATCCACCGGCAGGCAGGCAGTCAGGCCGCCCACAGTCTAGGCCACTTTTCATTGACGAAAACCGAACTTTTATGTAACCACATTTTCAAGAGTGTCATTTAAGAGAGAGAGAGAGAGAGAGCGAAAGAACATTTTATTGTTGTAGACGTGTGGGCGGCAGCAAACAACTGTAAAAAGCGTTGCCCTGTTATCTAATCTCTCCAGAGGCGCGCTGCTGATTAAAGAGCTTTTGCAAAGAGCACGCGCGACCGTGATGTAACAGTTTCATGCCCGACAAAAAAAAAGAAAAAAAAAGAAAATAGATATTGCAAGGCGAAGTTAGGGACAAACTAGAAGAAAACTAGACAAAGTGGCACGTGTAACGGTTTTCTTGTTTATTGCTTTGAACTTTGCTTGTGCAGTGTGCACCCCTTTTCCGATTGCATAACTGTTTTTAATCAAGCACGAGAAAAAAAGTTTGAATACTGTTTAAATTATTTATGTTTGCTTGTAAACAAAATAATGAAGCTGTTGTTCTGATATTATTGCACAATTTTCAATTGCTTTAAGCTTTTGGCACACGTTTATGTAACAATAAAAAAAAAAGAAAAGTTTAAAGTTGCTTTAGGCCAAGCCAAGTAACTAAATCGCAAACAATTAATTCACCAATGCTTGCTAATTATTTATAATTGAGTTATTGTTATTAACTTTGATCGAGTCGATTTAGATTTGGGTTTATGCATTTAATATGTAATACGTACAATTTGTTTGTGTTTTTTTTATCACAGCACCGAAAAAAAATTAATTTATCTTTATTCCTTGCGAAATCAAAGGTCTGCACCGGACGGCAACTAAATTGCTTGTGAATAATAGGAACAGCGTTGGCAACGAGCTAGCCTGCGCTGCTTAGCCGCGGTCAGCTGCTTCTGCCTCTGCTGGCTGCGACAGCGGCAGTGGCAGCGGCAGATTCAAGTTCACGCTCTCTCAGGCGTCGGAGTCGCCGTGCAACAGTTATGAGAGAGAAGGAAAGAGTTAGCGGCGGCGTCGTATAACGGTAAGCACATTGAGAGACAGTTGGCAACAGAGACTAGACACACAGACACAGTCACACAGCCAAAGCTTCTGCACGTGTGCGCAAACGCAAATACGAAATGATCGAGAGAGAGAACGAGAACGAGCAAGAGAGCAGATCTTATCTACATATGCATATCAATGTCTGTGTGTGTGTGTGAAACAGCACAGCGATAGCAATGAATTCAATGCCAATAGCGTTGCATAACACCGTTAGCTAGAGCTGCTAATCAGTTCATGCATATTGAGAGCGAGAGAGAGAATTATGGGCCAGACACTCATTAATAGGAAAAGGAAGTGAGTATAAAGACAAATTTAGATATCAAACCAAACTATTGCCAATGAATATTGGCCTAAAAACAATGACAAGAATAAACAAATCGAATAATAAAACAATTGTTTTTCATTTACCCCTTTCGAGGTTTGCAGCGCCTTCACAAACAGAAGAAAAAAAGCTGTATGCTTGCCAAAAATGTAAACTTTTACTCAGTTGGCAACGCGCCGACGGCGTTGACGCCCGCGTCAACAGCGTATGGCTAGCATGTGACTTATGGAAATTTTGACGCATGTGCTGCGCTCTCTCTTTTGCACTCATCACTCGCTACTCTCTGTTCTCTTCGTCGCCTTAAGACTCTCTTAAATGCCAAGTCACAGGCCGTTTTCTATGACAGTGAAATTGAATTAAATGTGTGCGTACTGCGATTAGATTAAATACCGCTATTTTATATAAGCAGCCGCTTTCAAGGTCTTCTAATCATCGCTGACAAATTACATAAAAACGAAATTTACGCTGGACGCGCACTAATTAATCAGAGGAGCGCGACAAATTGTCGGCAGCGTGCCAAAGATGCAGACGCTGAAGTTGCGGCTAATTGCGGATATTAAAAAAAAAAAAACAACAAACAAACAAAAAATAGATTCAAGTGCAGCAGCTAAATCCGTTAAATGGGTTAAGTACAACAGTGCATAGCACGGCATACATATATAAATAGGGACTTTTTCTCTTCGGTGACTGTTGCCAGACAGTCGTCACTTGCGATCAGCAATTTATGCAAAAAATTTTCACGACTTCAAAATGCTGACGCATGAATGGGGGCGGCGGCGGCGACGATGATTTGTTTATCGTTTGCTCAACTTGCATAAACAGTAACGAATATGAGGAGAAATTGCTTTTTGAAGACGTTTACGTAAACATTTGCCAGGACGTTGTGACTATGTTATGTTATCGCCGCCGGGCATCGGGTTAAGAAATGCCAAATGCAAAATGGCGCTAAAAAAGGCCAAACAAAAGGGCAAAAATAAATACAACAGCAAAAATCACATGCGGTATATTAGCATGACGCGTTTGCCCTGCTGACGTCATGAAGAACAGCAGCACCAGCATCAACATCTGCCGTTGCTGTGTTCATAACCGGTTCGACTTTTTGTATGCAAGCAGGTAAAATGTAAAAGTTCGAAAATCAACAATAAAGCGGTCAATGGTAGGAGAAATGTGCTCTAAGAAATTTGAAGAAACAAGAGAATGCAAAAAGAAAAAAATACGCCGAATTACACACACACACACACACACGCAGACACACTGACAGTTCGTGTGAATCTTGCGCGTGTAAATGGCAAACCGTGTGAGTAAGTGAGAGAGCGCGACAAGCACATGGAATTCATATGAATGCTCAACTACATCTGTATGCGTGTGCCGCATTTCTACACTTTTATACAAAAGAAAAAAAATAGTGCAAATTCTGCACACATATATATGTATGTACATAAAGTGGATATTCAATTAGATTCATTACAAAAGCAGCTGTTGCAAATTGTGCACAACTGTATACGTGTGCCTGTGCGTGTGTTTGCCTGTGTGGCACCGTTTTTTTTTCTCTGGTCGCTTTCAACTTGTTCTTGCGAAAAATTTTTTTTTTTAGGTTAGAACTCGTGAGCGTTCTTAACACACTGTAGGTGTGCGTGTGTGTGTGTGGTGCATTGAAAAAGAGGACACAGCGACACGGACGACGAAGATTTACCTTGTGACTTATATTAGACGCCGAATCTTTGCAGCCTTCAATTGAACGTTGCTTTCGCTTGCAAATTATTTTTGTGGTTATGTAAGCACAATTTATGCAGCGCCTTTTGACATTTTTGATATAAAAAAAAGATACATTTTGTTAAGAACGCCGCAATGTTAGGCTACAATAGATAGTTAGATTCATACACCGGAAAATAAAACCATCACCGACACATTAAAAAAAATTTAGCACATTACATAACTTAAATCTAGTGCAAGGTGAACGTAAAGAAAAAAAAATCAATGGCAAATTTTTAATGAATGCACTGTCCGATTTTCATTTGTTTTTTTTTTTTTGGTAGCAGATCGCAGCAAGATAGAATTAATAATTGTATAAAAGAAAACCACAATACCTTCAGTTATTAAACTTCTTACAAAAGCCACAGAATAAAAACTTCTTTTGCAGAATAGAATTTCCCACTTGGCGTTGAAACTAGCCGCGTGCTCACTTAACGAACGCAATTCGTGAAGTGTTCGTAAAACGTGAGCAGTGTGGTAAACTATCGGGCAACTTGAGCTGCATTCGAAATCGATTACAAATAAAGCTATCGATGATTATTGCGATATTTTGAATTTATATATGAGTATATATATATATATATTATTATTATATTGAATATATATATATATATATCTATATATATTAAAAGATAGTAAAGTAACAAAATACAAACAATTTATTATATATAATGATAATACATATGAGTTTTTTCAGAATATATGCATGGTTTTTAATTAAGATTACAGACACGATTTAAAAAAAAAAAAACACTTTGTATCGTAGGGTTGAAATGAAGCACTTGTCGATAACGAAATTCGTTGCTGCTTTTTTTGACAATCTCAAAAGTCTCTTCTGTCATTGTTAAACACTAAATAGAAAAGTTGGGAAAACGTGCGAGTGCGTGACTATTTTGCTAAGCTCTCAGCACAGAAAATTTATTGAAATTTCAATTGTCAACTTTAGAAGATGAGTGGTCGTGAGGGCGGTAAAAAGAAGCCACTGAAGGCACCCAAGAAGGAGGGCAAAGATCTCGACGAAGACGACTTGGCATTCAAGCAGAAGCAAAAGGACCAACAAAAGGCGCTCGATGCCGCCAAACAGCAGGCGGCCAAAAAGGGACCCCTTGTGGGCGGTGGCATCAAGAAATCGGGCAAGAAATGATGGATGATCGCAACGCATTAACATTTACTACCTATTTTGTTGGAGAAATTCGTTTGTCAACACACATACACACACACACACGCTCATAAACAAAGCAAATTGCATTTGCAGGAAAATTGAGTTCTCATCAAATGTAAATTGACTAAAATTAAACGTTTGATCAGTTTAAATAACTAATTTCTCTTTTTATACTTACGATGTAACACAAATAGCGCATTAAATCTTGTAATAAAAACAACAATTAATGCCAAATTTTGACCGAGTTTGTCTCTAAAAAGGGAAGACGGGGCGCAACAAATGGTGAAATATTGAATATTGAACATCGTTCCGCCATATATATTTATATAGTAAATGTATAAAATAACGTGATATGTATATATGTTCGTATCGTGTCACGACACATATCCAACTGTGGATGAAGGCGTCGGTTTTATTTTTTATTTGTGTATATATCTAATTAATTTGGTATAAAGCTGTTGATAAATGTGTGTGTTCGCTTCTTCTCAAGCGTATGGGTAGCTGGACTGTGTTCCCATTTTCTGTACTGACTTGGAAGCCACTGTACAGGCCACTTGAATGTGATCCGCTATCTTTCTGCCTGGAAAATGTGCATAGCTGTGGGCCAATGCGCCAACGAAGGCATCTCCAGCACCAGTTGTATCCACCACGCGCTCCGGGGGCACGACTGGAGCAGGAATCACTTCAAAATCGTAAGGCGTTGCTCTATTGGCATATACAGCGCCCATTTTACCAAGCGTAATTATTACAATATTGGCGCCACTGTCAATCAGATTCAACAAAGCCACAGTTGCCTCGCTGTAAAACATGAGAATCTATTAATATATTCATTTCTATATATATATATATGCATTTTGTATATACTGTATAGTGGAGATTTTAGGAACGCCTAACATGGTCGCCGCCTCCGTCTCGTTGATACACAGAATGGTAGCCAATTTGAGCATTTCTGCTGGTATGTGCTCCACTGCTGGCGCCGCATTCAATATGGAAATGCCATTGAAGCGACGCAATGCCTCCAATGTTGCCTCCAAGGGCGTCTCCATCTGACAAACTAGCACCTTGGCGCTGAAGAAAAGTTCAGCTGCAGTTGTCACATCGTTTGCAGTCAGCCAATTGTTGGCACCCACAACGATTATGATGCTATTGTCGCCGCCTTCGGCAACAGCAATTTGAGCTATGCCCGTTTTTTGGTTATTCAACTGCTGAACATAGTCAACATTCACATTTTCAGAACGCAAATGCTTCAGATAGTCGTCGCCATAGGAATCTGTTCCTAGTTTGGCAATCAAAGCGGTCTTGGAGCCCTGACGAGCAGCTGCAACACATTGATTGGCGCCCTTGCCGCCATAGCCGATTTCAAAAGTACGGCCACGCAGCGTCTCACCCAGTTTGGGCAAACGCGGTACATAGCTGGTAGGGTGCAGAGTTTCATATTAACAATTGTTGCATATCTTTGCATGCATTTATTTACCACATCAAATCCATAATGGCCGACCCAAAAACGATCACGTCCATTGGTTCGCTCACTGGAATTACGACTTTTCCGCGTTTAAACGACATGTTTGTATGCGCTAATCTTAAGAGTTTTGTTTGCCTTTGATAATTTGCAACCGCTGAGAGATGATTCTTATCAGCAGCAGAAAGTAACAAAAGTTGCTCTTTACAGCTCTCTCGAATTTTCTTTGCCCCGCGAAAAGACGTCAGAAACTGAACGTTGTCAAATGTGACAGCACAGGATATGCGACTATCGATGGGCGCAGATATCGTGAAAAGCTTCGATGTGCTATAATAATTGTTATTTTTTATAGCAAAACGAATCATAATGATTATAATCGTTAAAATATATCTATAAGCATAAAATATATTTGTCAATACTATTTACCGAATTGGAAAACAAAGTGCCTTATACGAATATAAGCTAATGAACTGTAGTACAAAATAAAGTACCAATTCTAGGTACCAATGTACCTAATACTATCGCTTACACTATCGATAACTCAAAACATCGTTCTGCACTTGTCGCTACGATTACAGGTGCAACAAGCGTCAACAACCGCTATCAATATCTAAAAGGCTGATTTCCAAGAATTTCTTTAATTTAAACTACTATGTCGCTACCAAGAATAACAAATATTATAAGACTGACACCACGTTTAGCTGGTGAGTGTGACCAGCTGTCAATTTATAGCTTGGCATGATTGTTGCACTCGCAAATTAAGTTATTAAATTCGAGTCCAACTGACCGGTGCAAAGTCCAAGTCTGTGGCTGCAACAACAGTTATAGCAGTCTTTTTAAACCTTGCACCATTTTACCTTTGCCAGCCATGCAGATGTATCGCAATAACAGCAGCGCCCAGGCCGCCAACGAGGTGGCCGCACAGTTCAAAAACTTGGCCATTAGCTCACCGAAACCTTTTGTCTTTCATGTGGAGCTAAATCGACCAACAAAGCTAAATGCGATCAACAGAGAGATGTGGCTGTAAGTACATACATACATATACATATATGTACATGTGTATGCATTACTACAATCTTCTTCTCTCTCTCTCTCCCTCCCTCTCGCTCTGCAGCGAAATCAGAGCCTGCTTTGATTCATTGGCCATCAATCCGGATTGTCGCGCCATTGTACTCTCTGCCGCAGGCAAACATTTCTGTGCCGGCATTGATCTGTCTTCTATGATGGCCATGGGTGAGCAGCTGGCTAACTATGATGATGTGGCACGCAAGGGCGTTATTTTAGAGCGCACCATCAAGCTGTATCAGGACTCGATAACCGCTGTGGAACTGTGCCCAAAGCCTGTGATTATGGCCGTGCATCGGGCTTGCATTGGCGCTGGCGTTGATTTGATTACCGCCGCGGACATACGCTACAGTACACAGGATGCATTTTTCCAGGTGAAGGAGGTGGACATTGGCATGGCCGCCGATGTTGGCTCACTGCAACGGCTGCCCAAGGCAATTGGCAGCCAATCGTTGGCACGCGAACTCTGCTTCACGGGTCGCCGCTTCGAATCTGCCGAGGCAGAGCGCAGCGGCTTGATCAGTCGTGTATACCCGGACAAAGAGTCGCTGTTAGCGGGCGCCATAGCAATAGCCGAAGAGATTGCCAGCAAGAGTCCCATTGCCGTACAGACGACCAAGGAAAGCATGGTCTATTCCTTGGAGCATACCAATCAACAGGGACTCGATCACATTGTAAGAGAGCCTTCCTATATATGGATATATACCTATATATATGCTAAAAACTTTGTTCCCATTTCAGCGCGTTATCAACAAACTGAATCTGCAGTCCGAGGACTTTGCCCAGGCGGTGGCCGCCCAGCTCACCAAGGATGAGAAGCCAGTATTTGCCAAGCTTTAAGCAATGAACACTATAATAGTTGAACAATAATACATATATACATATTTTTTTTATTACTTTATATACTCTTTGTACATTGAACACTTGGCGTATACGCAATATCTACTTACAACTTATATACATATATATATATATATATATATATATATATGTCTATATGTATCTGTATATATACATATGGTGATATAACAACTAAATTATGACTAGGAATTTTGTGGCAGTCCATTTGGGTTAGTAAACTATTTGAACAGATCCTCCAATGCGCGTCGCTCCTTGACACAGCTGGCGGTCAATACCTCCACCTGACCCTGTTCATTGATCAAGACATCATCCTCGATCCGTATGCCAATGCCGCGAAATTCAGCTGGCACATCTGTGCGCTTCTCATCAATATAGATGCCCGGCTCGACCGTGAATACCATGCCTGGTTGGATGCGTGTATTGCGCGGCACATGGGGCGTATCATGGACATCCATGCCTAAATAGTGGGAAACATGATGCGGACAGAATTTATAGCCCTGCGTGGCCAGCTCCTTGTGCTCGGTCAAGTGCTTGGGAACTAAACCGATTTCCTGCAGATATTTGCCCAACTTATAGCAAGTCGTTTCGAATAGTTGATCCAAAGTCTCGCCGCCCGGTTGCATTATCAACTCTATAAAAGCGAAAAATTGCTGAAGTCTATAGATATATATATATATATATTGGTATGGTTATATATATTTACCGATAATCTCTTTTTGCAGCTGCTCCATCATGTCGTAGAGCGTACGTTGCGGCTCTGTAAATTGACCGCTGACCGGCCAGGTGCGTGTTATATCGCTCGTATAGCCGCCATATTCACAGCCCGCGTCCATTAGCAGCAGTTCCTGCGGCTGCAGAATCTGTGTATTGTTCACATAGTGTATAACGGTGGCATTTCGGCCAGCTGCCACAACTGGAGGATAGGCCAAGTAGCTGGCGCTGCGCATGCGACACTTAAAGTCAACGGCCGCATATAGCTGATGCTCCGATTGACCCGGACGCGTCTCAGCCATGACCTCGTTAAATGCATTCGATGCTATCGAACAGGTGCTGCGCATCAGATCCATTTCGGCAGGTGATTTTATCAAGCGCATATTCTCCACAAACGTACAAACGGGCAATAGCTGGGTGCGTTCGCTGTTGCACACTTGAAGCATTGCGTCCGTGACATTGGCCTGCTCTGATTGATTCAGATCGAACCACAGATGTGGCTTCAGCTGGCTGAAGCGGGCGCTCAGCGTCTGATGGAAACTGTCGATGGGCAATGCCTCCTGTACGCCAAACAGTTGCACCGCATATTCGGGTCCAGTGCGCGGGCCATCCCACAATTCAGCATGCGGATCCTTGGGACGCATAAATAATATTGATTGCACTGTACCCGACTCATCGATGGTCAGCAAAAGCACCGAATCTGGCTCCAAGCAACCGGTTAGATAATAAAAGTCCGAATTTTGACGAAACACATAGGGTATCTTGCCGCTCATATACTTTTTGCAAGCAGCTCCAATCACCAACTAAGAGATATATGTATATATGCTGTAAATATGTGAATCTGTGATAGATCGCCGGCTTACCATGTGCGCCCTGGAGGCGCGTCCATTGAACTCGTTTCCAAAGCCTTCGGCATAGGTTTGTATACCTTCCATCAGCCGGATGCGTCTTGTTTGAAATTCCGCCTGCTCCACGCCGGGCACCAGCTCGTGTGGCTTGATCAAGTGCGGATGTGTGGCACTTGTTGGCTGGCCCAAGGCACGCAGACCATTTTTGAGTGCATCGGCCAGGCTACGCACCTCCTCTGCAGTTATTTGAGCCTTGCACATTCGAGTCGTTGGATATGTGGAAAATTTTGGTTGATTGCCAAGTGCGCGCAGCAGGCAAAAACGTGGCAGGCGTTTTAATGCAATCATAGCGTTGATTAGGCAATTCAGCGAGTTGTGTTATATTTGCGTACGATTGGCTTTCTTCTTTCTTCTTTTTTTTTTTGATAATTTTAAATAAACAAATATGCAACAAATTTGTAAATCTACGGCAACCTAGGAAATAGTATATTTGACAAAAACAAAAACATTTGCCGCTTCGCTTTAGAGATGTCAAACGAACGATAAATCGATCAGTAACGCGATATATAGCTATACAAAAAATGAAAGGTAATTAAACTACTTGTGATTTATAGACGAATTTTTATAATTTATGAGAACTATGAATTTGAAAATAAAATTTGAATTAAATATAGGTATAAAAATTGCTACTCAATTAAACTTGTTGCATAATTTGCATATGATATATCGATGACAAATTTGGCAAGGATTTCAAAATATAAATAATCGATATCAATTTCTACATCTACACTGCCGTATAATTTCGCGTTTTATCTATAACTGAGTATTATTTATTAAGCAAAACATATTTGAAATTAAACTACTAAAATTCAAATGGCAAATGAAGTAAGTGAGGAAGTTGCAGCGGACCCACCTGCTACGCAGAGAGATTCATATATATACTACGTCTGATATCATTTGTAGTGCGCTGTGCTGCGTTTGCCGGTGGACTGTGAGGCGATACGATTTAATGATTGGTCCATTAGCTATGAGAAGTCACACATATTGAAGAGTATGTGCCATTTGGGCAGCGATAAGTGCTGCGATAAGAATGATGCCAATTGCTGTGAGCTCTGCCATTATCAGCATACGCTGGAGCTGCCCCATCTGCCAGATATGGTGTTTCACAAAAACAAGCTCATCCTCCAGCACAAAGATGGCGCCGTAATGGAATTCAAGCCAATGGACGCACTCGCACTGGTCGCCAATGGCAAACAGGCAGCCGTCGAGGTCGCCTGCGCTCAGGAATGGCGCGAAACACGGTAATACTCATTTGAATCATTTAAATGAAATACTCATTTTGAATCATTTGGTGACTTTGCAGCGCCGAGCAGAACATGGAACAGAAATACAAACCTTTCGATTGGACATTTACATCCACATATCAGGGCACATTGAATGATAAATTTCGAATGGAGACCACAGACCAAACGCTGAACAAAATGAAACTGATGCAACGTGAGAATATTCTATTCTATCACGATCTCACACTATACGAGGATGAGCTGCACGATCATGGCATTTCCGTGATGAGTGTGCGCATTGTGAGTTTCCCGAATACACGTATACTCTCTGCCTACAAAGAGTACTTAAGTATTGTCACTATATATGTATATATATGTACTGTATGTTAAGAATCAAGTTTTGGGCTTTGCCTATCCAACTGTCTGTTTATAGCCGATCTATAGATCTGCTAGTAGTCATATATGCCTAGCTATAAGCTCAAGCTAAGGCTTGATATACATATCTGTCTCTCTCTCTCTCTCTCTCTCCGCCACAGTTCCATCTGTCTGGCTGGCAGTCCAAGCTCGCCCTCTAGCTTACTTGTAGATCTCTTTATTTATATACTATATCTGCTTTATACTTTCATGATTTGGCAGCGTGTCATGCCCTCCGGTTTCTTTGTGCTGTTGCGTCACTTTCTGCGAATCGACGATGTGCTCATACGAATGCATGATACGCGTTTCCATTGCGAGATCGAGAATAACTATATACTCAAGGAGTATATACACCGTGAGGCGCCTTGTTCCGAGCTGCAGGTAAACACACACACACACACACACACACACCTGTAATACTATAGCCAACTAAGTCAATACACTTTGTCTTTGCAGTCGTCGACCAGTTTCTGGACGAATCCCGACGAAATGCAAAACTTTCTGCCCGTCAAAGCCAAGGAGCTGCAAAAATTGTATTTCAAATAGTTCAGTTATATATATCTTTATTTTTTTCATTTGGGTTTGCAACGCCGTATCGATGTGGGCGACATTTCAAAATTGATTGGTATTAGCCACAGTGTAGTAGGGCCACACGCCGCCGCAAAAATTGTTTGCTTACAATATTTAAGCTCACCTAATTTAATGCAATAATTCATTTAGTTAACTATGTGAATATATATTTATATATATATATATATATATATATATATATATATATATATATATATATATATATATATATATATTAATATACATATATATATATATATATATATATATATATATATATATATATATATATATATATATATATATATATAGATGTTTATTGTGCGACATTGAAAGCGCGTCTATAATTAGTAATTGATTTAAGCGCATTAGCATGCATGCATACATACATATATATATATATATTTATAATTTTAATAACAATTTCGTTTCACTTGTGTTTTGCGCTTTGGGCCAAGTTAAGCGCCGCCTAGCAGTGCGGTCAAAGCGCGCTTATAATCGCCCGATGTTTCCGACTGCAAAAAGAGACATATAAATTAGCTAAGTTTAAAATCTGTATAAATCGAACTATATATATACATATATATATGGGCATATCCAGGCGAAAAGTTATATAAATTTAAGTTGAATTTGTTTCGATTGTGAAAAATTGCTTTGTTTTTACTTAAAATTATGAATAAAATTTATTGTAATATATAATAGAAGAGGCCTACTTTATATATATACATATAGATTCATGATCAGTATGAACTAATGCTTAACCTTCTATAAGCTGCTGCTGCTGTAGAGCTTTGCTCGTCAAATTTGGAATAGTCGAAGCATATGTCGAAGTAAACTCTGGCTTTGATTCGCACAGATCGACAAGCTTTATATATATATATACATATAGCTACCATCTAAAACAACTTGTTTGCCCTTTAAGTTATTCCAAACACAGCGATAAGCTTTAAATCGAAATATACAAATACATGCCGAAGTACTATTTAGATATAGAATCTGGGCCAATATTTTAAGAATTATATAGATTTAGTTTTTATATAAAACATTTTGCTGCTCTTCTAATGTATTTCAAAAGAAAGTTTATCTCAGAACTTAAAGAACTCTTGCATATCCAAGCATATAGCTTTATACATATAAGCTAAATCGAACGACTATAGCATATAGCTCTATAAGAAAGAATCAGTTGAAGATCAAATACAAAATCTTATCAATATCGGTTTATTATAGCTAAACACAAAAGTTTTATTTATAGAAAACTTTACCAGCCGATCTACTCTAAATCGTGCTCTACTCTATTATGCTATGCTGCTCTATTTTAAAGTTAACTGTAGATATAAACTCTGGAGTGTTGTATAAACTGATGAAAAGAAAACTACCTGATTTCTCAATGGATTCTAGTGCTTAACTAACAGTAAAGGGGGTCTCGAACCTAGCACAACTAAACCTCAGATCTGAAAAGCTTATCAATAGCTTAAAAGCTACCAAAACCATATGACCAGATGCACCCAAGTAGAACTGCGTAAGTCTTAATCCAAACTATAATCCAAACTATAAAGCCACAAAAAATAATTTTGAAAAATTTGGAAATTTTTAAAAATATTTTGAAGTTTTAAAAATTACAAAAAATTTTGTTTTGCTGGAATTGCCCATATAAATAGTTCGCTAATTGGTAATACCATAAACCAAGCAGATATATATATATATATATATATATATATACATATATAAGTAGAGCTCTACCAGGCAACCAATACTTACATCCTAGCACCAAGGACAAGTACAACAACACAACAACATGAACAATAAGGAAATGTATAAGACGGGAAAACAAAAAGCAAAAGTGGAAAATGCAATACATTAATAGCTATTTAAATTTAAATTTAAATCTATATATATACATATATATATATAGTTTATATATGTAGATGAGCCTACCTCAATGGCGCTGTGCAGCGTGCGATTGTAGATGCGTTCGAATTCCTGTTTGATGGTAGCTAGATCGATCTCTGATCGGCTGACAATGATGCGTATCAGAGTGTCATCGTCTGTGCCAGCTCCATTCATGGCCTTGTACAAGCGATTGGCAAAGAAAGCTGCCGGTGATTGGACGCACTCCACTGCAAGACGAGAAATCAATAGCCGTAACTTAGACAAAGAGAAAGAGAGCAAGAGAGAGAGAGAGAGAGAGAGAGAGAGTAAGGCTAACCTATGGCCATCATGGCCTCATGCAGCTCATCGGCCATCTCATGCTTGATGGCCTGCTCGATGGTCTGACCCGTGAGCTCTTTGTATTCCTCGAAGACCAGCCGCAGCTGGGGAAAGCTGGCATGGGACATGATACGATTGAAGACCTCCTCATCGGTGCCCAGTTTAGCCTCGCCGGCAGCAAATAGCTGTGAGGCCTGATCCTTGGCCTGGGCAGCATCAACCGGTGTATTTACCGGATCACGTACACCGGTCACAATCAGTGTGAGCAGCCGCCGAAAGAAACCCGATGTTTCGCTGCACATTTGCTCGGCCAGGGGCCGGCCCCACTGCTCCTCATAGCTGGCAACAATTTGCTGCATTTCCTCGTTCGTTTTGGTGCACAGAATTTCCACAAGGGTCGCCTCCTCGGTGCCCATGCCGGCCATGGCCGAATGCAGTTGCTGGCACAGATACTCCACCGGCGGCATCATCAGTCCAACAATGACATTTTCAAATTTGCCGCCCAACTCACTCTTTAGATCGTCAATCAGATCTCTTTCGAATTCCGTTGCATAGGCGGCGCTAATCAGCTGGCGCTGTGCATTGTTACGTGTGGTCAGGATGTCGATAATTTGCTGCTCGTCTGTGCCGAGGCCACGCATAGCGCCGCGCAATTCCTGACTATCGCTGGCCGCATTGAAGGGGCTGTGCGCCGTCACACAGGGCTCCGCCTACACGATGAGTCAGCAGTTTGTTTTTAGACGCCAAAAAAAAAAAAAAAACTATGAGAATCGATTCATTTGTATACAAAATGTTACTCACTTTGTAGTCCATTTGCTATTTTGTTGTTTTCTATTTGTTTTGTTTGCCTTTTGCAGTGATGCTCGTAAGGTTTTTGGTGGCGGCTGCAAATAAAATGTTTCTTTCAATAAGTTTTCGCTCGTTAATTGCCGCTATTAAAATGCTTTGCTCAGTTGTCTTGCTATTGTTGCAATGGCAATAAAATTTGGCGCTGGCTCGTTAAGTCTTAGCGGTTCTTGTTGTTGTTGCTATTCACATTCAATTTGACGCAGGTTCGTTAAGTCTTAGCGGCTGTTGTTGTTGCAATTGCAATAGCACTTGACGTAGATTCGTTAAGTCTCAGGTCTCAGCAGCGACTGGCTGCTTGTTGTTGCACTTGCACTGCTTCGTTAAGATATTGCTTTTGTTTTTGTTTTACTTTTGCTTTGCTGCCGCTGTCTTGCACCCGTCGCTTGGCTTTACCGTTTGCTACTGACACGCAAACACAAAAGCGAAATTGTCTGCCCGTTCGCGGGCCGAAGCTTTCATAAGATAGAAAAGCTTTTAATTTCGCTTTAACTACGGCTTCGACATACAAATGGCAATGCATTTGGCACTTGCTTACATAATACGCATTCCATTCGCATGATTCAGGCAGATGATTAAGACAATGTATGTATGTATTTGTGTATGAATAGATAGCATTTTGTATGTATGTATATTCATTTTATCTTTATTTAATCTCGTTTAGTTTAGCTTTTCTCTTAATTTTTCTTTATTATACAATTCAAATACAATTTGTCGCGCTTGTCTAATTCTCAACTTGTTCGTTTCATATATAATATATATGTATATATAAATATAATTTTTAAATTTTGTTTTTGTTTTGTGTTTTTTTTTTTGTATATTATATAAAGAAAAGCGTACATAAGTTTTCTTTGCCATTTTAATAATTTACTTTCTGGTTTTTTTTTTCATATAATTTTCTTCTTTTTTTACACAGCTCGTGGGGAGAAAAGTTGGAATAGCAAACGCATTGAAATCAGTTCTAAACATATTATTAATATGTATATCAAATAAATTACAAAAAAAAATAAGAAAATAAAAATAAAAGGAATACCAAAATCAGAACAAAACTTTTCTTCGTATTATATCAGAAAACTCAAGATCGTTTCAATTATGTAACGCAATCGTATTATGATTTGAATTTGTTGTAGTCGAGTGTAAATTCATTTGATGAACTTTGCACTTGAAGGCGAGCTTAAGCAGCGGGTAGCTTAAAAGCTCGCAACTAGTGGAATATGGGTGGAAATGTGTATAAAACTTGTATCCAGATAAATATTTAAGGGGCGCAAGGGGAAATAATTGCATCATGATAAATTAAAGCATATAAATTAGACATTTCCGCCAACATTCTTGGGCGATGCATAATAACGGTTTTTTGTTTGTGTATAAACGAAACGCTTCTTATTTGTTGTTGTTGTTGTTGTTCCATATATCATTAATTTAAACTAATGCCTGGGTTAGTTGTTGTTGTTGTTGTTGTTATTGTTGCTGTTGCTGCTGCTTAGACCTCATCGTTCTGATTCATTTTGAGCTCATTGAGTGTCGCATTGAATCGCGACCATTCATCGCGCGATGGCAACGCCAAATGCTCAGCCACATCATAGACATAGAGCTTGCCAGCCTCGTCACCGATGGTGACATGGAGGCCCGATGGCGTCCAGGAGACGCGATTGAGCGCTGGCGCACCATCGACGACGATTGATGCTGTTGGTACTTCGGTATCCTGATTGAGATTCCATAAATCAAGGCGACCGCTACCATCGACAGCAGCAAATAAAGCGGGATGAACGGGCGACCAGGCGACATCCATCACATAATCCGAGTTATCCTCAAATGAATACAAAGGCTTTGTATCCTGCAATATACATTTAAAATGAGTTTTTGAAGAGCACTCTCTTTCTTTCTCTCTCTCTCTCTCTCTGTCTGTCTCTACACTTACCTTCAGCGACCACAGCTTGATAGTCCAATCGATTGATGAGGTCAAAAACAGATGGCCAAAGTCGGGCGATGATTGATTATAGTGTGTCGAGATGCCCGTTATGGGACCCAAATGCCTTTCAAACACCTCATTGACGCCCGAGCGCAAACCGTGCCTTGAAGCTGAATAGACATAGCCATCCTCGCTGCCCATTACCAGGCTATTGATCTCGTTGGCCGGGAAGGCCATGCATGTAATTGCAATTGCTTTCGACTGACGCTGCTGCAGCTCCAGCGTATCCTGCGGCTGCGACAACATATCCAAAGACCACGAGCACAATTTGCCATCCGATGATATGGAGATGACATTGTGAGCATTCTGTGTGCCCACCATTTGCAGACAGTAAACAGGATGTGTGTGGGCAGCCGCACTCAATGGGGTACGCTGTATGGGCGTGCGTTTCTGTACGCGATTATCCCAAAGTACAATCTGACCGGAGTATGTGCCGCCGAGTATTAGATTGGGATTGAATTTGGCAAAGCAGGTGGACATCACGGCGCTCTGACAATGGAAAACATCTTCGGGCGTTTGCTTCTTGAACTTCGTATTCCAGACCATAACGACGCCATCGGGTTCGTTGGGACTCTCCTCGTTGTTGTGATAGGAGGCAACAACCAATTCCGGAAAGTGGGTGGACCAGTCCATGCTAGTGATACAGCGATTCTTCGACCAGCGCTCATCGTAAAAGACACGATTCAGTGAGAGACGAGCATGCGAACGTTCATCGTTGGCCTCCTCATTGTCGCCGCAGCCAATATAATCGGTGTATATGTCCACATTCTCCGAGAGAGCACGCTCGATGACACGACCTGCACGCAATACAAACCTTTGGAAATCCTCCGATAAGATGATCATTTGCTTTTGCTCCTCCGATAGTTCCTTGACTGAAATTAATCGATATATATTTGAACAGATAATACAAACTGTTGCCATCGCCAAAAAGCCGAGCTTCAAATGTAGAGATGTGCTTCATATTCATTTAACGATATTTACATAGTCCGTGGCGCACATCTCTAATTGTTGATCAGCTCGTTGTTGTTGTTGTTGTTACTCACCCTCCTTCTTCTCCTCCTGTTCCTTCTTTTGTTCGAGCGGTGTTATGGCTGGGGCCACATCCTTCACCGTGGGCAGACCGTGCGTGAGATAGCCAGGCGGCAGCTTGGAACTAAAGCCATGATCCAGATGTGGCAGCGAGCTCTCTTCGTCATCTCCTTGGGCATCAAATGCAAGCACTGTTTAATGTATAAAACTAACACAGCTAAAGGAACATGACAATCGACAGAACAGGAACAATTCTACTTGTATTTGGATTGTTTGGTTTTCTTTATCTCTTTTTGTTTTTGATTAGCTGCATTTAACGGTTTCATTTTTTCTTTTCTTTTTACATTTAGTTACTTTTTGCATTGTTGTCTCTGTCTTGCTTGCAAAAATTTGTTATTTCTTTTCAACTTCATTTGATATATATTTATTTTTGTTTTGGCTTTATTACAGGGCTTCTGTGTGTTAGTGTGTGTGTGTGTGTGAGAGAGAATGTGAAAGTGGGAGAAGAGCGAAGGGAGAAACGTTTAAGAGAGCGCACAATTCGAATTCTTCTGCATGTGCGAAATGCCTTCACACAACTGTGTGTGTGAGTAGGCAAGAACGAGGAGGACGTAGGTAGGTCGGGTGCATGACTGAGCGATAGACAGAGAGAGAGAGAGAAAGATAAACACAGGCACACACGCGCGCTCGCTTATACTTGTGTTAAATGAAGGAGTAAAACAGTTTTATTTCTTTACACAAGTACAATATCGTACAAGAGATGTGCGTGCGTGCGTACAGGTGTGTGTGTGTGTGTGTATATATGTATGTATATGTGGGTATAGATGCTGTTAGTTGTGCTATACGCTGGACACCGTACAACTTAAGACACAAAGCCAATTAATAATAAAAAAATAAAAATATACGAAAAATTGAAAAAAATTTACAATTTCCGATTAACTGATACGCCGTTAATATATATATATGTATGTGTTTATGTATATACATATATATATATAAATATATATTTATATATATGTATGTACATTTATGTAGTGTGGCAGCATAAGAGAAAGATAGTGAGAGAGAGAGGAGAGATAGATATAAGGAGGCATATTTGAGGTATTATTATTATTATGTATTACGTATTTTCGTTTTACACTCTATGGACACTTCTTGCTTGCTTCACTAATTCGTATCATTAAATATTTTATCAATTGTTTTTTTATTGCTTTTTTTTTTGTTTTTCTTCTCCACCCAGTTTATAAATTTGTTGCACTTAAAATTATGTATTTATGCTAATTATATATTACATATATAAATATATATATATATATTTCTTTTCTATTTCATTTTTTCATCTTTGCATTCATTTAACATTTAACATAAACAGCCGATAGAGGTCGCCTTTGGTTGCTTGTGCTGCGTGTTATTAGTTACAACACACTTAACGGTACATTTAAGAGAGCCGCCTATAACGCGCTTCGCTTGCTGTGCTTTGTTAAGAGAGTGAACGAGACAGACAGATCGAGAGACAGAGAGCGAGAGTAAGAGAGGTCTGTGTGTACGTGTATGTGTGTGGAAGACAGGAGAGAGTGACAGGGACCAAAAAGGCGCTAGACAATTCCCCACAGAAAATCAAAGAACACGAGTATTTTTCTCTTGAAAGGTATTTTTTTTAGTTCTTTTTTGTTAGCAAAAATGTTTATTTTTGTTTTGGTTTAACCAAGAGTTAGTCGCACGCAATTAGCATATAGATGAATGAAAATGAATTGAGGTTAAAATTGAATTTGAGTTTAGGCACATACAAAATGGAAGATCATGCATGTAGGCAGGGGCTTTATTAACTGTACAAACAGATAGATAGATAGATAGAGAGAGGGACATAGAGAGAGATCGCGAGCGCAGAGAGGGAGATAGTGTATACAGCTCTGTGTGTGCGTGTGTGTGTGTGTATGTATGTATGTGTGTGTGTGTGTCAGCCAGCGCGAAGTTTACTTTTTTTTGTTTTTCTTATTGGATTCAGTTAGAATTTGTTTACGTTCCTATTTTGCTTCATGTCACGATTCCCGTCACTGTTTCTTTTTCTTGCCTTTTGTTTGGGATGTACCTACCTGTGAATTCATCCTCCCACTCTAAACCCGGATTAAGATTGTATTCATCTTGAAGAAATATAAAGAAACAAAATATATTGTACATATACACATTTTAGTTGTTCATTTTAGTTCATTCGGTTTTCTCCATTTTTTTGTTGTTTTTATTTTTCGAGGCTCAAATGTTGAGCTGAACCGCCCTTGAAATAGTTTTTTTTTTTTTTTGTGATTGTGAACAAAAAGGCATTGAATGATGAACAAAACGATAAAAGCAACCGATTATATGGCATATATATATATATATGTTTCGACACGTGTTATATGATATATCTGTAGCATATAGATTAAACATAAATCATGATACGAATTCGATATTAAAAAAAAAAAATTAAAAATTTAAATACAATTAGCACACAAGTCGACCGAGAGCGGCGACATTTATAAATTATAATACAATGTTAAGTTTGACAACTGTTATACATACTAAAAATCACTTATATATATATAGATATATGTATATATATATATTGTTATATATATGTATATATTGAGTATATATTTTATACACATGATATTTTCTTTGTGCTCTTACATGCATTCGTGTTGTATGTGTGTGTGTGTGTTGTGTGTGTGTGTGTGTATGTGTATGTGGGCGTGGCTTACATATTGTGTGTAGACTTATAATCAATCATATTTATATGTATGTATGTATATAGATATACTCGATACTTTGGTTGGAAAACTTTTGGCTAGACATAGAATATAGAAGATATAACACAAGGCAGATCTCGGCTAACAAAAGTTTTTTGAGCTAGCGTAAAGTAGTGAAACTGTTATACAGTATAACAGCTGAAGTGTTCTACTGTATAACAGTTGAAGTGTTATGCTGTATAACCCTTTAAGTGTTACAGTGTAGAACATATAAGCTACATATAAGCTATATAACAGTTTAACTGTTATATTGTATATTCGGATATCTCTTATATTGCATAACAGTTTGATTGTTATACTGTATACCAGTTTAACTTTCATATTGTACAACAGTTTAATTGTTATATTGTATACCAGTTAAAGTGCTATACATTGTATAACAGTTTAAGTATTATATATTGCATAACAGTTTAACTTTCATATTGTACAACAGCTGTATAATCGCTTAAATATTCCACTGTATGACAGTTTATATAAATGCCGTATAACAGTGAGAATCTTATGCTGTATAACTGTTTAAGCATTATGCAATTGAAATATTCAAGTGTATAACAGCTTGGGTCTTTCGCTGTATAACAGCTTAAGCATACTACGTACTGTTATACGCAAAACAATAATGTCAAGCTCCAAAGCTTCTGCTTCCTACTTAAAAAACAAAAAAAAAAATAAAAATATTTTTGTCTATATATAAAATAAATATCATCAATGATAATAATAATAGTAATAGTAAAACAGAAAACTTAAGAAAATTCAGCTACTTAAACAAATTAATAACAAAAAAAAAAAAAACTTATAAATTGGGTGGAGTTGAACAATTTGATAAATACGTTCTTTAAGATTGATATATATATATATATATATATATATATATATATATATATATATATATATATATATATATATATATATATATATATATATATATATATATATATATATATATATATATATATATATATATATATATATATATATATATATATATAGAATATATAATATATATATAATGCTGATACAAACTGAAATTTTATATATATTTTATGCTCTCTACCTATTTAAATATATAGAAACAATATATATCTCAATAAAATGCAAAATAGCATAAACATAATCAAATGGATATAGTTGAGGAGGGGAATAGCAAAAGCAAATTCTCTAGAATCTGTTATGTATATAGATATATATAGATAATTCTGTTTAGTAAAATATGTTTGACAGGCACTATGGATAGATCTACTACATAAACACACACAAAAAAAAAAAAACAAACAAAACTAACAAGAGCTACGAGAGAGAGAGAGAGAGATAGATAGATAGTTATATAGAAAGAGAGCGAGTAAGCTACATAGAGCGAGCGAGCGAGCGAGCAAGAGAGAGAGATATACAGAGAGAGAGGGAGAGTGAGAAAAATATTTGGTAGGCTAAATAGCTAGGATTCTTGTCATTTAATGATTTTTCTTTTTTTATAATATTTTTGGATAGTTTACATAGAGAAAAGTCAACAACTACTCACCATAATAATCCGTTGCATGAGCTGCAGTTTTTTTTTATTTTATTTATTTTTTTTTATATTTTTTTTTTGCGTGCGTACCAAGGAACAGATAAAAAAGTTGGAAGAAAAATGTAAATAGACAAATTATTAATATTAAATTGCGCTCAAAACAAATTGCCTAAAATACACATAAAACAAAAACAAAAACAAAAATAAAAATATTTAGCGTATGCAAAATAAACAAAAAAAAAAAAAAAAAAAAAACTATAAAAATATTGATGAGTAGAACAATGAGTGTTGAGAGCGAGAGTGACAGAGAGCGAGTGTATATATCTATATATGTATGTATGTTTGCGTGTATAGCTAGCATATCTGTTATAGCCAGAGCGTAGGTTACCGTTATGTATTGTGTGCGGTTGTCTAAATTGTTTTGGCTGCTTAAGACTATGTTTAATACCTTTACGTGGACGCCACCAGTCCTCCATATATCCTGACAGAGGCGATGAGTGGCAAGAAAGAACTGTATTTGTTATTGAATTTCACTTAAATGTTAAATGCTTGCTTGCTCTCTATATCTTAATTATATATATACATAAATATGTATATATATATATATATATATATATATATATATATATATATATATATATATATATATATATATATATGTGTGTGTGTGTGTGAATCGGTTAACTGATTCGAGTATTTGAGGCACAATACAAATAATGGGGAAAAGGGGATTTACTGATGGCAAGGGTATTTAAGCGTCGCACTTAGCGAGTACATACTGTAAATTGGGGGCAAGCGTACAGACAACATTTTCAGTTAGACAAACATATAGATCAGAAACTAACAAAAAGAAAGATCAAAATAAAAAAAAAAAAAAACAAAAAAAAAGACTTGTAGGAAACAAACTATGGAAAGTGTTTACACAGGATAAATATATATAAATATATATATATATAATATAAGACATTGTTATGGGTATTATATACTAGCTAGCTTGGTTAATAATTGTTATATATTGTATACATATGTTGTGTATATAGCGTATTTAGTTCAGATATATATCATACCATCGCGTTCGTGTCCGCCGGTGCTTGTGGTCTGTGTTTGTTTCGTATAGACGAGCGTCTCCTTTGGTGGAATGTTTGTGGCCTGCACATTGTAGACGCTCAGATTCAAAGGCTGCTTCTTGCCGGCGCTAAGTATAATATATAACAGTATAACAGTTAGCTGATATGCAAGAGGTTAGATAGAACATTTACTAAATATGCAATATATAGGCATTTGCAGCTAAAACAAAGTCTAGCCTACAACTGTTATACAAATCTTGCTCAGTGCAATTGCCGCTATATAGCACATATATCTATATATTTATATATATATACCCCTGTCCATTGACATTGGCCTGCAGGCTAACATCGGGCGTTTGTGTATTGGAATTGTCCGAGGTTAGCGAATTGGCTGATGACAGCGAGGATAGCACCTCCGAAACGGGCGCTACGCCCAGCGACGACAGCATCTCATCTAAATCTCTGCAAGCAATTTGAATAGTTGAAATAAAAGTATTTTTTCTATATATATAAATAGTTAAACTGACTTGCGTTGATCCTTGTCGATGCCGGTGCCGGTGCCAATGCGACCGGCTGCTTCTTCCATGTCTTTGATTTCCTTTTCGCGGCGCCGGCGATCCTTCTCCTCGCGCAGTGCTGCCAGTTTGGCCTTTTTGCGCTCCAGCTCAGCCTTGCGATCCATTTTTGAGGTGTGGCAACGCTCGACACTGTTCACAGCTGCTGCGCTTCGTTAAGGAGTTGGTGAGAGGGGTGGGTGGGCGAGTTTTCAGGCGAATTCGGGCCTACAACAACAACAACTACAACTACAGCAAGTGCAGTTCGAAAGCTGCAGCAGAAAAGCAAAGAAAATGAATTAACAATGAATCAGTTAGTTGTAAGCAATATTGGTAAGCGCAGCTGGTTGATGATGTCACCACCAGCAGCAACAAGAACAACAACATTAACTGGCCAAAAGTTAACTCTGTCTGCGTGTGTGTGCAAATTGTATTGCAGCCAACATAGCTTCCAACACACACAAACACACACATACACACACACACACTTACTCTTACACACACAAAAAATCAATACTCAAAGATGAGCAGCAGCAGCAGCAACAGCGCTGTCGACGTTGTGACGTCGTTTTCCACTTTTTCGCTGCTGTGCCCATTTTTTTCACAGCTTAATAACAAAGGAGAACACAGCACCACACAGTATTTGGACTCAATATATTTTGTAACAACGCACCTTGAAATGTTGTTTGCAAACTAATTGTATATATTCCAATTGTAATTAAAATAACATTTTATTCCAATTGAAAATGCGACTGCAATGTTTTGCGAATAGATCTAGTGTGACCGTAATGAAAAGTGCAAAACTACCAAATCGATATACCAACAAAAAATACTGCCTGACTAGTGTGGCAGCACTTCACTCTTTATTTTTGTCTACAATAAGTGCACTTTTAGCGCTAAAATTATGCAAATTAAGGCGTGGCAATATTTAATATAACTGCTAGCACTTATTCACGTGGGCTAAATACAAATAGTTGTAATATATGTAAAATAATTGTATGCTTTCAGCTCTGTAAATTAAGCAGCAATCCAATTTGTGTGGCAGCGCCAAATTTTTCCATTATTTTAAGCTGGCAACGTTCATTAGCGCGCCTAATTTAAATACTAGCTATAGTGCCAAATTGCTTTTAGATGGCAGCGAATAAGAGCGCGCCAAGATTCAAAAATGTCTTTCTTTGTAAACCGCTTTAAAAGCATTAGCTGGAATAAAAGAAAATGTTGCTTTTGTTGTATTGTCAAGCTGACATTAATTAATGCTCAACACATTTGGTAGTCAAGTGAAATCGTAAGAATGGAAATAGAAAGCTAAACGCGAGAACTTGTTGGCATTGTCATTGTCATTTTCAATGCGATTGTCGTGTAATGCAACATAACGGGACAATCGCTTGCAATTGGCATATTAAGTGACCCTTTATGTATGTACGTACGTATGTATATGTATGTGTGCAATTAACTGCTAATTGTTTTTAGCTGACCTGCTGGCAACAAATGCCATGTGAAAGCGAGTTAATAGCCCAGCTCTAGCTTGTGGCACCCACCCACACACACACACACACGCACACACACGCACGCACACACACACACACACAGACACACACACTCACTTCTTTGACTTTGACATAGTTGGCGGTTCGTTCACTTCTGACTGCTAGCCCTGCCTTTAAATTTGTTTGTTGTTTTTTTGTTTCTTTTGCTTTGTATTCATATGCATATTTATTTGATATTATTATATCGCTGATCCTCTTCCTCTTCATCAATTAGCTTGTTATTTGGGTTGGCGCATCTTGATTTTGTAAAAGAAACAAAAAAGCTCGATGGCCTATAAATTGCATATGCATCGATTTCGTAATCGCCTTTAAAAATTAACTCATTTGTGTGAATCGCCAAAGCAGATGATGGTCAATACCCTATGCCAGCTGAATGCAAGCGGGTATGCTGTAAAGTCTTAAAGCAGATTATGATTAAAGTTTGTCGTCTCTTGGCTAAAACTGTACGAAAACAGATTCATTATAGTGATGGGTAATACCATGTACAAACTAAATGCAAGCGGGTATGCTGAATTGGTTTTGATCTAGATCAAGTTTGAAGTTTATAGTTTCTAATATTCACGAGTGAGGTTAGAGTGAGCCACAAAGTTGGGTTAGCTATGTTTCTAAAGATTAGGGCGTAGCTTGCCAGGGTACCTGTTAGTCATTCACTTTGTGTTATGTTTATATTGTACTTTTACTATTGTTTATCTACATATAAATGTGGTTAGAGTGTAATGGAAATGGAGTTTAGCATTGGATTGTAGGGTAGCTGTTAGTCGTTCTTCTTCTGTTATTATGAACTTAATATTTATTCAGCTAAGTTTCACAATTGACACAATTATTATTGTTCATCTATAAGTGTGATTCGAATGATCTGAATTTGTAGGGTATTTGTTTAGTCGATCGTTACGTGCTAGGTGCAAACTTGTTGAATATTTTGGTAGCCAAATTGATGTTGAAGTTTTTTCTTTTTCTTTTTCTTTTTTATTTTTCTTTTTCTCTCTTAAAACAAACAAAAAGAAAACCTTGAATTACAAAATCTTACCAGGCTGCAACGCAATGATGATAATGATAATAATAATGCTAATAATGATGATAATGGTGCTGTTGCTGATAATAAATCAGCGCATCTGTCAGTTGTTACAACAATAATATCGTTTTTTTAACCGTTTTCCAACGTTTTGCAAATTGCAAAAGCTGTTTTTATGTATGTATGTGTGTATGTATGTTTTTATAGTATATACATATGTATATGTATGTATGTTTGTCTGTCTGTCTCTATAGGGAAACGATTTATAATGATATCTACAATTCGATACGTGCATAATTTGCAATTAAATTGCTCACTTTAAATGTTGTTGTTGTTGTTGTGTTTTGCTTCTTAGAAGCCGCTGGAAGTTGCCAGACTGCCATTTATTTTCTTCTTCTGGTTTTTGCTGTTTTCGAACGAGAGTAAAAGTTATCTCTGTGTGCGTTTTTATTTTAAATTAACTTTAACTAGTTGCTAACTGCTTTATAGGTTGGGTCAGCCTGTTTTTCATTTTTTTTTTTGCTTTTTTAACACAATTTTTTTTGTGGTTTTAACATACTCGCGCCGCTTTGCCGGCCTGCCCAAGGACAACGGGTTTTTGTTGTTGTCATTTTGGGGTATTGCGTGTGCGTCATATTTAGCATATAATCGCATTTACATATACATATACATATACATATACATACATATATTATGCATATTTCGTTAATCACAAATATGTACATACATACATATATTTGCTTGCTGTGACATACATAAATACATACATACAAAGTTCTCGCCATTTTGGTTTTGCTTCAAGGCGAGTGTGTCCTGGCATCTGGCAAGGCTGGCCGCGCAAGAGAAAGGCTTGCAAGTGCAATTTAGTTATTTATAAAGCGTTGCCACTTGTGCATGCAGAAAGAGCAACAAAACACACACACACACACACATACATACATGTATAGCTGCACTTTTGTTATGGCTGCGATTTGAAAGGTTTTGTGGCTTTTGTCTGTCATTTGCGTCTACCTTTTGTCGTTGTTGTTGTTATTTTTGGTTATTTTGGACTTTTTTATTGCTGTAAATTGTCGAAGCATTTGCATGCGCGTCGTTAACCCGGCAAAGTTTCGGTTAAAGCGCTGAATTTTGTTATTTGTTTTTGTTAGCTCAATTTATTTTTATTTTTATTTTTTTTCCATCAGGCACATACAAATTGAATACGTGCATACATATGTAAGTATGTATGCATGTATATATGTACATATGTATGTATGTATTTACTTGCTTCATTACAGCTTTGCTCTGCCTTTGCCTTTGCCTTGCCTTTCTTCGCTGCGCCGTTGTGGCTGCGGGCAGCGCTGTCGCCGCCATCTTCCAGGCTATGCCTTAGCGCCTGCGCCCAAGCATCATCGACGCCAGCGGCGCTGCTGGCGTCGTCGCGTTTGCCGTTGCGCCGTTACCGGTAAAAAAGTCTTGAAAAGTGCGCCTCTTTGGCGTTGCGTTGTTAGTTTAAGTTTAACCATCGCACACTCAAGTCGCGATTTAGTTGGCCGCTGAGAAAAAAATTTCACTATTTTTTTGCCCAACTCCTGCTTAAAGGAGCATATATACACATAGATATATATATAGATATATATATATATATATCGATTTTTTTTTATAAATCTAGTTTGTAAATCAAAGCAACAAAATGAAATTATTTTTATGTGCCATTGCTGTGATGCTTTGTGTGGCGGCGACAAGTGAGTGACAAAATATGCATTAATTTTACTGAAAAAAATAAATATATAAACATATATAAAATAAAATAAATAAATAAGTTAAAGTCTCGTATTGGCAACTCTGTGCTAATCACTTTGACATTGGCTACGCATGTGTGTACGTGTGTGTGTGTGTGTAATTGTGTGAGCAGATACGCTCGCAGCCGTTAGCTCGCTCGCAGTCGCAGCCATTATCCGTTAGCTAACGGTATAGGCAGGCTTTGCAATTGATTAGCTACACACACACACGCACACACACACACACACACACACACACACACACACACGCACACACACACACACAGACACAGACACACATTGCATTGCGTTCTTTTATATGCCATGGGTCGACCCTGTCTGACATTTAAGTTGCCATTTGCATGGATTTAATGGGCGTGTGTGTGTGTGTGTGTGGGAAGCAGATGACAGTAGGGGGTATGAGGCGCGAAACGGGTAAACGATAAACCGGCTGGCGCTGGAATGAAAAACTGGAACTGGAACTGGCAACTGCTCAAGTGGAACTGGAACTGGGACTGGGCGTGCGCTTATGCAACCGCAAACAGGAAAAATGAGCTAAATAAGAAAAAAAAAAATAAAAAAAAACTTCAATCGATCAATCGATCAGTTATTTATTTTCTTTTTTATGCTGTTACACTTTTCAAAAGCAGGAAACCGAGCTCTGAGTGAAAGCAAGGCAACAAGTTTATTGAACTCTCTCTCTCTCTCTCTCTCTGCCTGCGCAGGTGCTGCTGGCGAATTTGAATGCCCTAAGCCCAATGGCCAATTTGCCGATGAGGAGCAATGCGACAAATATTACATGTGCGATGAGGGCGTGCCCACGCCAAAGCTATGCGCAGATGGCCTAGTCTTCGATCCATTGAATCGCAAGATCAACAAATGCGATCAGCCCTTCAATGTGGACTGCGAGGACCGCACGCTGTTGCGTAAGTAGACACACAAATGCCCTATATATGCATATATGTATAATGTATATGTATATAAATATATATATATATATATATATATATCATTCCTGTAGAGGAACCCAAGTCCACCAAGTACTGTCCGCGCAAAAATGGTTTCTTTGCCCATCCGGAGGCGAGCATTTGCAACATCTTTTACAATTGCATTAATGGCGATGCTTTGGAAATGAAATGTACCGTTGGCCTGCACTTCGACGAGTATTCCGGCACCTGCGTCTGGCCGGATACGGCCAAGCGTGAAGGCTGCAGCGATCCAGAGAGTGAGTGCACGATTCCCTTAAAGCCAGACAAAATTTACTCATTGATCCCCTCACGCCCATCCACTCTCTCCCTCCCTCTCACTCTTCTTATACCTTCAGAAAAAACGGAGAGCGGCTTTTCGTGCCCCAAGGATCAGCCCAAAATGGATGCACGCGGCCAGGTTGTCACCCATCCCAAATATCCCCATCCCACCGATTGCCAGAAGTTCTATGTCTGCTTGAACGGCGAGGATCCCAGAGATTTGGGCTGCCAGCTGGGCGAGGTCTACAACGATGAGACAGAGATGTGCGATGCGCCCGAAAATGTGCCCGGCTGCGAGGACTGGTACAAGGATACCAGCGACGATGACAACAAGAAGCCATCGTCCAGAAGCTGAGCTGCAACCCAGCCACCGATATCATAAACAATTTTTAGAAACAACACCATAAACGCCCAATTCTTGCGCGCGTCTAATGCAGAGTTAAATTCACACACACACACGCACACATGCACACACACACATATACACACACGCATTCAGTTACACTTGAACGGACTGACAGGACAGCGGAAGGACGCGCGTTTTAGTCAGTTAAACTTAAAGTCGTTGCTAGCCTCTTCGTGAAGCGTTACTTTCAACTAGTTACTTTTGACTCGCTACTCGTTACTTTCGGGTAGCTACTCGTTACTTTTGTCTTGCTATTCGTTACCTATTTGTGACTTTTGCCACGCTACTCGTTACTTTCTTCACTTTGGAATAGCTACTCATTACTTGTGACTCGCTAATTCCCTTACTTTTGACTCGCTATTCGTTACTTTTGACTAGCTACTCGCTACTTCCTTTACTTTCGACTCGCTACTCGTTACTCTCGACTCGCTATCTCTTTGTAACGAGTAACAGTCTCTCTTCCTCTTTTCTACACACAAACACATTTACACACTCTTTCTCATACTCTCCTTCTTTCTATATATCCTTCTCTTTCGTAATCTGTGTTTCTTTTTTTCTCTGCTCTTTAACTGTTCTATCGTTGTGTACATATTTCCTCTTTGTTTTAACAAGAAAAAAACAACAACAAAACAAAAATAAAAAATAATAAACGTTTTCTATAAACTATCTGCACTCTTTTACATTCTTTTCTACTATTTTTTCTATACTCTATCTATAACTACAACTATTCCTATTATTATTAAGCTACTTTATATGGATTTTCTTTTAACTAATTTTTTTATTTTACCTAATCTATTTGATCTTTGATCATTGATCTTTCGGATATAAGATGAGATGATTCGTACTTTATCTTTGTTCTTTAATCTTTTATCTTTGATCTTTGATCACTGATCTTTAATCTTTAATCTTTCATCTTTGATCTTTCATCTTTGATCTTTCATTTTGATTTTCTGATCTTTGATCTTTGAATTTTGACCTTTTATCTTTCATCTTGTTTCTTCATTTAAACTCGTGTTTCTTCATCCTTTCCATCTGATAAACCTATTCTTCTACTCAGCCTACATTCTAGGCTGAGTCTACAATTATTTCACTTTCTATCTTTCTCGAACTATTGCTCTTTCATATTTTTTTCTCATTCTTTTTATGAACTGATCTTTATTTTCTATCTTTCCATCTTATCTAACTGATCTTTAAATGTCCTTTTATGTACTAAAAAGAAAACATATTTCAATATATTTTTCTTACATTCAGATCTTCACCGAAAGTCTTTGATATCTGAGTTTATTTGTTCAAAATTTTCTCTAAATTTTCATGAACGCCATCGCAACTTATCTGCCAAGAAGATATTTACTTAATAGATATACCTATGTACGCGCATACCTTTCTCTTGTGCCATCTCGAGTCTTTTGTACTATTCCTGGCGTAATTCTTTGTTATATGATATATCTTTTATATATACATCTACATATCTTCTTCTGCATTTGCTCTATTTACTCTTTCTTTATCTCTCTCCTTTCCTCTCTCTCTCTCTTTCCCTCTCTCTCTCTCTCTCTCTCTCTCTCTCTCTATGAATTTCTTTGTCTCTCTCTCTCTCTTTCTCAATTCGTCTCTGTCTCTCTGAAAGTGAAAGAATGATTTGCTCCTTCTCTCTCTCTCTCTCTCTTCTATCTCTGTGTTTCGTTCTATTTATGCTGTATCTTTCTCTCTCTCTCTCTCTTTCTGTAGCTCCTTCTTACTCTCCCCCTTCCTTTTTGATCTCTTTCTCTCTATGTGTCTCTATCTCTCTCTCTCTGTCTTTCTGTCTGTCGGTCTCTCTCTCTATCTCTCTCCTGCTGTTACTGCTTCCCTATTACTCAATATCTCTGTCTTTCTGTCTCTCTCTATGTCTCCCTCCCTTTCCCTTTCTTATTTCTTAACCCATTTTCTATTGTAAATCCCTTTCTCGATCACAGGTCGGTCGCAATATTCACAGCAACAACAATGACAGCATCATCAACAACAACAACAACAAAACAGTTCATTTCCATTTGCCAACTCATTCGATTAAATAACAAGACTTGAAATAATGCCAATTGTTTTTTTTCCTCCATTTATTTATTTTTTTTTTATTATTTTTCTTCTATTAATTATCTTGCAAATGCAAAGATATATGTACATATGCATACATACATATATGTACATATGTATGTATAGCAAATCGAGGGCAAATCGATATAATATATCCAAACTTTGCTCGCTCTATCTATTCGCATCCCATTATGAAATGGATACCCTTTCCCCTTCCCCTTACTCACGCCCCGTCCGCCACTCCTCCGCCTCCTCAGCCACCTCTATCTATTCTCCACCTACTCTGTTTCTGCTCGCATCCAAGCTGTGCGCGCCTTATTAACCCTTTGTCAACGCAAACACAATAACCGTTAATTGCATTCGGGCGCTAACGGGTTAACACTGAACAAATGCAGCAAAGCATGCTGACTCTTGAATACCCTAACATTAAATGTAGTATGTATGTGAACATATGTATGTATGTATAGCTATGTATGTATACTTATGTGCAGTCCTAAGATAATAATACATACGCACATACACACATGCACACATACATACAAACATACATACATACATACATACAATGTACCTATGTACTTAAGTGTGCAGAGGCAAACACGACGATGCAGCTGCTATGCTCGGCAGATAAAACGAATTGCAGCGGACTAAGTTACGTTACGCAATCGTCGCTGGCCACACAGACAGCAACAACAGCAACAACAGCAACAACAATAACAACAACAACAGCAGCAGCCAGCAGCAACGGCAGTGTTGCAATAGTTAACAATGTAACGGTAATCGGCAAGACGAACGCAAACACAATGCAGACAACAACAACAACAACAAAAACCAAACGGCGACGACGATGACGACGTAGCTTAGCCGAGGCACGAAGCCCGCGGCCCGAATGCAATCAATGAATGGTAAGCTTACGAGCAGCTTGAGCTTTGCCTTTTACTTTCAATCACACATGTTGCCAGCAGCAGCAACAATAACAGCAAAGCAGCAGCAGCAGCAGCAGCAAAAGCCCAAATCACGTTTTGCATTTTTGTTTTTGTACCAAAAATCGTTCGATCAAACGTTGCGCGCGCGCGCGTTCGTTGTGACAACACACACACACACACACACACACATGCACGCAAGTAAGCAATGTCTTGCATACACACACACATGTACGCCTTGCCTTACCTAAGTGCCTGCACACACACACGCATGCTATACCTTGCCTTGCCTAAGTGCCTGCACACACACACACACACACACACACACACACATATACATATACTTGCGCCCGCATAGCCGCTGTCCCTGTCGACCCCTTTTTAATGCCCAACAACCACCCACCGCACACTGCTCTGACCCCCCTCGTACTCCACCCCTGCGCTGCGTCGCAACTAAATTCAAATACGAAACGCCAAAAAATAAAGCTTTGCAAAACTTTTGTTTTTGCTGTCGCCGTGATCGCTGCTGCGGCCGGCGCTGGTATTGCTGCTGTTACGGCCACTGTTGCTACTGCTGCTGCTTCTTCTTCTTGAGCGCGGTATAAATCTTTTCAGTTGAGTTTGGAACGCGTAACCGTTAAAACGTGCAGCGGAATTTCAAGTGTCGCGCTGAATTCAAATTGAAACGTTGCCGTTGCCATTGTCATTGTTGTTGTTATTATTATTTTTGTTTATTTTTTTACAAAATAATTGTTTTTTTTTTTTGTTGTCGCCTGCTTGCCATTTTTTTTTTTTGGTCGTTGCTGTTGTTCCGTTAGTTTCGTCGTCTTCGCCGCAAACATGCAACGCGCACAATTGAGCTGCGTCCTGATCCTGGCATTCATTGCTTACGGTAAGTGGCCGCCATTTTGTTATCGCTACTGTTGTGTGGCAACTGTTGTCTCTGGAATGCGCACTGGAATGCGCATATTTGGCATTAGCGCAACTCCCCCTTCCATTGCGTGCTAAGCCCTGAGCGGAGCTTTTACTTTCAAAAAGTAATTGCCAATTGGAATTGAATGGATTGGAATGGCAACTTTTTCTAATTGGTTTACGTTTGTTCTCGAATTGAATTTGGCCTGTTTGCTATGGGTTTTGCTTCAAGGCTATGCCAAAGATTTGCCTCACGCCGCTTTCTGCTCCAATTAGCCAGCAGCAGCAGCAGCAGCAGCAGCAGCAGCAGCAACAGCTCGTTGTCGTTTAACCCTGAACAGCTTAGCTTAACTGGGTGGGGGGCAGGGTGTAGGGGGCGGAGGGAGTGGCTCAAATACGCCCCATTACAACTACGTTCGTACCTATTCTCGAGCTCATTTGGCATGCAGATCCAGTATTCCAATAGCTGCTTGTTTATTACTTTTGCTTTTGTTGAGCCAGTTGTCTGCCGTCTGTCATACACTGAGCGAAATGTTGCTTAGAGTTAAAGCCAAACTTAAAGCAAGCTAAAATTGATGACGACAATTGTATGTTTACAGTTATAGCCGCTTTTAATGGCATATATAAGTGAAGTTCTTCGAGTTGTAGTCCTCTACACAGCTCAAAATCTTAGTTAAGTTGTAATATGATGCTGACATTTTGAGCGTAATAGCAGCTTAGTTAGCTCAGCGCAGTTATATACACTGATTATTTAAAAAAAGGCTATGTACACTGAGGAAAAATGATGGCTTAGCTTAAAATTTGTGTTGAATTTGAAATTTTAGTTCAAGCTAAAAGCTAAATTTAGACTGAAAATTTAGGATTATATAACTCTTATTTATCAGCTCCTATTAAGCTAAATACACTGAGAAAAATGAGTATAAGCAAGCTTATTTGTGCTGTGACTTAATTATAGATCTACAAAATAAAACTCAATTTAAGCTTTATTTATAAATATTTTTTTTTTAGTTTTTATAGCCTTTGTTTACACTGAAACAAATCAAAGTACAATAAAAAAATGCTACTAAGTGAAAGCTTGTGCTATAAACTTTAATTAAGTTGTACAACTTGACAGTTATATAAGTTTTTTACTGGTTACACTGCAAGAAATTATCAACAAAAAAAACTAAAGAAAAAACTACAAATAAAGCAATTAAAAAAAAAAAGAAATAATAATAATGGAATTAAATACACTAAAAGAAAATATACGTATATTTAGAATTAAGTAACTGTATACCTTATTTTTTGCAGTGCATGCTTGCCATATTCTCGAGCTGCTTTGATATCTTATTTAATTCTTATGCCAGTTGCAGTTGCCCTTTTTTCATGCAGTGTATTTGGTGTACCGCAGCACATTTTTCGTGCAGTGTATTGTGTGTTTAGTATACAGATTCGAACCCTAATTAAAACAAATGCCAAACATTTAAATGCGACAAAGTCAAAGCAGAACTCGGCCCGTCAAACCAGTTCATAATTAGACCTAATCACATTTAGATATTATAAAATCTAGATCTAAAATAAAAACAAAAAAAAAGAAGAAGAAAAAAAGTCTCGAAATGTTGTCGGCCCAACGAGTTTCTGTGCGACTGCAAAAGGTTGAAGTGAAGAAACTGAAAATAAAATGGAAATAAAATTTCGTTTTTTTTCCCGAAACGTCAAAACGTTTTTTTTTTTTTTTGACAGAAAATTATCGATAAGTGTTGGTAAATTAATTGCCGGAAATCTTTGGCAGTGTTAAGCAAATGCATAAACAGTTGCAAATGCCGAACGAAATCAACAGAAACAGTTAAAATGAAAATGAAAACAGTTTGCGGTGCTTTAACCCGTTGCCCGAGGCAAGTCGCCAGCCTCTGGGCCTCGGTTACATCATCCAGCGCCGGCGCTAGACGCGAAGATGCTCGAAAGCCGTCAGCCGTAAGCCATAAGTCGAGAGCTTGTCACATTCACACTCACACACGCACACACACACACACGCACACACTCTGACAGCACTTACAACACTTGCACTTGCAACACTGACAGCAACACACTTAGCGAAACCAGTTGACAGTCGCTGGGTAGGAAGGAAGTGTGCGCGCTTTCAAGTTTAATAATGGCCATTGGCATCGATGGGAAATGGCGCTGCTGACGACACTTCCCCACATGCGAGATAGTTTGATGATGACAGCATCGGCGATAACGATAGCGATAACGATAACACGCATTTAACGACAACAAAGCAGTGGGCAGAGCTGAAACTAGCGATAGTGATCGATGAAATTCGATTTCGCTGAATAATCGATTATGTTAGTAATAGAACTATCGATAACGATAGCACATATTTAACTACAGCAAATCAGTTCAATAGAAAATGTCATAAGTAGAGCTGAAACTAATTTAAGAGCGATATTGAACGACTAACGTCGATTTCGATTAATAATCGATTAGCACTATCGATAACAAGATCTAAGCAAAACTAAACTTTTTGCATGACTTCCAATAGTATTAGCTAGCTAACGCTAAAGATGATATTACGATAATCATAAATATATCGATAATTTTAGAAATAATGATATCGATAACAATAAACAAATAAATTGAACTCGATAGACGATAGCTCGATAGACGATAGCTTGATACAAATTGCTCAGGTTGTGAAAGAAAACTAACGATAAATAAAGAAAATATGAAAATCGATAGCAATTACTATAGGTATATCGGTAATTATATCGATAGCGATAACTATAGTGAATTATTTGCAAGTGTATATACATATATATTGATTTGAGAACAAATCAAATCGATAACAATTACCAAGCGAAAGGTATATCGATAACGATAACCATAGCTCTAACTGTCTTCAATTTGTGTTTGCAGCAAATGCTTTGGCTGTTGGCACACCCGAATGCCCCGAGAAATACGGCGTTCAGGCCTACGCCCACACCGAGAACTGTGACCAGTTCTTCCTCTGCACCAACGGCACTTTGACCCTGGAGACGTGCGAGAACGGCCTGCTCTTCGATGGCAAAGGAGCGGTCCACAATCACTGCAACTACAACTGGGCCGTCGACTGCAAAGGTCGCCACTGGGATCGTGAGTAACGAAATTGAAATATCGAATGCACTTTCAGTTTGCTCTATGTCCGCCTCTCTCTTTCTTTCTCTCTCTCTCTCTCTCTCTCTTTCTCATTCCCTGCTGTAGCCACGCCCATTTCGACACCTGGCTGCGAGTATCAGTTTGGTTTGTATGCCGTTTCCAAGGAGTGCTCCACCACCTACATCAAATGCGCCCACGGCGAGCCCCACGAACAGGACTGCGATGCGGGCCTGGCGTACGATGAACGCATCCATGGCTGCAACTGGCCCGATCAGCTGCTCGATCACTGCAATCCCGAGGGTGAGTGAGCCATGTGGAATCTTAGATAACAGATTTAGGCATAAGTTCATATATGGCTCAATTGAGCGATCCAAACAAATGAACTAGTTCAACTATATAGGTGATCAGTGGATGAATAGATGATCAGTAGTCAGCTCATCTAGAGCTTATGTTGATCCATTGATCATAAAGTTCAATTGAACCAGTCATGCAAATGAGCTACTTGAACTTATTCAGTGATCAGTAAACGATATGTATGATCAGTATTTTAGCTCAATCAGATACTTTACGTTCCATGTGATCATGTTCAGTTGTTGACGAATGCTCTTTTGAGTGTTAGTGGTTCATCTGTTCATGAACTATATGTTCTTTTGAGCCAGTGGATCATAAATGAATCAACAAATGATTGGCAGTTCAAGGTGAATCATTTACAATCGAACATTAAGCAGCTGCTGAACTAATTGAACTAGTTCAAGACAAGTTCACGACTTCTGAAATGAACCAAAGCGCTATTTTTTGGCCAACAATCAGACGCTTGACACCGTAATTTAATCGATTATGAATGATTCTCAGCAATTGTTCATGAACTACTAGTTCATTTGAGCTAGTCAGTTACAGATGAATCCGGTCTATAGCTTAGTCATGCCAGTCGAGTCATAACCTATCGATATATATCGATTAATCGATTACTATCTATGTAACGCCTCTCGCTCTTTTATAATATCTCTTTGATTTCTCTTTCAGCTGTCGTCGGCTTCAAGTGCCCCACGAAAGTCGATCCGAATTCGGTGGCCGCACGTTTCTGGCCCTTCCCTCGGTTCCCCGTGCAGGGCGATTGCCATCGCCTGATCACCTGCGTGGAGGGCTATCCGCGTCTGATTAGCTGCGGCGAGGACAAGGTGTTCGATGAGCATACGCTCACCTGTGAGGAGCCCGAGTATGCCAGCGGCGGCTGTGCCAACTACGGCAAATAGTGTGACCGTAACTGCAACTAGAAGAAGAAGAAGAAGAAGAAACAGTTAAACAACAAAAGCAGCTCACACTCAACTGTACATATGTAAAGCTTCGCTGTTGCGCTCGCGCTCGCTCTCTCTATCTATGTCTCTATCTCTATCTATGCCTGCTTATCACTCACTCTCTCTCTCGCTCTCTCTCTCTCTCTCGTTTTGTGCACCTGCTCTGTGGCTATCCCGCTCGCACTTTGCTCCCCATTTCCTTGCATCAAATATTGCAATAATTATCGATCATTTTCTGAACTTTGTTTTTTTTTTTTTTCAACCAATTCACATAATTTTTGTATATTTTTCTTATATATATATTTTGTTATTTTCCAATTGAGCTCTAAATGCAATAAAGTTTAAATTTATTTATTGTAATATTTTTGAAAAAAAAAAAAAACAAATTTGTTTTGCTCCGGTGTAAAAATATTGGATATTATGGATGATATATTCATAGATGATATTTATGTTCCAATAGCTACATATATAGAATAACCTATGTCTGGCTTTAGTTAGGGTAGATAACTTATATAAGTTCAAGCTAAAACTAGAAAATTCCATTCATTTCTGTTACCAAGATTTACTCTCTATGAGCTCTGCTTTTTTTTCCATGCCAGAAAGTACTTCAATTTAGTCAACAACAATGATAAAAGCACACTAGTGGGCAGTGCTCGACTAGAAGATACCCTGAACGTCGCACGAGATTTGTTTTTAAACATGCAGCTCTGTTCATAAAAATAGTAGTGCTGGGCAGCTAAATCTGTGTTCATAAAAATAGTAGTGCTGGACGGCAAAATCACACTACTATTTTTATGAACAGAACTGTGCATGCTTAAAAAAGAAATTAGCAATATAACAAGTTAGCAAGAATGCATTAGTTGACAATGCTCGACGAGAAGATACCCTAATGCCTGCGCCAAGCTGTTCTTACAGTCATGCTAAGCTTCTTATGTAGCCAATGTGTTAACTTAAGTTCTAATTGCACTTTTTTTTTCTTTTTTTCTTGTTTTGGACGTGTTAATTTGTCAAAGCACAAATCTCTACGGCTGATCAATTTTGGGTGTAGACGAGCAGGTATACGATAATAAAAATAAATAAATTCGCTTTCAGAAATACAGCTGTGTTCATTAAAATAGTAGTGCGACTAAGCCCTAAATGTTAGCCGACATAATTTAGTGATAAAGAGAAAATTTGGAAAACAATTTGAGATGAATATTGAGATAAACATATTTTGCTTTAATTTAGATTTTTTTATTGCTATAAACTTAGTTGTACAAGCACTTTAGGGCTGAAACAAGACAAATTAATAAAATTTAGTTGTTCATGAAAATAGTAGTGGCTATTTTGTCAAAGGAACAAACGGATAAGACTATGGATCGATTGAAGAATATGTATATATATAAATGTATAATATATATATATGTTCTGCCACGCCTTCTGCTACCTGTAACATACTTTGCCACAAGAGCAATATACCCCGCATAGCCATTTACAATGGCAAAAAAAAAACATTTTCTCTTTAATTTGAACTAAAAAAATTCGAGAATTTTTCATCTTTTATTTTATATATGTATATATATTTATTAATAAAGCAGAAGCTGACTACAAAACTAGAAAAAGTAGAAAGGAAACGGAAACGCTGTAAAGTCGTCCGTTAGTGGCAGCTTTCACTGTGCTCACAAAAACAATAGTGAAATAGTGGAAAGCGACAAAAAAAAAAAATAAGTGGGGGGAGTTGAAACAAAAATCTATCACATCTCAAATTCGCTGATCGCATTTGTTGTTGTTGCTGTTGTTGTAGTTGTTGTTGCTCTTTGTCCATTTGCCGATCAATCTATTAGATGACGCGCATGATCCTGCGGCGTCGAGAATATAATTGCATATATGAGGCCGTCACGCACCGATTCCGTCGGATTGCCCACATTGAACATGAACTTGACGCGCTGCCGCACCGTGTCGGGCACACAGGAATACATCGGATACCAGCCCATTTTGTTGAAGACCACATAGATCTTGTAGATCTGATTGCGATAGATGTAGACGGGCCGATCGAATGTGATGTCCAAATGCGAATCGTAACGCACCCGGGCCGTACAGTGCGTATACGTTATGCGCGACCCGTGCATATCCTGTATATGGGCGTAGAGCACCTCAGTGTAGCGTTCCGCAAACCCAGCCGAATTCATCAGTTCACCGCATAGCACCTGCGTCGGCACCTGTACGCCCAAGATCCAAATATTCGTGTCCACCTTAAATGAGCGAAAGTTTAGCTTTTGATCACATGCCAATGCAATTTACCTGGAAAGGTGGTTTACCTGAAAGGTGACGCCACAATCGGTGACGCTGGTGTTGCGGTAATCAAACTGCCTGGATATGGAGCGCATGCAGTAGGAGCGCGACATATCGTGATGCGAATTGCTGGCCACAATGACATCGTTATCATTGCCGGGTGGTGCCGCCGCTGGCGCTGCTACTGCTGCTGCTGCGGCTGCTGCTCCGGCGGCTGCGGCTGCTGCTGCTGCTGCTGGTGGTGGTCCGTCGTAGGCATCGCCAAAGGCGGCGCCATTGGGCATGGGCAGTGGCTCGTCGCCAAAGCTAAAGCCATATGTTGGCAAATGATCGACGGTAGCGGCCGCTGCAGCCGCTGCGCCCGCATTGGCGCCCAGATTGAGCGGCACACTGATCCGTTGGCGTGTGAACAGCGGCTGGATGGTGCGCGGCTGGTTGGTGGTGCCGGGAAAGCCGTTGGCTGCATTTGCCGGATTATTGCTGCTCCGGTATGAGGAGCTCAGCTCGCGTTGCCTATGCGCCGACTCGTAAAAATTGCGTGTGCTCCGCGACGTACAGAATCCCTCCGGCATATTACAGTCGTTCAACGTGGGACTGGAGATTTTGATGAGTATGGCGAGGGCTTCGTGCTGCTGGAGCAGTTTGGAGCGGGCCGGTCCCTCGGCAAACTGTTGCGGCGTCATGGTGAGAAAGCGTATCTTCTTGACCGCCTGCCGCAGCATGGCGCCATCCATGATCGTTCTTTGTGCATCCATCATGTTGATCATGTTGGCGGCTGCCTCGGCCGCGTTCATCTCCTCCTCATTGGCATTGCCCGATGCATCGCTATCAATGATCACCACATCATCATGGACGGCGCTAATGGCGGCGCTAACATTGGCATTCGATGTTGACGAGGAGCAGCTGCTGCTGGCTGGATGTATGGGTGAGCTGCAGGCGGAACCATTGCCCGCCGGCTGTTTATAGCTTTCGACATCCTCATCCTGGTGCATATGCTGTACCATGGCCGCAACATCGGGCTCCATTTTGATCTCCTCAATCATGTCGTTGGCAGCGGCAGCTGCTTGCTCCGCACAAGCAGCCGATTTGCCACTGCCACTGGCCGTCTCCTCGTTGCCATTCTCATTGAGAATGCCGCGTTCGCTGGCGAATTTCAGCAGGCAATTAAACAAATCCAGCTCGGAGTCAATATTCAAACGATGCTGATCCAATATGGCCATCAGTGTGGAAACTTCAATATCCAGAAAACTGGGATCGGAGAGCACCTCGCGGGTATTGGCCGCGATCAGATCCATGCTGCTCTGCATGAGACGCGGCTCGTCGAACAGTTTGGCAAACTCGTAAGCACGACAGGCATTCTTTGGACTCAGATCGGCCCAGAGGAAGTGGGTGCAGCGTGTTACCACATGTGGAAGCATATATTTCTTGGCCACGTAGCACAGCTCGCAGGCCTTATCGAATGAGCCAATTGTGATGCGATCCGTATAGATGTACTCGAGCATCGCTTCGAATGCCTCCGGCTGTACATCGGGTATTATGATGGGATCCGTTTTATCCGGCAAATTGCCATAGAACATTCGCTCGAAAACGGGCGAAGCCATTGCCAAAAGTAGCTTATGGCCCGATATAATGCGTTGATTGGGCGGTGTGCCAACGAGAAAACGGCAATCGGCCCATTTCTCTGAGTGTAAGAGATATTGGCCGCGGTCTTTGATTTCTGTTAGACTGTTTTGCCAGTCCAGATCCATGTTGTGCACAAATCAAAACGTTTACAAACTATATTTATTTATTGTGTACCCTTGTTTATATGTATGTCGGAGTTACAGTGTTGAATAACGTGCGAACGCAGCGTTGCTTTGCTGTAAAAAGTGTGCACAGTTATGATCATCATTAAAATAATTAGTTTTCGTTTTGAATAACTACTAAAGCTGCTACCACAACTATCCTTATTGCTCTTTTATATAAAAATGCATTTAAATTAGTCTGTGAATATGTGCACAAATGTTGATGTAGGTCGCGAGCTGCGCAGAGTTGCATTTGCGTGCGTAAAATAAAGTGTGAGCATTTTCATCATTTCACGGTTCGGTCACACTCTCTAAGCGAACAGCAACAATTGCATTGCGTAGAAAAATAAAGTGCTTAAAACGTATAAAAAGTTCTGTAGCAATTTTTGTTTGATTGAACAATTGAGTGACGCGCAAATAGCAACAAATAGCAAACAATACCAAAGGCAAAGAAAAAACACTAGACACTTTGTATATGTGTGTGTGTATGTGCTTTGTTCTATAAAGAACCTGTGAGTGCAAGTGCCAGTGTGTGTGTAAGCGAGTGTGTGTGCGTGTGGGTGCGTGCGTTTGTGTGCGTGTGTGTGTGTGTGCCGTAACGTGAAATGGCAAAGAAAACGTACGATTTACTTTTTAAACTTTTGCTAATTGGCGATTCCGGCGTTGGAAAGACCTGCATATTATTCCGTTTTTCGGATGATGCATTCACATCCACATTTATATCGACCATAGGTAAGCAAATGGCGCAGTCCTCAGTAACGTAGCTACATATGTACATACATATATATATGTATGTGTGTGTGTGTGTGCATGTACCTGCAGAGTTGATGTGTGTGTGTGTGTGTGTGTGTGTGTGTGTGTGTGTGTGTTTTTGTGTATTGGTAAGCGGCATTGTCAGTTGACCATGTTTGTGTGTGTGTGTGTTTTGTAGGCATCGCCCAAGAACAACAAGGACACGGCCACTTGTCTGTGCGTATTGGGCGTGGCATTGTCTTAGTAATAGAGTAAATAATGCAACTATATATGTATGGGTAAATATATACACATATAAATATATATACAATGTATGTATGTATGTACGTATGTGCCGTTAGCCTTTGGACTTGATGAATCGCGTTCGATGTCTGCATAAGGCGTGCTGTTGTGGTATTTCATTTGCAGTGTTGGTAAACGGAATTAAAATTAAAAATTAATGACGCATATATAAATATGTATAAATACTTGAGTGCGTGTGTGTGTGTATGTGTGTGTGTGTGTGTGTTATGATTCACACACACAAGGCTGCGCATTATTCGTAGTTCGAACTAAATAAATTTGTTATTAAATTGTTTCAACACGATAAACCAGTTCAACTTGTGACGTCATTTGCAGTAATTGAACTAGGCGAAACGATCTCTCTCGCCCGCTATTTCCATTTATTGATTGTTATTGTTATTGTTATTGTTGTTTGCCTTGGCAGGAATCGATTTCAAAATCAAAACAGTCGAACTCAGGGGCAAAAAAATTAAATTACAAATATGGGATACGGCCGGACAGGAGAGATTTCACACAATCACCACATCCTATTATCGTGGCGCGATGGGCATCATGCTCGTCTATGACATAACGAATGAGAAAAGTTTCGAGAATATAGTCAAATGGTTACGGAACATAGACGAGGTAAGCTAATCCCAATCAGAACTCATCCACTCAGTCATTAACACAAAATCTCTCTCTATCTCTCTCTCACTCTCTCTTTCTGTATAGCATGCAAATGAGGATGTGGAGAAGATGATATTGGGCAACAAGTGCGATATGTCGGACAAGCGAGTCGTTAGCAAAGAGCGCGGCGAAGCGGTAAATTACACATACAGCAATACAAATACAAAGAATTATGCTCACACACACTCACTCTCTTTGTCTCTGTCTCTGTCTCTCTCGTTTAGATTGCACGGGAGCACAGCATACGGTTTATGGAAACATCCGCCAAATCAAATATAAACATTGAGCGTGCATTTTGTGAACTTGCCGAGGCCATATTAGATAAAACATCGGGCCGCGAATCGGCCGAGAATCCAGAAAGGGTTGTCATCGATCGCAGCGTTAGCGACAAGGCGACCAGCTACGGCAAATGTTGTGCGTAATGGGGTTATGACACCTGTTAGTTTAACGTTCACGGTTGGTTTTGTGATCTACATGCATACATACATACATACATATACATACATACACATACACATACATACACATACATACACACACACACAATTTATATATATATATACATATGTATATATATATACATATTTAACAAACTTGGCAAAAACCTAGTGCTTTTCTTAACTGTGTGTGCGTGCAACTGCGTGTGTGTGTGTTTCTTTTATAAACTTTTTGATAGCTCCTTTAATATTACACTATATGAACAAAAAACATAAACTTTAAAGAAAATCAAACAAATGCGTTTTCTACTGGGTGGCAACCCTGCAATATAACTGGTACTCATGCGCATTCTGTCTCGCTTTCACACACATGACATTTCCTATGCTGCGCAAATAAAAGAAAAATACCAACTTGAAGCAAAACTAACAAGTGTCATAACCCCATAGATCGGCGGGCCAGCAGTATTTAATTGTTATACTGCTAACTGTTATACAAAGCAAGCAATCAACTTGGACAAACAGACACACACACACACACACACATACACTCATTAATAGCAATAACAACCAAGAAAGAACCTACCTAAAGTTTTATAATATTGTATAAATGTAATTTGGAGTAATTTTACAAGAAAGAAAAAAAAACAAGAAAACAAAAACAACAAGACAGCGTACGTTTGCAAACGCACAACGAATCGAACCAAGTGGAAAACGAAACAGCGATAGCTGCAAATTGATAAGCTGCAGCAACAACAACACCAACAACAAATTGAACTGCATTTTTGTGCATGTCACGCGCATTTGTGGCATGCGGCCCTATTTAGCGTACAGCGGAACAGACGGAACTGAAACGGACGCACATGCGACTTAAACTCTTTTTCCCTCTCTCTCTGACACACATACACACACGCACAGCGCAACACACTTAATATTGTATATGTATATGATAATTACTTAAATACCAACACGAATGAAAAAAATCACTTAAAAAAGCCAACAATTTATATACGCGTTTTTTTTTGTTTTTTTTTTTGAAAACTATTGTCGGGCACACTCGTAACTGTAACTAGATTTTTGTTCATGCATATATGCATATGCAAACACACACATACACACACACATAGACAGAGACAGACATACATGTATGTAAATGCTATAAGTACTGCGTTTTGATTGGCTGCCTGCTTTTTTTTGCGTTAAACCGTTAGTTAGCTTAGCTGCAACTTGCTTTCCGTTTTGTTATTGGTTAGGAAAGAGCATATGAAAGTGAGGGTGGAAACGCGTCGCCTGCATATTATAAAGATTAACTGTATTTCTATATATTTTTTTTTAAATGGCGAAGCAACATTTCTTAGCTGACGCCAAAGCGCCTAAAAGCACGCACGCATATACACACATAAATATATATGTATATGTATGTGTATGTGCGTATGCATATGTGTATGTGTGTGTGTGTGTGTGTATTTATATAAATATAAAAAATGTGTTTTTTTTTGTCGTAATACTTATTATTTGTACATGTATATGGATTTAGCGTAGTTGTCCACACCAAATGATTTAATGATTAAATATTAAAGAACAATTTAAAGCGTCATCTAATCCAAATAAAACAGTGAAAAAAAAAAAAAAACAAAAGAAATAAGCAACAAAGAGAATTTGGTAGTGTGGGCAGCGGGTGGTTTAGTTGCTGGCCTTGTAAAGGCGTTCGCCTGCTATCCAGGTGGATAGCACCTGCAAATCGTCGTTGAGCACTATAAAATCCGCATCGGAGCCAAAGTCCAAGGTGCCCTTCGCACGCTCAATGCCCAAGCAACGCGCTGGATGCAATGTGGCCGCCTCGATGGCAAATACCTGAGAGCAGCCTGCAGGAGAGCAAGAAAACAGTTAAGAGAGAGAGAGAGAGAGAGAGAGAGAGACAGGTAAAAGTATTTTGGAGACTGGCTCACCTGTTGCCCTTTGGAAGATGCGCACACACTCGTCCATGGGCGCAATGCTACCACAGAGCGTCTCGGTGCCAGCGATGAAAGCTTGGCCCTGCTTCACCTGCAACGGCAGCTGGCCAATATGATGGATGCCATCCTCGAGCCCAAGTGCTGAAATCGCATCCGTGACCAGGATCAAGCCATCGGGATGCGTGCGATAGGCAATGCGCAGGGCAGCGGCATGCGTGTGCACCCCATCGGCAATGATGCCAAAGTAGACAATGCGATCAGCAGGTATCTGATCGGAGGTGAGCAAACCCACCAGGCCTGGATCACGATGATGAAAGGGCAGCATCGCATTGAACAGGTGCGTAATGAGTGTGGCGCCATGGCGAACAGCTCGTTCGCCGTCGCTTAGGCTGGCCATCGAGTGGCCGAGCGAGACGGTAATGCCCGCCTTAACTAGCTCATCGATAACGTTCGTATCGTTCACCTGCTCAGGTGCCAGCGTTATTATCTTGATGCGTTCCAGCACGCCATACGTCGAACGTAGCGTTTCCATGCCCTGAACGAAACGAGTGGAGAGAGAAGTTAGAGGAAATGTGAAAAGAGAAGAGAGAAGCATGAGGGAAATGGGAAGAAAAGAGAGAAGCTTGAGCAATGTGGAAAGAGAAGAGAGAAGCTTAAGATGAAAGAGAAGAGAGAAGCTTATAAAATACGGAAAGAGAAGGAGAAGTGAGAAGCTTCAGCAATATGGGAAGAGAAGACAGAGAAGAGTGAAGCTTTAGCGATATGAAAGGAGAAGAAAGAAGCTAATGATTAAATAGAAGAGAGAAGCTCAACATGAAAGAGAAGAGAGAAGCGAGAAGCTTGAGCAATATAGAAAAAGAAGAGAGAAGTTTGAGCAATGTAAAGAGACAAGCTTAAGCAATTTAAAAGGAGAGAAGAGAAGCTAAAGCAATATGGAATTAGAAGAGAGAAACTTAAGCTATGAAGAGAGAAGCTTAAGGAATATGGCAAGAATTTAGAAAGTAAAGCCAAAACTAGTAAATATAAATATGTAGATATATAGGATTCACTCACATTGTCAATAGTCTGAATGCAATTGGCCGGATGCGCACCCTTCTTTTGAGGATTGATGAAGGGTCCTTCGGCATGGACGCCCAATATGCCGGCGCCGCCTTCGATGTGCTGTGGCATACGCGGCAATATCGTGTGATAGCTGTCATTCGGTGACGTCACGAGCGTGGGACAGAATGAGGTAACGCCGCTGCGCACCAGACCGGTTGCCACCTTGCGCACGCCCGCCTCAATGGTGTCCTTGTCGTGGGAGAAGTCAACGCCATAGCCGCCTGCGGGAGAGAAAGAGATAGAGACTTGAATCATGCATGCGAATAGTAAATAAATTGCAGCTATCTGTGCCGTTCCAGCACTTAAGCAATATGCAGGCATGTAAATCGAACTCTCTGCACTGCTCTAACACTCTGCGTGGAGCGCACTGTGCATAACAAGCTCAGCATGGATAACTCTTGCTCTCTAGCTGCACTGCTCTAACAGTCACTGTGCTCGTGCCTACGTTGTTTACAGTTGATTTGCAAAGCGCTATGCATGCCTCTCGTTTGCTCTCTGAATTCAATGTTTATGATTGACAATCGCGTGTAAAGTGGGGCGATTAGATTAATTTACGCAAATTATGTGACCTTGGCGACGCATTAAAATGGAAATGCCAGATGGTTCGGCTGTAACTGTTGTTTACCATTGATTTGCAGATCGATGTAGCCGGGCGCGATTATCGCACCGCCACAGTCGATGCGTTCGTGCGCCGTCACCCGCTCATCGTAGAAAACTGGCTCCGGATTGATGATTTTGCCGTCGCGTACCCACAGATCATCGACGATCAGCTGATGGTTGCGCACCAAGCGGCAATTGGTGAACTGCATTAACCGTTGTTGCGCCAGGCTATTTTTCGACATTCCGTTAGGTGTGGCTTAGGACAGCAACAAAATGAAAACGAAAACAAAAACCAAAGAACAGCAAGCAGCTATGTTTATATACAAACGAATAAGCAAAAAAAAAAAACGACAAAAAACAATAAAAGGCTACCAAACGCACTGGCACGACGCCCGCGTCGCTGTCGGCAACAGAATGTTGAGTGCTTTGCAATTTTGTGCTGTGCGAGGCTAAATAGCCTAGCAGCCAGGCAAGTACGCAGCTAGCGCACACAGCTGATAAGTGGGTAAAGTTGAGTTTTTTTCTTTTACTCATTTCACACGCACAGCTGTGCGCAGCGTACTAAAAACCAAAAGCAATAAAAACATCTGTGCAGCTGCCATACCATGCGGTGTCATAGCACCCAACTAAGTGACGGCTGTAAGCGCTGTTTGCGATAAATCGTTTTGCATTTGAATATATAGCAGTTAGCACTTGTCTGAGCACTTTTATATGCATAGCAATTAGCATTTGTTTGCTGAACATTTGAATTCAAATTTGAATTTGAAAATGCAAGCAAAAGCAAATAAAATTGCTTTAAATTTATTGATTGACTTTGTTTTTGTTTGATTTGTATGTGAGTAGTGTGTGAATGGCCCTGCTGCAAGCTTATCAATTGTAAAATGCACTTTTTGTTGTATAGCAATGTAATTATTTTGCCAGCTGCTGCGGTTGCAGCAGATAAGAATATGTGCATATATGTATGTGTTTATGTATGTATATATAGATGCATACAGCGAACACTTGAAACTGTATTTAATGCGGTCATAGCGCGCTCGCTCGCTCGCCCGCTCGCTTTATCTCCCTCACACTCCTCGTTCGCATACTGCTAAGCCAACTGCCCAACTACCTCCCCTCTCGCTCACTCTCGCGCTGTCTTTCGCCTGCTGACTGATAGCGCTAATCTTTGCGGTCCGCCATGAAGTTTTTGCAGCTTGCAACGGTAATTTGCCCGACCACCGTTAGCCGCACATTGTTTGTTATCTCTTTTTCACTCTTGTTCGTTTACTTTGAAACTTTTCCATAGGCGTTACGTTTGCAGGGGCAGAGTGGCGAGGGGGTGGCGGGGGCGGGGGTGGTGGTTTCGGCGAGAGATACTTGATAACTTGCATTGCCTGCGTAAATTGCCTTCGCTACTTCGCCTTCGCCATTTGGCATGCACTCATTTAGTTTATCTGCATTTGGGCACTTAATAAACTTAATGACTGCCTCTTTCTTGCACTCGAATGTATAAAGAGCGAGAGTGAGTGTGCTATGTATCTGCATATCTCGCCTAAAAGGCTTTCAAGTTTTCTTTATTCATTCCAGCGATAAGCCAAATATCCACTGACCCGGCCCTAAAGCCACGCGACTGTCGACGCCCCCTCCGCCGCCCATCGAGTCGAATGAGAGACACGCAAAAAAAGGGCCAAACCGTTGTCATTGGCAACTACTTTGATGAGTTATGATAAAAAACATTTTTTTACGCAGAAAAAAATTGAATAAAAAGTAAAAAATAAATGTGAAACAGAAACAAAAACAAGGCAAATGCATTCAAGTTTTAATTGCTAAAATTGTCGAGGGAGAATATTACTAATTAAATATAGACATGTTTAAGGTGAATGCTATGACACTTTGATCTACCCTAAACCCACTTTATACACTCTAACCTCGAATCAGTGCATAAAAACCTAACAAAAGGACAACTTAAGCAATGATTAGCGAAGGCTTTGCTACTCTAATTTAAGTGAAGCAAGCTTACCACCCTTTTAGCTAATGAAATGCTAAGCTTACAAAACCTAACCTCACAAAACTAAATATTTAGATCAATTTTAGGTTTATTAAAAAAAAAATTAAAATTTATGAAAATTCTACTTAGTAAAACTCATTTTATAGAAATTTGTAAGCCTAACCTCACTTTTAGCTACTGAAATGCTAAGCTTACAATACCTAACCTCACAAAAGTAAATATTTAGATAAATTTTAAGTTTATTTAAAAAAAAGTAAAAGTTTATAAAATTTCTACTTGGTAAAACTCATTTTATTGAAGTATGTAAACCTAACCTCACTTTTAGCTAACGAAATACTAATCTTATAATAGCTAACCTCACAAAAGTAAATGTAACATTTTCTAATGAAAATGTATCAAAAATCTTCTCAATAAAACTCATTTTACTGAAATTTATTAACTTTTGGTTTCATCAACTCAACATAACCTCACTACAGTCAAGTCCTGAGCTTCTTTAACTTTCATTATGCTACTTATCCTTAACTTTATCTAACCTCAAAGCAAACAATGTGCAATATAATCTATTTTCTAATAAAACCTAACCTCATTTAGCCCAACATAACCTCACATAGGCCCAGAAAGTAATACAAAATTGAAATATAAATTTTAGCATAGTTTAAATGCAACCTAATTCAACCTAACCTCAACTGGTATAGTTTTTATCTAATGCCCAAGCTAACATAACCTCACAAAGCGGCGAATAGTTTAGCTAATGATAAGCAAATGATATAGTAAAATCTTAACCTAACCTCAAAAAACTAACCTCAACTTAATTGAACTTGTCTAATAAGTAACTCTCACAACTGCCACGCCCTCATGGGCAGCCCATATGCATGCATTGAGAGTTCTATCGAGAGCAAAAGTAAGCTCGATTAGCCACGCCCCCGTCAGCAGGCATGCAGCCTGCAGAGAAGCGACACGAGTCTCGAGAGACAAACATTGCAAAGAAACCAATATACTCTTTTTTCACAGCTTGAACGAGTATAAAAATCACAAATTTGCAGCTTATGCCTAACCTCAACTCAAAACACTTTAATTTTGATGCAATTTCAACTTTATTTACGTAATTTACAGGGTATTTGCTCAGCAGTCGTTTGCTGTTGTTGTTGTTGTTGGCAGGGAACAAGTGTTTGTCGCATTTTTTATTTACAACTTTTTCAAGCATGACTAGACAACAGTGTGGAAGAGAGAGAGAGAGAGAGGGAGAGAGGGAGAGAGAAAGAGGGAGAGCGAGAGCGAGTGGGCGAGAGAGATTTGAGAATAGGATTTTAGGATTTTTGGTGCCTTTTTGCTGGTTTTTTTTTTGGTTCTGTTTTTTTTGCTGTTTTGCGATCCCAACCGAGCGCCACATGTTGCACTGCAAAACCGATTGCCGCATGATGTCCGCAGAGTGCCTCGCATTGTGAAATGTTTTATTGCATTGTTTGCAACAAGCAGCAGCAACAGCAACAGCAACAGCAGCAACAGCAACAACAGCTTGCGGGTGGCCTACGAATGAGGCTTGAATGCAGCCAGGTACACTGGGAAAAAAAGTGTAGATGAAGCAAAATATAAGTGATAAATAGAGAGAAGGAGGAAAAAATAGAGAAAGAGGGAGAGACACAAAGGGAGAGAGAGAGAGAGAAAGAAAGAGCAAAGCAGAGGGAACAGATGAGAGAAGATAAAGAAATAGATACAAAGAGAGAAAGAGACAGAGAGAGAGACAGAGAGAGAGACAGAGAGACGAGAGAGAGCTTAGACAAGAGTCGGCAGATAGGAGAGTGAAGAGAGAATAGACAAGAGGCACAGGCGAGAAAGAGATATATATATATATATATAGAGAGAGAGATAGAGAGAGAGAAATGAGAAAAGAGTGAGAAGTCAAGAGACAGAGAAGAGAATAAGAAAGAGGGAATACACAAGAGACAAAAGATAGAGCGGGTAGAGAATCTGTCGCTTCTCTCCTCTCTCTATCTATTCTCTCTGAGAGAGAGAGTAATAGAAAACAGAAATCACCATATATACACATAAATAGATATTGAGATAGAGGCAAGGTCTGAGATAGAGGCGGCGATACAGATTAGAGAGAAAGAGAGAGAGGGACAGAGGAGAGGTGAAGGGCAAAAGAAAGACGACCTCATCTCTCTCTTGCTCTCACTATCTTTCACTATCTTTCTCATTCTCTCTTTGTTTTTCTCATTTTCATTCTCTCTCTCATTCTCTCTCCCTCTCTCTCTCTCTCTCTCTCCCATTTTCTCTCCCATTCTCTCTCTCATTCTCTCTCTCTCTCATTCTCTCTCATTCTCTCTCTCCCTCTCATTTCTCTCTCTTTCAGTCCCTCCCTCTACCTGTCTTCCTCTCAGGTGTCATTAGCTTCTTAAGAAGTTTTGATTAGCAAATCCCAAACGAGTCTTATTTCTATAGACGCTTCTCACTTATGACTAATTGCTTTTCGCTCAGTGTATGCAGGTATACTTCTGTGTGTCCATGTGTCTATGTCTATCTGTGTGTGTGTGTGTGTGTGTGTGTGTGTATTTGTGCCTTGTTTTTGTGGCTTGTTGGAAAATGCCGCTACATTTTATTATGGCTAAGCACGCATTCATTATGCTCCAGAGCGAAAACCGACAAAACCGACAAAACAAAAGGGGCTGTGGGTGGGCGTGGCGGCGTGGCTGGGGTAGTTTGGGTGGCTTGGGTGGATTGGGGCTTTCGCTCGCTCAGCAAGACAAATGATTGCCAAGACATAAGAAATCCCCACACCGTCGCTTGCTCTATGACTACGTGGCTCATTTGGCTCGCTCGACTAATCGCAAATAACGCACATCGATTAGCCGCTAAGCGAGACAGAAAGAGAGCGTGTGTGTGTGAGAGAGAGAAAGAGAGAGAGAGAGGGAAACAATTAGCACGGTCTGGACATAATTGGCGTGCAGTTAGTTGCTCTGATTAAAGAAGCAATCATAAAATTAAGACCCATAATCCTCTGCAATTTAAGCACACGCATGACAACTCTCTCTCCCTCTCTCTCTCTCTCCCTTGCTCCCTCTCTCTTTGACAAAGGTGGTCTCTGGTCTCTGCTCCGAGTCTGTGGCAAACAAAGCCAAAGCTGGCCACAAGCTAATATGTGTAATAACTAAGCAGAAGCACAACACAAACCGCAACAATAATAAGTTGAGAATGTTTTCTAGCGAGCGCGTTAGCTGCACGACTAGGCCCTACCCTATAAACCAACTGCATTAAGTTGACTTTTATATGAAATATATATATCAATTCTAATATATCATATATATATCATATGCATACTACATACATATATAACTAAAGTTCAATGCATAAACTCATTTGCTAAATAGAAACGCCTTTCTATGCGCTTCTCAATAGATGAACTTTGGGTTTTCTTGTTGCTTGCATAACTATTTCGTTGATTGTCTATGTATGTAATACTCTCTCAGTAGCTAAGATCTATTGGGGCCTTTCATATCCGATATTGCGTTTGCCTGTTTGCTGGGTATAATATATCACTTTACACGCTTTGTCCAATTCACTGTAATGCATGCAGGAGTATTTGTGCTCAAACACACACACGCACACACACACACACACACACACACACATAGCCAAATGCATTTGGGTGCGTGTCCTTTTTGGGCCAGGCCGAAGCCAAATGCGGAATTGGACTCATTGGCTACGTGCTATGGCCAACAGCAGCAACAACAAGCTGGCCAACTAAATGCAAGTGTTGAAATGATGTGCTAATAGATACCCTGTAAGAAATAATTGGAGTAAAAGGAGCTTATTTAAAACTCAATTTGGTTCAATTTTATTTTTCAAAAAGCAAAATTTTGGAAAGTATTCCAAAACTGTTTGAAAAATGAGAAAAATGCTCGCCTAGAATATACGCTGTAAGTGATATAAAGAGTGAAAACGGCCAAAGAGCATTTGGTTAATATTAAAATGGAGCATTTCTGTGGACTATGCTGAAAAACTAAGACCAAGTGTGCAAAAATGACCAACGAGCAGATACCCTATATGTGAAATAAAGAGTTAAATATATTTTGGGGCAAAGCAATAGAGCTCAAACATATTTTTTTATAGGTGAAAAGTGTTTTAAGTTGGCCTTAATGCATAATTATGAGACTGTACAATACCCTGTAATGGAAAAATGCAGTACATAAAATCGTAACTAAAGTCAAGCTCACTTTTTATGAGTCAAAAGAGACGAAGAAAAAGCTTTTTTTTTGCTCAAGAAAACAAACCAATTTGAAGTTGGAAAAGTGCACAGATACCCACTTGCGGTTAGCTTCAACAACAGGGTATAACAAGAGCAGCAGATGCAGCAATATGAAACCTTCATTAGCGAGCAGCTAGCTGTGGAGATATGAGCAAGTGGAGACTGGAACTTAGCTGTATTGGTTAAGGATTGCAGCCGACCAGAGAGAGAGCGAGAGGGAGACAGAGGGAGAGCGAGAGAGTGGGAGAGAAACAAGAGGCAGGACTCAGGCTTGAAAACGCTTCCGGTCATACAAATTGTACGTGAAACGTGAGAAATTAATTTTCAAGGTGCTCAGCATTGAAATGGAGGAGCCAAAATGGTATTGGGTGGGCGGGACGGTGCGATGCGGTGCGGGGCGTGGCAGCTGGTTCCATCTGACCATATGACCAGTGGGCATCAAAGTTTGAGTCTGTTCGATCGGGCGTTAATCAAACAGACACACACTTACACACACATATATATAAATTTGTTGGCTCTTTAATCAACAAAAATTGAAATTTCGCTCAGTAAAGCAAAATATTTTTTGCCTCTTCGGCATTTTGTTTAGGTTGAAATTGAATTTGAGACTTGGATGCAAACTTAAAGATGCAATGAAAACAAGCTTGTTGAGCTTTAATTAATCGAATCAATCATAATTTGTTATTTCATTAGTCAGTTTTCAAATTGTTGTCTCGAGTGCAAGCTAAAAACTCACAAAGCGACTTGAAGGAGAGTGCGAGAGAGACAGACAGAGTGCTTGTAGCCTTTCGCCAGTGTGACAAAATACACGCGTACATGTGTAAATGGCAGTATGTGTGTGCGTGTGTGTGTGTGTGTCTATTTCGCATATGCAAAGAAATGTCAAAATTCAATTTAATGCTGCCGTAACGAAAATCTGTCAGCTTGCAGCACAAATAATGTCAAAGCCACACACACTCGCACACTGTCATAGCTACAAAGTATTGAACACACTCACACACACACACACACACACAGACACACACTGGCGCACAAAGGCAAAAGAGCTTGCGTCTGTCAGAGGCAATTGTGGCTGATTTGCGCTTTTTCTTGCACGACTTTAACTGAAAATAAGTAGAAGAAGAAATGGCAAGAATAACGGCAACCACAACAGCAGCAGCAACAACAACAACAACAACAACAACAGCACATGCGGGCGCCGTTTTGATAAACGGGCAATGCTCTCGCTTACACCGCCAACCATTATGTGGCTTGCGACCATATGTTAGAGTGAGAGCGAGCGCATGTGATTCTCTTTTTCTGTGCTGGCATTCGAACAGCGGATCGACGCGACGTTCGACTGCGCGACGTTGACATGTCAAATGATTTTACAAAAGCAGCGCAGTCAGCTGCCAGCTAAACTGAAGCAAGAGTGCGAGACGCTGCGACAGCTGCACCAGCAACAGCAGCAGTAACAGCAGCGACAAAGCGACAGCTGCAATTGAAGTTCCTGATGCCCGCGGCGGGCTGACTGTAGCGCAGCGTAATGTGCCGTTGCTTTGTATATTTGTGTTTGTGTGTGTGTGTGTGTGGTGGGATCAGAGATTTGCAAAGTATGCTCTGATCTTTTTGCAGTTGAGTTATGCGCTCGCGAGCTTAACTGAAGCGTGGTCATTGTAGGCGATAGACTGATTGAGGAACTTACATATAATAGACTCAATTAAAGTCACTCTCTCGCTCTAAGCACATTTAAGTATGCTATATGCATGTTAAAGCACTGTGGCCATTGTGCCTTAAAGTTGCTTTTCCTCTCAGTGTTGTGTGTGTCTGTGTGCGTGTGCGTCACCTTCTTAATTGAGACGATTGCATGCAGAGGCGGGAGCGAGGCTTCGCCTCTGTTTATTTAACTGTTATGAGCGAAAATGCGAGTGTTTTGACTTTTGAGAATTAGCTTTTGAGATAACAGTTATGTGAGACAGAGGCAGAGACAAAGTGGGAGCGAGAGTGCGTGTGTGCTTCAGCGCATTTAATTGGGCAAGCGATTGCCTGACTTGCTTACAAATGTGCGTGAAAACGTGCGAGCGTGTGTGTGTGTGTGTGTGTGTGTGAGTGAGTGCGTGCGTGAATATTGCATGCGATAAATTATTTTAAAGAGCCGCCGTTCCGCTCCCCCCTGTCGGCCATCGCTCTGTTACGCCTTTGCATCAGTTTTAATATTGTTGCGAATTTTATTTACGCCCAGACAACAAATTTATAAACGTTTATGACAAGAGACAGACGCCCCTGCCCCTGTCAGCGACCCCCGCTCCTGCCTCCTGCCACCGCCCCTGCCACCGACCGTTACTTGCACAGCACCCAGCTCTCTCTCTCTCTCTCTCTCGTTCTCTTTCATTAATAATTGTTGCCTTTGTTTTTGGCATTTGTTGTCGGCGGTTTTGGCGACTACTCAAATAAAATTTATTGTTTCTGATATTTCTTTAGTCATTATTATTACGCACATTTATTATTTATTATTTATTTATTAATTTGTTTTACATGCGGATTATGCGGGTCATGACAAAGCACACAAACACACACACACACACACACGCTCGTATCAATTGAGCTGCGTGCACAGTGGCGCAAGCGCTGCAAAATTGCATGAAAATTATTTTCTTAAATTTTTCTTTGATTTTTATTTTATTAAATAGGTAAAAAAAAATTAAAAATTTAAAAATTTAAAATTTTTTATTTATTTTCTTTTATAATTAATGAGTCATCAAATATCATATTAATATTTATAAGACATTTTGGTATAGAAAATTGTATCATATATTTCTTAGTTATTCTTGTCAAATTTTTGCAGCTTGTTTGCCAAATCAACAAACATGCGAATTCGCATTAGAAAACTTTTTACCTATAGTAGGCGACGTTTTAAACTTCGTTGATTTTTTCAAGGCACCAGCTCGATGCTCACATTTTCTTTAGTCCTCGTCTAGTTACAAAGCTGAACACATCTCAAAATCAAAAACCCTAAAAAAACAGTACTTTATTATATATATTTATATTTTGTAAAAGTGAATCGGGTTCGATTGTAAGTTCAAACGGTTTCGACTATATATTCCTATATATATTTATCGTGTGAAAAAAACAAGTAATTCAACATGAGCGGTAAGTAGCTAAAGGAGCTGAAGGTTGTAAAAGATCTGAAGAAGGTTAAGACTGCTCTAATAGTAAATAGAGCTCATCAGTCTGATCTCAAACTTCGTTGCAAGCTAATCTCATTTGAGTTTAACCTCAGCTCACGCTCTGGATGCATGCGACGCTCTCGCCATTGAGCGGGATCCGACCTGCCCCATATCCCCGACGCCCAGCGATATGCCGCCACGTCCAGTCGATGTATTGGACATCGATCAGCCATGCAACGATAATTCTGTCGGCCCTGTGCCGCCCGATAACGCTACCTTCACCGAGTCGGACAAACACGACGTTTATCTACAGAGCCGTCGCGATTCGAGCACAAATCCCGAACGTCCGTACTCGCTGAACAATATGGGGTCCGAGACCGATCTCAAGGAACCACTGGGCCCTTGCGAGGATTATGTGGAGCAGTCGCAACCATCGTGCATCAAGATCGATAACAAGGACAACTTCTATTCGCGCAATCCGATTACCGGCTCCGGTCTCAATGGCGATGGCGTAGGCGGTTTAAAGCCAAGGAAGCTGAAGAATCGAGGTTTGTTGCTAAAAATACTGAATGAAAATGGGCGAGAGTTTAGCGAGAGGTCATACAATTGCCATTGATAAAGTTAGCTCTTGTATGGCGAAACATTTAGAGCTTGTATGAGCTTTGAACATTTTGATTCTGTTTCAGATCATGTATATGAAACATTCAGATTTAGTTTGGCAATCACTTAGATCTTTTAGGGTACGAAATATTTCGCCTATTCTCAATTCTTCCCTAAACATTCATTTAGATCGTGTATGTGAAATATTTAGATCATGTATGGACAGCACTTGATTCAAGTATCGGAATTTTTTTCACAAATTCCAATTCACTTCACCTAACCTAAGTTTCCATCATTTATTTAGATTTTGCATGGAAAATATTTAGATCTTGTAAATGAAACATTTAGACTTAGTTTTGCAAACATTTAGATCTTGTAGGGAAAACGTTTAGATCTAGTGTGTGAAATATTTCGCACATTCTCAATTCTTATTCAAACCTCTATTATGGGTAATATTTGGATCTGTATCGGAAACATTCTCTTCCCCCGAAACCTTCTATCTTCTCACCATTCATTTAGATCTTGTAGGGAAAACGTTTAGGTCTAGTGTGTGAAATATTTCGTACATTCTCAATTCTTATTGAAACCTCTAATATTCCCATGAATATTTAGATCATGTATGGGATACATTTCCATCTAATCTGGGTAATATTTGGATCTGTATCGGAAACATCTCTTCCCCCTAGCCCTGTATCTTCCCAGCAATCATTTAGATCTTATGGCATCATTCATTCATTCATTCTTTTAGCATCATTCATTTAGAACTTATATGGGAAATATTTGAGTCTAGCATAGGCAATATTTAGATCTAATATGGACAATATTGTAAATATTTAGATCTAAGATGGGCAATATTTCCACCATTCCATTGCTCGCTTAAGCTTTCCATGTTAGATCATGTATGGATAATTTTTAGCTCATGTATAGGAAGTATTTAGATCATGTGAGGAAAGAAATTTAGATCTAGTATCAGATACTTCTGAAATACTTTTACTTATACTTTTCCACCATTTTCCATTCCCTTTTCGTAACCTTCCATCTTCCCATCACTCATTGCCTAATTTATACATTTCGTTCATGGCGTTCGACAACAGAGGGTAATCCAGTTACCGGAGAGGGCTACAAGCCGGGCGCAACCGACTTTATACAGCCGCCCTCTCAAATGGGCGGACAGCCGATGCACAGCAACACAAATAATCGCGTCCCACCCGGCGGCTATTCGTCGGGACTTTGGTAGGCTCCACATCCACATTGAGCATATCGACCAGCCCTGCAACATGAAATCTGAAAACCAAAACAAAACACAACAAAAACACAAAAAAAAACATGAAGATCGCAAGACCCCCATTAAAGTACGAAAGAACTACAAAAATCAAATACAGAATAAGCAAAAACAAAACACTAGCTTAAGGACAAAAGAGACGTTATTCGACTAAAACAAGTTCCAAAACCGTAAACAAAACATTCTCCGAGGAAAGAGCAGGCTGCATTCACAAATCACAAAGTATACGAACTTTATATTTTTGCCAAGAAAAAACATTAACTCAAAAAAAAAAAAGAAAAAAATTACTGACTTAAAACTCATGAATTACACTAAGAAAAAAAAAAAAAATCAAAATTTTAAAGCAATACTGAACAGAAGACTGCATTGAAAAAAAAAACTAAACAAAAACACTTTTGCTACACATACTGAATACTAGATTAATACTAAAATACTGTTACTAGTTTAATACTATTAATACTGCTTACACTACTAGTCGAATAGAAAACAATTCATACTCAAAAAATACTGGAAATTAGCTACCGAAAACATAAAACTAAATCAGAATAGATGCGAATGTACACAAAACAAAACGAAAACTAAACGAAAACTAAACGAAAACTAAAAACAAAATACTACACAAAATACCAAACAAAATATCCACAATTCTAGCAGCTATATACTTAGGTATAAATATTTATATATATATTTACATTTTTATATACACGTGCACAGACTATATACTATATACACATATATATGTATATATACACATATAATGTATCCATATATAGGTCAATAGACACATATTGTATGTTCACACTCAGAACCATCTTCCTATATTTTGTATATCATTGCCTCTATATATATACATGTTTAGGTATATATGCATATGTCTTATAACGTTTTTATATTGGGAAAATCAAATTGTAATGCGTAAACAAAAAAAAAAAAAAAATAAACTTTATTAATTTTTAAATGTGTTTGAACCCCAAAACAGCTCAAGTTTCGGCTCTAGTTGGAATCATGCGACCATATTTCAGTTGAAGTTGAAGTTGAAGTTGCTTCTTTGTGTGCTAAAATATATATCTGTCTTTAATACCCTGCAATATTTCAGTTGAAGTTGCTTCTTTGTGTTTATTTAATTTTTCTTTATTTAATATTTTTAAGTATTTTTTATGCAATATTTTCAAATATTGTTTAATTTTAATTGTGACAAAAATATTTGTTATAAGCTGCTTGTAATACCCTGTAAATTAGTTTGACTTGTTTTTAAAACTTTATTTCTATGCAAATTTGTAATTGCTTAGTTGAATTTTTATTTGTCGCATGCAAATTGATAGTGTGCCACTGTGCAAGCGCCTTGTCAACATCAGCGTCGATGCTGACGTCGATGTCGACGTCGATGCCGACGTCTGTCGATAGGCAGAGCAAAAATGTTCGTTTGATTTGTTATCAGGTGGCATTTTTGTTGCTGTTGTTGCTGCTGCTGCTGCTGTTGTTGTTGTTGTTGTTGTTGTCAGCGTTGATGGCGTTTGTAATTTCGTTTACGGCATTATGTAATTTATTAACTTTTCATTGAAAGTTATGTTGCGGGCGCCGGCTTCAACGGCTGCGCTGACGACATCTTTAATTAATTACATTTTAACATGATAATTAATAGTGCCGCGGCCTCTGACGACAGCCGAGCGAGGGTGCGGCTGCGACGAGGGCGGCCTGGGGGGGGGGGGGGCTGGGGTAGGCGTGGCCCGAGCGAGACCAATTGATCGCCTGACATAACATGACAACTCACACACACACACACACACGCACACACAGAGTGACTGAAAGTGTTTGGCAAATTGCAATTAACATTTGCAACGGTCTCACTAATTTATCGATAACTGTTGACAGTTATAGTGCAGCGCTTAGTGTTGTAAAGTGTCGCAGCAAATGTTTATAGAGCGAGAAGTTGCTGTAGAATCGTTATAGATGCAGATGGACGATATTTGATTTCGTTACACTTGCAATTTATCGATAACTTTTGATAGCTAATGTGCGCGTATCGCTCGTTGGGTCTAGTAAGTGTTGTAAAGTATCGCAGCTAAGGAAAACGAAACGAAATGGAGCTAAGCCAGGCATATAAAATTGATTTACATTTACAATTTATCGATAACTTTTGATATGACGTGCGCTTTTAGCGATAACTGTGCTTGTAATGTATTTATCAGTGCTGTAAAAGAACTTGGTAAGCTTACTAACAACTGCAAGTCAACTAAGTTGTTATAGAGTGCATAGGCACGTTCACACTTGACAATTTATCGATAACTTTTGCTCTTTACAGTGTTGCAGCGGGCCACAGTGCATGCTTTTACCACGGCTTGCCGGTGTGGATGGTGTCTTAGCAACAACAAGACACAACGACGGTCACACTAATTGCTTATCGATAGCTGCAGGCAATCGTTATGAATATGAATCATCGAATGCCAGTAGCAAAGCAGATGATTATACATATTGAGGGAGGTGATTTTCATACATGTTTGTATGTAAATACTTAATGTATATATTTACTTCTAGATTGTACATGCATAGCCAACACTGATTTTTTTGACATTTTCCAACACTGCAAAACTAAACTAACAAATCAATTTAATAGCCGCATTAGCGCTTCTTATAGAAATAAACAATATGTCAATTGATCATCCTATGGGCTTGGCAAGGTTATGAACAGAAACACATCTACATATACATAGCTATATATATATACATAGCTATATAGCTATATATACATACATATATCTATACATATCTCTATCTATATATGTACATATACAATGTATATTTGGATTTTGGGTTGGGTTTGCATTTCGCATTTCGCATTTCGCAATTCGCCTTTCGCTCGACTCGCAAAGTCAATCAATCATTTAGCTAAACGTTGTTAATTGGAATTCAATGGACATAGCGTGTATCTGAAGATGTCCACTCATGCCCAATGTTTGCTCGCTGACATCGCCGATAAAAGGTGGTGTGGCATGCATGCACGACTTGACACATACCCTATGATTAGAGTGGAGCGGGGGGTGGCGAGTGATGGGCAGAGTTAAGCATTGCTTTAAGTGCACTGCAAACAAATATAAACTATGAAAAGCTGATAAGAGCTTAAGATATGGGCGAGTTAGCTGTAAATGGTTTGCTATCAGATACCCTGTAATTAACTTTCACTGAGAAGAAACGTTGCTATACATTAATAATAACGGGTAACAGCAAGAAAGTCGCATAATTGCTGAAATATGCTCTTTTAGAAATATATTAGAAAATGGTTGACCACATGATACCCTGTAATAAGCTTTAACTAAGAAAAGTTATGTTTCTTTTATATAAACCAGAAAAGTAAGAAAATCTGATTATATCTATAGTATAGGCCAGACGTAGGAGTTGGTTGAAAATACCTTACCTTAAGATACCCTGTAATCAATATCAGCTAAGAATAAACGTTGTTGTATTGAAAAATTAACTAAAAAAAAATGCGGAAATCTGACCATGGCAAATGTATGGGCTTGATTACAGATTGGATTGGAAATGCTTGACTAAAAGATACCCTGTAATTAGTTTCAGCAATGAAAACACGTTGCTTTACTTAAATATTAACAAGAAAAAGCAAGAAAAACTGATGGAGCTTAGTGTGCGTGCAAGATTGAAAAGTTGCTTGCGAAAGCTTAGCTAAAAATACCCTGTAATTGGCTGCAGCAAAGCAAAACTTGGGTTAGCAGTAATATCAACAAGTAAAAAGTGTGAAAGTTGAAAACGCTGGACTAGAAGATACCCTGCAATTGACTGAAACTAAGCAAAACTGTTACTTTACTTCAATAGATTCGCTCTTAAGTAAGAAAAGGTTCTTCTAATGCAGAGTTGGACGACATTAGAGAGCCAGTGAGATTTGATTGACTGTAAGATATCCCTTAATTAGCTTAATTAATGACAAAATTGATGAATATCTATGGACCAATGTCAATATGCGTACTTAAAACTCATAAAAAACTCAGCTGCTGCCACAGCGCATGGGGCTTTAAAAGCCAAGCTGCCCAGCTATAAAAATAACAAACAAACAAAGACACTCACACACAGAGAGAGAGATGGAGTTAGCAATTGATGATATATATCTATATCTATATATATACATTTATTTTTATAGAGAGATGTATGCATCGGGTCGGCGACAGCTGGCGAGTCGATGAGCACATTGATGATGACTATAATGATACACAAACAATTGCCCGACCATTTCAATTCAATTCCATTCAATATATAGCTCGCCCTCTACCTCTTCGTCGCTTCCTCTGGCTCGCTCCTTCTGTCTCTGTGTGTGTGTGTTTGTTTTTTTCTTGTGCCTCTTCCAATCTTTTTTTTTTTATCTTTCCGCCTCGTGCTGCGGTGTCCGGTTGCCAGGACTACCCTAACCGAACCGACCCAGCCCAGCCCAAGCCAGAGAAAAGTTGTTTTGACAGTAGCCAAGATTGAGTTCTTATTCAATTTGTACGGATTTGTAGCGTTACCCCTTAAAACCCACTTCGCAGCCACCCGCTGCCCCTCGCTGCCAACCTCTATTGGAATTTATTTCATATTATTGCCCTTCTTCTTCGGCTTGTTGTTGCTGTTGCTGTTGTTGTTTGCGTCACAAGTTGGCCTTGTTTTGGCAACTCACAAAACTTCTTGGCTGGCTTAGTCCAAGTGCTGCGGCCTCAGCTGCAGTTAACTTGACCCGACCCGACCCGACCCGACCCCACGTCACCCCGTCCCGTCACTCGCCTAGCTGGAGCCCTGCCCGCCGCCGTTGTCTTGGCTCTAGCAAGTTGGAGCGGCAACAATTGACTCCAGCGACTGGACACTCGGCTGCCAATTGGCTGCCAGCTGCCCGCAAAAGTATGCTACAAATTTGTAGCGAGCACTTGAGGAACACGGCACAGTGACTACACGCTAAAGGCGAACTGCCTGAATATGCAAAAAACTCATTGGTAGTACAATCAAATATCAGAAACTATGTTTACATACTTAAGATACTTTTCGAAGTGGTATGCACGACTTAGAGATACCCTTTCTCCTAATTGATTTCTGATTTTAGGAATTATTGAAAGCATTTGAATGGCGTCGGAATTTCAATTAACATGCTGACCGATAACATACATATCGATATTTCAGCTTTTAAACTTATGCATAAGTCCTTTATCGATAACAGTGCGCAACAAATTGAACGATACGTGCTTAAGTGTAATATATCAAAAAAGTTTGTAAAAACGTTTATCGATAACACCTTAACAAAGTATTTTTATCGATAACAGTTACTAATACCTTTTACATATATAAGAAAATAACAACATTTGCGAAGCTTGATCGATATCATGTTTATCAATAGCATTTTGTACAGCCTAGATATAGAACACACTTATCGATCACAGTTTATAGCTCATTTATGCATAGTACACTTCATAACGTATGTATGTATTGATCGACAGCAATTTAATGCAATATTGATACATTTATCGATAACAGTGCATAAAACCTTGATACACAACATATTTATCGGTAATAGTCAATAACTACTTTATGCATAATACTGTTATCGATAATACTGCATAACATCTTTATCGACCGCCTATTGCAAGTTGATCGATAACGATTTATGGCATTTCACCACGTTTATCGATGCTCTGCCCTGCCCTGTCCTGACATATCCAACAATAGCAGTTAGCGACTGTCCACTGTACGTTTTGAGCATGCAAATGCACATGAGCTGCTCTGCTGACAATCAGTTCGTGACGACTTCGACAATTGCCCTTTTTGAATGTGGGTTAAGGGGAGCCGCCCTGCAATGCAGCGCCATTTCTTGGTAACTCTTGTTTTTGATTTAGTTTTTTGTTTGTTTTGCTTCGTTTTGTTTTGTTTTGTTCTGCTTTGCTTTGTTTACTTTTGTTATTTTTGGTCTAATAATGGGGTAAATTCTGTTGTTGTACAAAAGTTGGTTTCTGTTTTCATTTTTGTAATTGGTACTTTACCGCTGTTATCGATAAAAACAACAAGCCCGTGCGGCTGCCAGTGTTGCCAAATGCCCAAACAAATACAAATTAATCAAATTTTGTTTACGTTCGATTTTCCACACAAATAATGTTTGGTTTTTAACAGTAATTCTGACTTTAAAGCCGCTATCGATAGCTGGATAAATTATGATATTGAATCAGAAAATATAAAATATGTCTACTTTATTGCTGTAGAATGTTTTTAGATTGATCTAATTTTTCAGAAGTTAAGATCTTGAAATAGCTATCGATAACAGTGCCAGTGTGGTCAAGCCTAATTATATTTGATTTTTCTGAATAAATTTTAATTGTGTCCATTTAAACTTAAGTGCTTGCTATAAATATATCTATTTTTAGTAATTAAAACTGGCTTAAGTGTTATCGATAACTGCTCTAGCCAATAAAAACTAATGAAAAACAAAAATCATATTTTTTTCGATACATTTTACTTTGTCTTGTATAATGCTTTAAAAAATGTTTATAGTTTTTAGTAACTGATGCACTTAAATTGTTATCGATAAGTGCGTCAGTGTTGACAGTCGGTAAAAATAGCTAAAAAACTTAACTTTTTGTATATACTTTAATTGAGTTTTTAAATGCCTTCAAATATTGTAAACTTTTAGCGCAGTTGCTGTAGTGCAGCTGTTATCGATAACTGCGTGGCGTCGATAGCACAGGAAATGGACTATATTTTGCTTTATAGCTGGTATTTTTTTTTGCTGCAGGTGCTTTGCCTGTTTGTTATTTATGAAGTGGTCAGCTCCTATGCCCCATCGTCTGTCCCGTAGACCTCCTTCGCGCCCCTCTAATTTTTTTGCCTCTGCTGCTGCTGCTGTTGCTTCGTCTTCTTCTTCTTTCTCTGCTGCTACAGCTGCATGAACTACATTCTTCTTTTTTTTGTTGCTGGTCTTTCGGCTTTGGGTTTTCGCGACTCCAAATTGCCAACTTAGTTGTTATTTGTTGGCTGTCTGGCCCACCAGCTATGTGTGTGTGTGCTGTGTGTGTGTGCGCTGTGTGTGTGTGTGTGTGCGCTGATGGCTCTCACGTCACCACTTCTGCAAATTGCGGCAATAATGCAACAAAGGTTTCTTGGGAAACACACACCAAATTGCATTGCCCCTACCCTCCCTCTCGCTCTTACTCTCTCACTCACTCTCTCTCTCTCTCTCTCTCATCCTCTCTCCTTCTCTCTCGTGAAAGGAGGGTATGTGTGTGTGACTGGCGACTCGAAGACGCCGCCGCCAAGTCAGTCACTCACTCGGTACTGCTGCTCCTGCTGCTGCTGCTTGCCCTTTGCTGCATTTCATTTTCATTTTCAGTATTTTTCTTTGCCTCGCATACCCTAACAACAGATCTGAACGAATTGTCATTTGGCTTGAATTTATAATGAATCCACACAATCGATAAACTAACTGTCAGACTGTTGGACTGATTGATTGATACTTAATTTCTTGATTGATTGATTGATTGATCATCAGAGGAGCACATCAGTTTTGTCTTTGGCAGTATCCTTCATACTGATTTGTTGATGAACTGATTGATTAATTGATTGATTGATTGATTGATTGAGTAATTGCAGATCTAAAGAACTTCAGCTTTGACTGATAGCATATTCACGTATTTAACTTGTTGTCTAGCTGTGATCAAAGGTTTACATTCATTCATTGATTGATTGATCAATTGATTGATTGATCAATTGATTGATTGCTTGATTGATTGAGGGAGCATCAGTTTTGCCTTTCGCAATATTTACTTAATAATAAACTGCTTTGCTAGCTTTATAAAAGTTTTGATTGATTGATTGATTGACTTATTGATTTACTGATTGATTGGCTGATTGATTGACTGATTGATTGACTGATTGATTGACTGATTGATTAATGGTTTGGTAGTGCTCGACAGACTTTTTACATTTTCTTGATAAATTCAAATACTTACACTCAATAATTGAACGATTGATGTACACATTGATTGATTGATTGTTTCTCAAGAGAGAGCATCAGAGTTGCATTAAGTAATCTTTACTTAATAAACTTGTATAAAAGCTACACTAAAGTGTTTTTGGCAACTGATTGATAGATTGACGGATTGTTTGATTGATGATAGTAGAAAGACTTTCAGCTTGAGCAGCTTGACCAGCTGATTGAGTGACTGATTGATTGAACATTGAAGTGTAAAGAGCGCGCTTCAGTTTGTGGCTTTAATATTCATTTCATATTCATTTTCCCATTTAGTATATCTCTCTCTTTGAATATTTTTCTATTTAGTATAGCCCTCACTCTGAGAGAGCATTTAGCTTTCGTGTACTTTCTAAATTTTCGCTTAGATTTTTTCTACTTTAATTTTTTTTTTGTATTTTGTTTGGTTTTTTTTTGTGGTTTTCGTTTTGATTTTTTTCTATTTACATTTTCAGTTGCTGCTGTTGCGGTTTTCGCTTTGGTTTTCATGTTGCAAGCAACATTTTTGTTTGTAATTTAGTTTGGAATGCCTTCGCGCTGTCGCTGCCTCTGCTGCTGCCGCTGCCGCTGCCGCTGCCGCAGCCACTGCCCTTGCCTCAGCGAGTGCCTTTGCCTCAGTCGCAGCGGCGCTTTTCTAAGAAAAATCTTTGTTGGCCAACATCTTAACGGTGTGTGGGGAATTCGCGTAATTGCAACAACGCAAGCGTTCACTCTACCTTCCAACTACCTCCCACGCCAACCCACCCCCCCCCCCCCCCCCTTACTATTCCTCTCTCACTCGCTCTGCTGTGTGTCCTTTAAGTGACTGTTGACTGTTGACTGACGGCAGGCAAATCAACTGACAATGCAACTGATGCGGGCATTTGCCTTAGAGAAGAAACCTTAAACAAATGTAAAATAACAGACAGTGCTTAAGTGGGGCATGCGGGACTACCACATACCCTCTACTAAGCGTCTACCATGCAATGTTGCTTTAGTTGAAGTGAACCAACATTACAGAGTCTAGTTGGGTATATCTATATACCCTGCGCTGAGAAACATTGAATGTTATATAATATGCCTCATTTATATCTTTTCAGTGGGTCAACATGGCCATGAGCCAGAATCTGTAGCCCGCATAGACAGGTGAGAACATATTTACACCTCTCCATTGACTCTACTATTGTAGAGGTAATTGCAATAATATTATGAGTGCATTATCATTATTATTGTTATTGGAGCTATCATTAATATCATTATAAATATCATTGATTATCATTATCATTGTTATTGCTATTGCCATTGTCCAATGAGAATCATTATCATGATCCTTTTTTATTGTTACTTTCATTGTCATTATCATTGTCATTATCATTATCATTGTCATTATCACTATCATTGTCATTATCATTGTCATTGTCATTATCATGATCATTGTCATTATCATTGTCATTGTCATTGTCATTGTCATTGTCATTATCATGATCATGATCATTTTCATTGTCATTGTCATTGTCATTGCCATTGTCATTATAATGATCATTTTCATTGTCATTGTCATCATCATTGTCATTATTACTATCATTGTCATTATCATTGTCATTGTCATTATCATGATCATTGTCATTATCATTATCATTGTCATTGTCATTGTCATTGTCATTATCATGATCATTGTCATTGTCATTGTCATTGTCATTGTCATTGTCATTGTCATTGTCATTGTCATTGTCATTGTCATTGTCATTGTCATTGTCATTGTCATTGTCATTGTCATTGTCATTGTCATTGTCATTGTCATTGTCATTGTCATTGTCATTGTCATTGTCATTGTCATTGTCATTGTCATTGTCATTGTCATTGTCATTGTCATTGTCATTGTCATTGTCATTGTCATTGTCATTGTCATTGTCATTGTCATTGTCATTGTCATTGTCATTGTCATTGTCATTGTCATTGTCATTGTCATTGTCATTGTCATTGTCATTGTCATTGTCATTGTCATTGTCATTGTCATTGTCATTGTCATTGTCATTGTCATTGTCATTGTCATTGTCATTGTCATTGTCATTGTCATTGTCATTGTCATTGTCATTGTCATTGTCATTGTCATTGTCATTGTCATTGTCATTGTCATTGTCATTGTCATTGTCATTGTCATTATCGTTGTCATTGTCATTATCATCATAATTGTCATTAGTATTACAATTATCATTGAATATCATATTCATTGTCGTTATCATCATCATTATAATTTTCAATGCTTATCATTATCATTATCTTTATCCATGCTATTATGATTAGCATCATCATTATCATTAGCCTAAGTGCATATTGAGCAACATTCACTCGTCGAAAGGCAGCTGACGGCACAAAGCATCTGATTAAATACTCTGTAAAGTCCGAAAACTGCAATGAAACTCAGCTTATAAAAAGTTGAAAGTACATGCAATTGAAAAAATGCGAGCTCGCTTCTTGAACTTCTTTAAAAAAAAAAAAGAAAAAAAAAATGAATTGAATGGTAAACAGAACTGTGATCCATAAAAACTTCATTGAACAGGGCCGCAAACAAAGAGACAAAGGAATGCCAGGTGGCGCAGCGCTGCGGGGAGGGCAGCTTTCAATGAGTGGGAATGATGGGAGGGGCTGGAAGGAGTGAAACACCTATAGGTAACACCTATTTTCAAACAATTTGCGACGCATGCTGTGCACAGCGCTCGCATTGATTCGCACATGCCCGACTTCTGGTCGCCCGCTCCGACTGAGTCGCCTTCACGAGCTTTCGTTTGTTGCTAATTTTTTTTTCCATCGATTCGATACGATTTTTTTTTATCTTTGATTTGGACTTTTGGCAAACATTGAACCGAATTCAAGTTTAACCTCAGCCACGCCCCCTGAACTCGCCGCTCCATCGCAGCGTTCGCCGTCGGTTGCCGTTGCAATTAATTCACAATATTCACATCACGTTCGAGATTCCATCACCAAACAATTTCATACGTATTAACGCGATGTCGAAAGTGAAAACAGGCCAAAAGACATTCGAAGAGTCAGCCACGCCCCCCGCACACCAACCAACCAACCACCCAACCACCCAACCGCCCAAGCACCCAACCGCCCAAGCACCCATCTGCCTTAACATCTCAACACGAGCAACTGGCGAGCTTTCATTTCATTTCATTTCATTTATTAGCTGAGCTGAATGCGTGACTCGTGACTGGGTTTACTCTCTGCTGCTCCTGCATATAGGGTATACTCGATAAAAGTAATGCTTGAATAGCATTTGTGGGTTGCACGAATTTGATTTATAACTGGCTACAGTTGGGTGCGACTAACTGCAAAATACTCTATCACAACTCACAATAATCAATATCTTATGGATCTATGTCTGGATGAGCAGTTCACTAATGATCCACCTACAAGAATTTGTGGACGGACAGACAGATCGACGGACAGGCGGACGGTTGACCGGACAGCCTGATAGACGTACACAAGGATGGTTGGATAGACAGATGGACGAGCGGACAGGCAGGTGGACAAACTCACGGACGAACGGATGAATGGATGGATAGACGGACAGACACACGGACAGACACACGGACAGACACACGGACAGACACACGGACAGACACACGGACAAGCAGACAGACGGACGGACGGACGTTATCGCCTATCGATTATGCGATAGTCCATTGTATACATCATATATGTATATATCAGATCATCTCGTACTACTTAGCTTTCTCGTCTCGTGCCTGACACGCGTTCATCTCCAGCTTGAGCGCCAAGCTCCACAGATCTGGTCACACTGATATGCATACAATGCCCGCCCATTCACATGGCAAATGTGTGAAAAGGTAAGATGATTCAGGCAGGTGGTGGTTGCCTTTGGGTCAAGATTTGAGCCATTAAAATGAAGTCGATTTAATTTCATTAATTTGCACACATACAAAAAGTCAGCCGCAGAGGTGGGCGGCGTGGCTGTGGTACTACCATTGAGAAAATGTGCTCTTAATTTTGGTAATTTCTTTGTAAAGCCTTCGAACCAAACATGGATTGGGGCTAAGAGCAACGGGCATACGGCATGACATCATGGAAATTCGGCAAATCTGAAAATCGGACGCGTTTTATCTGGCCATATTAAAGCAATGATGCCGCAACAAATGCTGTGACGGTAGAGAGAGAGAGAGAGAGAGAGAGAGAGAGAGGGAGGTATCGGCTGAGAGCGAGTCAGAAAAAAGTAAGAGAGAGGTAGCTGAGGTTTTTTCTAACATACTCTGTTTCCTGGATGCAGTGGAGCATATTGATTGATTGAAAGAACAGAGCTTGCTCAAAATATGACTTTCGAAGCTTAAGATTATGTCGGATGTTTAATTCTAATGCCTGATGATGGGCTATACTCAAGACACAGCTTGAGAGTTTTTGATCTTTGGAGAATGGCTTTAAAGCCGGAGAGTTTGACTGGATTTAAGCATTATAACCGCAGCTGTATACTTTTTTGGGCTTACAACAGTAGCTTCAGTTGAATGTGACTTAAGAATGAATAAGGTTTACTTTAGTTAAAAATTGAAGCACTGTGTCACGCATGGCCTGCTCTGACTGAAGCCATGATGAGAAGTCGACTTGCTGATAAAGCTGTGCTGGCATTTCGATAACACTTTTGAGTTACTTATTCACAGTTGATAAGCCAAAAGTGACCTTTAATCAAATGGCATATATTAGTAAATATGTTGAAGGTTAAATGTTATCGATAACTTAAACAGCTGCGCAAATAAAGTTCTCGTATATAGTATCACTCTTGCCGGGTCAGCCATTTTTTGCTATTCATATCATAGCTAGAGCTCTGCTGCTTTGGCTAAGCTTTCGTTTCAGCTTAGTTCGAGTCAATGTCGAACAGTGAATGTTGCAGTCCATAACAGGACTTTTTTGGTGCTGGGTAATGTGTCTTCCTATTGAGTGTGGTAAAATGTTTGCCCGATGACTGCGCAAAAATAAAAGGAAGAAAAAAAAACGAAACAAACAAAAAGCAATGCCACTCGACTGAGAGGCAATGAATAACAAACCCCGAAACAGCGGGTCTTCGTACCGCCACCGTCGACGCCGCGGCCGTCGCTGCCCCCTCCCTACACCCGCCAGCCAACAGCCTACCTGTGGCCGTCTACCTTTCCGTGTGGGCTTCTGGCCAAGTGTTTGCATGAGAACCTGTCAAAATGTTCGCAACGAAATTAATTTTGACATATGCCAAAATACGTGAAGGCTTCAGCTCATGATGAGCGACTGCGAGCAGCAGTAGCAGCATATGCATATGTGTGTGTGTGTGTGTGTGTGTGCGTGCGTATGTGTGTGTGCGTATGTGTGTGCGTGTGTGTGTTTGTATTTATTAAATTAAAATTAGCAGAGCGAAATGCGTTGGAAATTTTATTTACTGTGTGATTGATGCTGGGGAGAGGGAAAAACAAATCGGATATAGGGCAAAGGGCGAAAAAGACAAGCGAGAGGGGGAGCTGAAAGCAGAAAGCAGAGATTGTGAGAGAAAGCGACAGTAAGAGAGTAAGAAAGTGTTGGGGACGAAAAGAAAGTGGAAGAGGGAGAGAGATAGAGAGAGAGAGAGAGAGTAATAGACATCGAAAATAGGATAGGAAGACAATGAATGGGAAGAGACATTTCAGAAAGACAGAAAGTTGAAGAGAGAAAGAAAGAGAGAGAAAAAAAAGGAAAACAGAAGGGAGAGAGATAGAGAAAAGAATAGATAGATAAAAAGAGAGAGAGAGAGAGACAGAAAATTTGAAACAGAGAAAGATGGAGGTAGATATTTACAGAGAGAGAGAGAGAGAGAGTAACAGAGAATTAGAAATAGATTGAGAAATGAAGAGAGAAGAGAGTCAGGTAGGAGAAACATGAGTTAGAGACTGAAATTGAGAAAAGTAGTGAGGTAGAGAAACAGAGAATGAGAACGAAAATGAAAGGAAGACAATTAAGTTTGAGTGAATGTAAGAGAAAGAGAAAGAGAGAAAAGAGAGAGTGACAAGAGAGACGCGAGAACAAATATGAATGATGAGGAAGACAGAGAACATTCATTACGAATATGATAAACATTCTTGGGATAAACATTCTTAGTATATGTTTATCGGCCATTATAGTAGATACCCTGATATTAATCTATTATGGGTTCTCTCTCCCTTTCTCTCTCTATATATATTTATTGACTACTTGATTTCAATATGGAAAACGGCAAATTAAAGGCTTCCCTTTAATGAATCAATCAAATAAAGCAGCATTCAGTTGCATTTGAGAATCAATTAGAGAGGCGACAACGGCAGCTGCCAGCTGGCAAAAAAAAAGAAAAAAAAACGAAAAGAAAATGGAAGAAAGTTGCGTGCCGTTGGCTTTGCCAATTACTCAATGGGATGAATGACACCCAAATGGCCAATGAGCTGCCAAAGGCTGCCGCGACTGCCATATGCAGTATGTTACACACACACACACACAGTACATACACACACACACACACAGTACATACACACACACACAGTACATACACACACACACACACACACGCATTCAGTTTATTGGCTGCGAGGTAACAGGTGAGCCGCAAGAGTTAAACAAGGCAAGGATTATGAGAAGCTGGCTGATGGTTGCTATATGGGTGTGTGTGTACTGTGTGTGTGTACTGTGTGTGTGTACTGTGTGTGTGTACTGTGGGTGCGCACTGTGTGTGTGTGTGTACTGTTTGTGTGTGTGTGTGTGGGGCAAGATATGCATATGCAGCCGCACGCTCAAACAGTGCTCAAATACAAGTCAAAACTGCAGCGCGAAGTTTCTCCATCTCGCTCTCTCTCTCTCTCTCTCGCTCTCTATTTATCTCGCTCTCTCGTTGGCTACTGCCATCTCTGTCGGCGCTAAAGTGCTCGCAAGTAAATTTGGAAGAAACAATTTTCAGGAATGACTTAACTTTTGCGTTTATGTGAAAACTTTCCGCAACGTGATGTTATGCGAAACGCCAAAAGGCGAGGCAGAACGCCAAGGCAAGCAGTTTAAAGCAATATAACCGTACTACATATATATACATATATATAAATACGTATATAAATAAACAGAGAGAGAGAGAGAGAGAGACAGAGAGAGAAAGAGAGAGAGTTGTATATATGGCATTTACAGCTGCGTTAAGCAAAAGCGTGGGGAGTGGCTCTGATCGAGTCAGCTAATGTTGACTGTATGATACTCCTTCCATCTCGCACACTATCTCTGTCCGCCTCTCTGTCTCTCTCTCTCTTTCTCACTCTCTCATTCTTTCTTGTTGCTCATTTGATATCTGGATTGCGCCTTTTAGCTGTCTTTTCCCTTTTGGCATAAGCTCTATCTTTTGCTCTCGCTTGATCTCTTTCTTACTCCTCCTCCTCCTCCTCCTTTCTCCCCTCTCTATGTCTCTTTTTATCTAACTTTCTTCTCGCAGTAGTTTATCTATTGCTATCGAACTCTCTCTCAATCTCTCTCTCTCTCTCTCTCCCTCCCCATCTCTCTCTTTCGCTGTGTAGCTCTTTCTATTCTTTCTCGCTCTATTTTTCACTCTCCCTCTCTTCTTTTAACATTCTATCTCTTGTTCTTACTTTCTATTTCTCTTTGTCCCTTACCTTTAATCCCACTCTCTCACTTTCCTGTGAAAGTGTCTGCCTCCCTCTTAACCACACCCCCCTTTCTCTTCCTCTTTTTTTCTTTTTTTTTTCAACTAGTTACCTTCAATTGCACTTGACCTATTGCTCAGTTCTGTTAACGTTTCGATTGATACTCAAAAAAAAAAAAGAAAAGAAAACGTCAAGAAATATAATTGATGTAGGAAAAGCTTTTACGCGCTACTTTACGAGCGGCCCACAAGCTTTAGAGCCACACTTAGCTTTATTCCGAAATGGAAATTAAGTTGTAAGTGCAATTCACGTAACTAGATAAATGGGCGGCGCATAGGCGGCCCTTCACTTCATACCCCTCTCCTGCTACTCTCCTACTCTCCCTCTCCCTCTCTCTCGGTCTGTTGCTCTCTCACTCTGTCCGTCCTATGCTTGCATTGTCTTCCTGAATTCTGTCGCGCGTTTTTTGTCTGTTTCACTTTGCTGGTTTTTGCGACTGATTGCATTTTTATCCCTTTACACACGAAATCCATGAAATATGCACACTAACTCATGCGTATTTTATAATAATAAAAGCGCACGGCGAGCAACCACACACAGAGGGCGGAGAGGGAGAGGGGGCGAGCGAGTGTGTAAGTGGAGGAGTCTAAAATAAAAGTAAAATCAACCAACGAAACAGGGTGCACTCTTCATGCCGACTACCCAGAGTCAAGCTACCCACTAGATTAACTACGGGTCTATTCGAAATGTTACCCTTTAACGACAGCTTGACTATGTGGCATGCTACCCACTGGTTTTTGTGAAATGTGACTCTCTATGCTATCTGTTTAGTGAATGGGGTTAATCGTAGTCTAATAGATGCCACAGAGAGTGACATTCTACATTTGCCAGTTGCTACCCACTCTACTACTACTATCTCTCAGGTGAACTATTAGATCATCCCATTTGAGCTAGCCCGAATATCTGTGCACTGTAAGCTATCTACTTAATATTAGTATTTGAGCTACTCTATATTCTATATAATTCAGTATTCCCTCATCTGTCCAGTAGAGTTTCTACTGGAGCACCAATTGGACTATTTGCTAGAGTAACCAAAGGGCAGCTCAGCAGGTTTATCATTTACCTGGTAAAGTGTATTGTACGCTTTTACTAATCCTATTTAAGCTAGTCCTCTACATCTACTTAGCTACCCTTTGTGCTATATACTGTAGAGCTCTTTTCATTCCTCCAATTAATCTACTCTTATTGGACTTTCTACTAGAGTACCCACAGGACTATCCAATGATCTTCCCAAATCACAGCCTACCAAAGCTCTTATTGGTCTATCTACTAGACTAGACTAGCCTAGACTTGACTAGGCTTTCCAACAGTCGCCTAGCTCATGTAGCATCTCTCTAGTCTTCGCCCTCTAGACTCGACTAGCTCTTATGCTACCCACTAAGCTGCTCGCCACAAAGTGTACTAGATTTGACCTTGACTTGACTGGACTTCTCATACTCACAGTCGCCTTGTAGGGATGTCATATTGTAAGACCCTGCACCTCTCTACCCACTGGACCATCCAGTTTGTTGCTAAGCCCACTGCAGTACCCACTATACTACCCCACCTGCTACGTATTGAGCTATCCTGTACGCTATCATATTGCTACCCACTAGACTAACCACTAGACGGAATGCCATGCAACCCACTTGTCGTCCCGCCTGCAAGGGTACTATCCTACTCACTGGTCGCTTCAGCATCTAACCGCTAGACCCCGAAGCCCAAACCAAGTTCTGTTTGCTGCTGACTTCGATATGCGTTCGCTGCCAGCAGCTGCACAGCTCTAACCAACGACACACCTGTCCGCCTGCTTACCTGTTAACCTGAGGTTGTCACAGCTGCTCTCTGGCTGTCAAATCTCTTCACACGTGTCGGTCGGGATACACACACACACAGAGACACACATACGCCGTCTAACAAATCGCTGTCGAGTCGTTTGCTTAGTGGGGCAGCTTATCCACTTTGCTAGCTGCTTGGCAAGCCCTGGGCAAGCACCTGCCGAATCGAATCGCTTGGCATACATAAGCAGGCCACTTGACAATTTGCTTAATATTTAACGCGTCGCAAAGTGCATCTAAAGCCGATCCTGGGGCACAGCTGCTGCAGCTGTTCCTGATCCGGCAACGCTGATTGCCACTGCACCAGCGATCCGGGCATCGTTATGGCCACAAAGCAACGCTATGACAGTCGTAACTCAATCTATGCGAGCTACCCATAATTTCAGACTATGCTAAACCAAATTCTTTACGCTCTACTAAAATACCCTCATCGATGAGGCATATCGATTCGTACTGCAAGCTAAAGCAATATAGGCATAATGGATCGATTGATTGATTGGGGGAATGATTGATTGGGTGATTGGCAATCTTAAGTATCTATCTATAAGAGATGAAACTGGTTGATGGATTTTGTGGTTGATTGTTTGAGGAATGATTGATTGATTGAAGGCTTACTGCCCAGCGACTTGCTTCAACTGACATGTGCTACTTTAGTTAATTGTATGGTATACCCTGTGTAGATGAAGGCAGGCAATCAATCAAGCAGTCTATCAATACAAGTGATTGACTGATTGATTGATTGACTGGCTGACTGACTGTCAAGTACTGGGAGTTTACAGAAGTTACCACAAAGATATTAACTGGTCTTAGTCCTTCTCATTGACAAACTCAATACCTGATTGATTGATTGATTGACTGGCCTAGAATGTTCTATTTGTCGTTGATTGACTGATTGACTGATGCAGTCCTTCGGAAAACACCTTTGAGTTGCAAGAGAGCATTTTAAAGTCGGTTGCATTGCGAGTGCAACGCTCTTGCTTGTCTTCCTGATTGTTTCTTCACGTTTTTTTTGTCACGCTTCCCTTTTTGCATCTTTTGTTCCATTGGTCGTCGTCCTTTGCTACTATTTTCACATGCTTTTCTTTTTTTTTTTGTTCTTTTTGCATTATTGCTTTTCATGCATTTGCAGCAGCTGCTTAAACGTGTTCCAAATACGCAATAGACGCCCGACTACACTCCGCCCTCTCCTCTGCTCGACCACGCCCCCAAACTGTCCCGTAAAATATATATATATATATATATATATATATATATATATATATAAGGCGAGAGATGGAGAGAGTTGGAGAGAGGTCGAGACGCCCATGCGAATTTGGTATGCGAAATTGGCATTCGCTAGCGTCCTATTTGGTGCATACGAATGAACATTCGCCTAGCTGCCTAGCTGTTTTATTAGCCGTCATATAAACCGGGCCATATACGCCTCCTCGTCCCCCCCAGCCACCAGTCCGCAGCCATACCGCTTGGCCTGAACCACAGTTATGAATAGCTGCAGCAACTGACACCGCACAGATTTTTCGTGTGCTAATTTGACTAAGGTCCGCTGGTCCTGCATGATAATGCTAATGACAATGAGAAATAGATTGAGAATGACAATGGCAATGGCAATGGCAATCATAATGCTAATGATAATGATAATGATGATATTGTCTATAATAGCAACCAGAATTATTGTAATTAGTTTGTCTAAATTCATTTCTGATTGTGATATTATTTCTCTCTCTCTTCCTCTACATCTACCTCTCTCTATATGTATATATGAGTGTATTAGTTGCCGGCACAGTTGAGGGCTAGTCTCAGCTCGGCTAATTGGGAAAATTTGAAGAACTTGTTGTTTTTGGGTAGACGAACGTGCGAGAAGTCTTGTTGCCTCAGCTCACGCGGCTTCTCAACTATATTTATTATCATGTCGAAGTGTTATCCTAGTTGTTATCCTATCTGCCAGGCTATGCTGCCTGGCTACACTAAAGTTGTTGTTATTGTTGTTGCTGTTGCTGTTGCTTTTGCTGTTGTTCCTGCTCATGTTAACATGTGTTCAAATCGTTAAGGCGAGAACTTTGTGCAAAATTATTTGCTACAAAACACTCGACGTGTTTGCGCCTGGCTGACTGTGTGTGGCCCCCTCCGCTGCCCTCTGTCCCTGTGTCTGTCTGCAGCTCTCTCTCTCTCTCTCTCTCTCTCTCTATCACACACTCTCTCTGTGTGTGTGTGTGTCGAAGCAAGGCTGCAAGCAACTACACAAACAACAGCTCATTGAGTTTTAGAAAAGTTGTTAACATGAACATTTGATGTCACAACATTGCTTCACAGAAACCCCTTGTGTCTGTGTCTGTGTGTGCGTGTATGCAAGTGTGTGTGTGTGTGTGTGTGTGTGTGGCCTCCATATGGTTGGTTATATTGCCATTGACCATTTGGCAACGAGAACGACGACACAAGACGCACCAAGCGTAAACATTTTTCCACCAACTAAAGCTCAAACTACCCCCTGCCCCGTACCCCTTCGCACTCACTCTCTCTCTCTCTCTCTCTCTCTGCTGTCCCTGTCCCTGCTGCCAACCCTTTTAACTGACAAACACTACAAAAAATAGACAAACTTTTACACTTAGCAGCAGAAAATTGTCTACAAATTTTGTTAATTTATGTTATTTATTTAGTTAGTTATCGTTTTTGTTTATTTCTAGCCTTTTTTTTAGCTTTGTGTTTGGGTGGCCTCCAGCTGCGACCAAGCTGCCTTTGGCCTGTTGCTTTTGCGGTCAACTCCATTATTGGCCCTATTAAAGAGACGACGAAACTGCCTTCCAGTTACTCCCCGTTTCGCATTTCCCATTTTCCATTTTCCATTTCCCATTTCCCATTTCCCGATTGTCGACTCTCGACTTTCCGCTTGGCACAGGCTGCGCTTTTTGCCAACTACAACAAGAACAGCCAAGCCGCAAACAAGCTCAACAATATTAATACAGCATGTCACACACTCGCACACACACACACACACATACGCACACACACTCGTACACACATGCACATACACTCAGACAATGCACAATTACTTATGATATACCCTAGACCAATTGAATTCAGATTTAATATGAACTCCATTTGGGATCACAGCAGAGCTTTCGGTAGCTTGCAACCATGAAAGCTGCTTAAAGCTGTTTTACAAATTTAATAGTCAAAAGCTTTTAACTGGGAGAATGCTTTATGTTCTTTGAAATCTCTAGCTCAGCTTTCAAGCGTTTTCCGCGGCTTTAATGAGCTTTGAGCAGCTTGCGCAGGCTATTGAACATGAAGCCCAGTTAAATATAGAAATAATTTAATGTAATTTAATTCTCAATTAATTTATGTACAGAGAAAATGAAATTTCTATCTAGTTTTTTTATTTCAAGTATTCATATTGAATTAATATGAGTAAAACGATTTTTATTTGTTTCAGAATTGTTGTTATTTAATGATATATTTGACGCATCATCAATAAATATCGAAATTGAGCTTTGAGTAACTGCAAACACTTAAGGGGTATCTGCTAGTCAGGCACTGTCATGCGCTTTTCTACACATTTCTTTTTTTTGGGACTACGAAAACGCAGCAGACGCATTAAATTCGCCCAAGCACAGCGGCTGTTTGTGGGCGTGGCAGAGCAAGGGACATAGAAGAAGGCGGGAAGGAGGAGGCAGAGGAGGAGGAGGAGGAGGAGGAGGAGGAGGAAAATACAGCGTGCAGACAAAACCAGAGTAAACAGCGACGTAAAATCAACAATCAAATGTGGGATGAAGGGAGTGGAGCGAAAGGGATCTGGCATGCGTGTAGGACAGTGTTGTCAACATTTTAAGAATTTAAGAAACAAAAAAAAGAAAAAAGAATAACTGTTTATGGAAATAAATATTTAAGAGCTATTGCTATTTGAATATTTCATGTGGGGTCAATCATGGCTAGCTTTCCGATAGACGACTTACATTAACCACTCTTACATAAATGATGAGGAAATGATGGGATGGTAGAGTGAAGAGTGGAATGGAAAAGGAGATGGGATGGGAAAGGATAGAATAGGCAAGGAGATAGGTTGTATAAAGATGGCATATGAAAGAAGAGGGAAGGATGGGAAAATGTGAGAGAGTTTAGGATAGGAAAGAAGAATTTAATGCAAAGGTAAAAATAGAAATAGAATAGAAGGAATACGAAAGAAGAAGTAAGAAAGAAAAGTTAAGAAAGAATGGAAAATGAAAGAAGAGGTGAAGACAAGCATAGTAGAAATATGAAAGAAGAGGTAAAGATGGGCATAGAAGGCATAAGAAAGGAAAGGAAAGAGAAAGACTCAAAAAGAAGGAACACGAATGGTAAGGTAATGATAGAAAAGGATGGAATACGAAAGAAGAAGGAAGAATAGGAAAGGTTAGAACACAAAAGGGGAGGTATACGATGGGAAGTGATAGAATACAAAAAAGAGAGGCATAAATAAGAAAAGATAGAATAAAAAGGCGAAAGAAAGATAACTAGATATGAAATATAGTATGATAGCTATAGATATGAAAAGATTGAATGTATGCAGTAGAACAGATGAGATACGATGCAGTTAAGGATAGGATACACGGATAGATAGATACATAGGCTGAAGGCAGAGGAAGCGATAAGTCAGAATGAAATACAGGAAGATGTAAAGATTGAAACTGAAAGGAATAAGTAAGGAAGAGGTATGGATAGGAAAGGATGAAATACAAAGGAGAAGGATGATTGGAAAAGGATAATATATTAAAGTAGAGCTATAGATTGGTAAAGATGTAATGCAACAGAAGAAGTAAAGTAAGGAAAAGATGGGATACGGAAAAAGTAAGAACTCAAAAAGGTGCGAAACGGAAATTAATGAGATAGAGATATAGTAAAGGCATTCAGAGTAAATGTATGGAGCAAATTCAGATTGACTCACTTTATTTATTCAATTTCAATTATACAGCTAAAAATGGCTAAAAGTAGCCAAAAACTAGCCACTTTCAGTTGGGTACAAATAGAAAGCAAAGCAAAAATAGCTAAACAGCTCTCAAGAAAGGCTAACATTGCTCACTCGCAGTCTCTTTGTTGCCCAATGGCTGTTAGTCAATAGGAAAAAGGCTAAAATATGACGGTAAACAAGTGCAATTGGCAGCGCTGGTAAGGCAGGAGGCGTGGTCAGAGGTCGTGGGGGCTTTCATGGCAGTGTGTTAGGTGACGGTCTGCGGGTCATAAATGCTGATGTGTGAAGCGCTTGCGGCATTCAGAGCAATTGTCTCGATTGAGACACACACACACGCACACACACACACTCACACACACAGAGACAGATAAGTACACACACTCACACACACTCACGCACAGCTGTTACATGCGGCGTATGCGCAATTTTCAACAGCGTTTGATGTGGCCTTATTGCTGGTTCAGCGACTCATCGCTGCCGTTGTTGGTGTTATACGGTTTATTGGTCTGCCATGGCCTCAGTTTAGTGGGCACGGGCAAGGGGTGGGCGTGGCAGGCGGGTTGGCATTCAGCCAGTCAGTCAGTCAGTCAGTCAGCTAGACAGACGAAAAGGCCGCGTGAGTGTCGAGCCGAGCCGAAATGATTGCAGACAAATATTGGCAGGGAATCCGCGTTTATTGTACACTTGAAACGCGGCCAGTAACAACAACAACAACAACAACACAGCAGCAACAATGACAGCAACAAAAACAACTTCAACTACTTCAACAACAGCAACAGAAAGTGCGCAACTTTAATGCAAACAGGCAAACAGTTTGGCACAAATGCAGAGCCAAATGAAAGAAAACGAGTAACACAACCAAGCTGCATACAAACACACACACACACACACACACACACACACACACAACTATACACACACACCCACACACACACACTCACACTCACACACAGACATACTCACGCACACAGAGACACAGCGGAAGTGTGGCAACACCGGCAAAAATCATCGAAACGACCGCAAAAATCAAAAATTTTCAGCGCTCGCAACCAGCTGAAAGTCAACTGAGCAGCATGCATGCACGACTAGCAGTTACCCTGTAAGAAATTTGTAGGCTTTAGCAGTTGATATACTTTTGAGATATGCTGACAAATGGAAAGCTTGCAAATTGATATGATATGAAGAAATTTTGAGTCTACTTATAGTCAGTCAGCCAATCAATAGATCGATTGATCAATCAGTGAGTCGGTCTATCAGTCTGTCAATCAGCTAGTCAATGCCAATGAATCGTTGAAGAATTGAGTTCGGTTATCAGCTAAAGAGTCAATCAATTCAGTCACTCAGTCAATGGGCAATCAGTCAGCTTGCTAGTCAGATAATCAGTCATGCAGTCAATCCATCAGTGCATCAGTTTAGCAGTCAAACAGTCACTAAAACAATCAATCTTCATTCAGTTGTTTAGTCAGTCAGTCAGTCTATCTGACACTTAATCAGTTAGTCAGTCAGTTATTTAGTCAGTTCATCTGGGAATCAAGCTGTCAGCCAATCAGTCAATCATGCAATCAATCAATTAAACAGTCCATTTGTTCTCAGTCATTTCTTAATTTGGTTACTCACCTCATTACTCACCTAAACAGTCCATCGCCTATTAGTTACTCATTCAACTAGTTGAATAGAATTCTAGTTAGACAATCTTTCAGTTAGTCACTTGTTGCTCAATCAATCACTCAATCCAAGCTCTCCTACAACCACACAATCGTATGTTATATATGTGATTTATCAGCAAGTTCCACCATTATACCCTCCACACACATTTCCAGGGTACAATAAGTAAGAGCAGCAGCAACTGAAGAGCATAATGTGTGTTGGTTGTGTGTGTGTGTGTACTTAAAGCAGACATTTATTTATGTATTTATGCATATTTTGTGCAAAAATGCCGACTATACACTCAACTGTGTGTGCGTGTGTGTGTGTGTGTGTGTGTTACTTTTTGTTTGTTGTGCGCTGCATTGACCTTTGACCCCCGCCTCCCTCTGCATAACCATCGTCTGCCTATAGTTCCGCTGACAGTTGGCTGAAAGTCGCCATGAAAATTGCATTGCCGGACAGTCAGCAGCATCGACAGTGATTCTCTGATTGATTGACTGACTGGCTGACTGATTGATTGACTAACTGAGTGACTAAATGACGGCGTGTTTAAGTGATAGACTAATTGACAAACCAGCTGATTATCAGACCAACTGATTGACTGACTGACTGAATGACTGGTTGATTGATTGAGCTCAACATTCGCTCCGTCACTTGTTCATGAAACTTTGCCAAATAGCGATTTTGCTTTTGCTTTGTCACCTTGACCAGTTCCTTTCTTCTTCTTCTTCTTCTTCTTCTACTTCTTCTTCTTCTTCTTCTTCTTCTCTTTTTCCCTCAGTTAACTGTTAGCTATAAGAACATTCAACCCAATTTCAGCATTACAAGAGAAAAAGTCACAAAAAAGACGAATTCGAATCGAGTCGAAATGGGTGCAGAATAAACTGTTCAGAGTTTACTATTTAATACGATATGTGTCGAGTTTTGAGAAGTTCACAAGTTAACTAGTTCTCCAGTGGATTTTTGTATTTAAAAATTGATTATATACCGATTGATAGGCAGATTCGATGCGACGAACTCGATGCTTCCATAGAGAAGTTGCCAAACACTTGCATAGTTCGCAAGTGAACCAGTTCTTTGATATATTTCTGTTAATTCTGGTAAAAATAAATACATTTTGCATGACTACATTGTAAAGTTAGGTAACAGAAATATAGTTCACAAGTTCAACTAGTTCAATTATGAATTGCTATTGCTACTATTATAGTGCACACCCGAACTAGTTCTTTTTTATCCAGATCGATGGATAAAGTCCCTTGAGAAATTTAAATACACACTCATATGGTTCACAACAGAACTAGTTCATTTTTAGCTAGATAGCTGGCAGAATAGTTCCGTTTGATAATTTAAAAAAAACTTATATAGTTCGTATAGTTCACAAGTGAACTAGTATTTTTTTTTTGGATTTGGCAAATATAGGTAGATAGCTATAGTTTTCGATAGATTTAGAGATATGCATATATATTTATACAGTTTGTATAGATAGGACATGATTTCCTGATCTTGCAACACTTTTTAACAATTGAACAGTGTTGTAAAGTTTTATTTTTTACAATAGAAAAAACAGTTTCTTTTGCTTGAGAAAGACTTTTGGTCAAGCGAATTAGTAGCTGAACAGAAATAACCAGCGATGAAGCAGAGTGACCCGAGCAAGAGGTTCTCTGAGAGGGGTCTCCGAGAAGGAACCGAGAGCTGGTTGAATTGCGCTAAGAGGGGCATTGGGCTTGGTTGGTATGTGTGCGATTTGTACATACTTACACATTCCACATTCAGTGCGCGCTGCACTTTAATTAAATTTCTTAATTATGTTGGATTAATACGTACACACAGAGAGTCAGGCAGGTGTGTGTGTGTGTGTGTGTCAGTCAGTCAGAGACAGCTTCCAACTAAAATTTCATAGTTCTATTCTACTTTTTCGTTTAATCAACATGCATACGTAGCCAGGCCAGGGACGGCAAGGAGAGCAAGAGTGAGAGGGGGAGGGGGAGAGCGGTAGGGAGGTAAGGAAAGGGGAGAGCGAGGAGTGGGAAGTTTGTACAAGGTGTGGCCGACTGTGGCCTGCCCAAGTAATTGAGAAAACTTGGCAGCAAGTGCTTGAACAACTAGCTGGTGCTGGTGCTTTTGCCCCCCTCTTGCGATGACGACGCCTCTACACCGTGGTTAGAAATAAACATCTACTTGAAAGAAATGCATTTACTACGGTAAAAACTTGAAGATCTAGTCTTTGAACTATATAGGACTATTCCTAGTGCGATATATCTGCTTGTGTAAGAGTTGATCGATCGATCAGCAGATCTTAAATAAATGGACAAGTTACTATATGATATAGCTTAGAAAATCTTATATATATATGCAACTAATATAACCTATACCTCTAGTATAAGAATTGATCGATGGATCAATAGATCTTTACTATATCTAGAGTTGGAGCTGATCGCTTCTCTATGGAAGCATGAATTGTGCGCAGCTATTCAATAGATCAGGAATTCATTGTTTGCAGAAGTCATTAGGTTCTGTAAGAAAAGGAATTATGTGTCTAAATGGAACTAGTTCTTTTTAGCTTTGCCAATATGAACGTTTAAGTCTCACTCTTTGAACTAGCTGAAGGAATGGAAACGATTTAACTAATGAGTTTCACATGAACAAATTATTATATAATTATTATATACCTAAATAGAACTAGTTCTTTTCAGTATTTCCACTATATTAGCTGCAGCTTTATATAACTGACTTTCCTTCTTTTTCAAAGACTCAGGCAACAAAGTGTATGCTTTTATTCTGCAAGGACGCCTGTTCGTCAATTGGTGCTCTCACTGTACTTGCGAAAATATTATTTTAACTATAATTGTGCGCTGTTTAATGAAGCTCTCACTTGCTCCACTGTGCACGCTGCAAATGAGTCGCGCTCCCCGCCTCAACTTGTTTCAGTTGCTGCTCCAAGCTCCCGTCAGCAGCCGCCCTCAGCCTCCCTCCGCCCGTAGGCCCCCCTTCAACCCCTCGCCACATTTTAGTTACTTACTTGAACATTTACCTTTGCGTCTGGCATTCAACAGCCGGCGTGTAGGCAGGCAGGCAGTCGGCCAACAACAAGGATCAGGCAAAGGCGTCGTTCAGTCCTTGCCACAGGACTCATCTGTTGGAGGCTGCCAATGGAATGCCAGTGAGAAGGGGCGTGGCGCATTAGTTGCAGCACGTGACTGAAATGCCAAGCGACAGAGCGAGCGAGCGAGCAGAGAGAGAGAGAGAGAGAGAGAGAGGGGGCGGGAGAGAGAAGCGAGCTGAAAGAAGTAAGCAGCGAGCAGCTTACTAAAAATTAAAACACATGTAAAGAAATAATTAAGATATTATGTACTGCCACGCCCCCGAAGCACCACCGCCCCAACCACTCGCCCACACACAAGCTGGGCTGTGGGCGTTGGGGCTGACGGGTGCAGCGGCTCGTAAACAAAGCACGATAAGAGCAAACTGTCAGTTCTGAATAGGCCACTAAATGCAGAGGGCGACACTTTTTGCACTCTCCACGAAAATACATATTTACACTAGACAACACAATTGAGAGTTGCAAGCTGTGTTGAGCTTAGTCTAAACCAGATTGTTGATTGTTGGCTCCACGATAAGACAACATCAAACAGTGTGCTGGGAAAGCTGATTAAAGCTTTTGGCTTATGAAATGAATTTATTTCTGATTTCAAATCTAATCGAAGCATTGGCTTAAATAATTATTTTACTTAAACTCTGAAAGCTCCTTAATCCGTATGGCTTAAGTGAAGCATTTAAGCTTTGTAAGCCCATGAAAGCCTTTGGCTATTCAGATCACATCAATTGGGTTCAGTGTTCGTTTGAGCTTTCAAAGCGCATTCAAGACAAATATATAAAGTTGCTGTGTTACTTAAAGCTTCATAATGCTTTGAGTTATTTGAAAAGTATTTCCCGATTAGCTTGCTGGCGCACCTAAAGCTCGATTAGCAATTACCTAAAGTGTCTCAGCTATATTACATATCTAATACTTAGGGCTACTTGAAAGCTTTGTGAAATGTTAAGATGGGAATTGAAACGTGCAAAGGAATTGAAATATGAAGCACATGCATTTATGTTAACGCTCATCAAAAGCTCATTTACGTTTCGCCTAACACACGCTTAAAGCTTAGCTAAGCTCCAATCGAATAACATTGAGTCTTTTTTAAGCCCAACTCGATGTTCACTTAAGCCTCGCCTCAAAAACTCTAGTCAGCTAAAGCTAAAAGCTGCTTAAAGCTCCAGTGATGCCAGCTTAAAAATTCACCTAAAGCTTTAGTAAGGCCAACTTAAAGCTCACATAAAGCTTCATAGCACAGATCACTTTGAGCTTTGTTGAAATCAACTTAGAGCTATCAAAAGTTCCATTGCAATTCACATAAAGTTCATCTAAAGCTCTATCTAAGTCAACTTGAAGTCCGATTTAAACTTCTACTGCGACTCATAGCTTAGAACTAGTTTTATCATTCGATTCAGCTCTAAGTTCACCCTTACTTTGTCGGCCAGTGTATGTTTATTTTTTTTTGACTGCGCCTTGTTTCGCATTCATTGCCACCTGCTTGTTTTTATCGGGCGCTGGGCACGTGTTTCTCTTATTCTTCATCTCCTTCTGCTTCTGCCTTTGTTTTTACCCGTTTGCCCAACTCAAGATGTGCCCGCAACACATTTCCGTATCCGCAGTCCAATAGATATATATGTATATATAGATATAATATATATATATATATATATATATATATATATATATATATATATATATATATATATATATATATATATATATATATATATATATATATATATATATGTACCGGTCGTAGTCACTCAGCTCACTCACCTCGTCCACTTAGACGAAGGTCAGGTCGGATGCTCAGCGCAAATTGTCGGACAAAAGAAAAGAATTGTTGGAATCTGTGCAGCAATTGCTGTTCTCACCTTTCCACTGTGCATTGTTCCAGTTTTATTTGCCTTTTTTTTCGACCGAGCAAAAGAAAGTGAATTTAGATAAGGTATAACTACTGTAAATAGAATAGATATATATCGGGGAAGTTGGTCTCTTGTTTCTTTTAGGACTCTCAGCGCTGTGTTTTAGTTAGCTACATATGGAGTCATCTAATGGGTGGATATTCTATACAATATAGCTGACATAGAAGTTTTTCTGTCTAAATTGAAGCTGGTTGGCTTTATACTTCGTTACGTTTATCTGACTAGGGGTATTCCCTGTTGAATATGAGTAAGAGCTTATAAATATAACTTTTATTTGATCTCCTCGCTTCTTTCTATAATAAGGAGTATGTTATCTAAATCCTAAACAATCTATTAAAATTTTTCCACTTTTATCTAAGTAGGGGTATTCCATTTTGAAAATATATATATTGTTTTCTTCATATAACTAAGCTTATAATAATTATATTATAGAAACATTCGATTCTGCTGCTTAAATTTATCAGAGTAGGGGTATTCCCTCTTGAATATATGTATGTATATTTTCACCCATCTCCAGCTTCACCTCCGCTTATAGCTACTTTTATATTAACTATATCATACAGTAAGGGTATTCTCTTTCTAATTTATAAATATTTCCATTTATGTCCACCTTCACGTCTCCCTATATTGACTATTCTACCAACTATATCATTAGGTAGCAATGATAGGGGCATTCTCTTTCAAATTGATCCACTTATCTGTCGCCTTACTCCTTTCCATATCGAGTAAGTTTAGCTATATCATTTATCAAGAACAATCAATTGGCATTTCCTTAAACCTTTGTTAAATTTATCTGTTTAGGTAGGGGTATTCCTACTACATGCTTCCCCCCTTTCTCTCTCTCTGTCTTTACTGTAATTTTGTTGTTGTTTTGTTTTGCTGTAGTTGTTGTTGTTGTCTCATTTCGTTTTGTCACATTGTGCGCCTCATTACTTCTGCATTTTCATTTCTGGCCAGCGTCGGGGCGATGTATCATTAAAAAGATGTCTTTTTCGTCTAAGCCTCCGAGCACGCTGGATGGCTGAGAGTGGGCGGGGTGTAGGCGTGGCGTAGGCTGCTTGAAAATGGTTGCTTCGTCTTCATAAAGAGGAAAGTTGCTTCAGCTGCAGCAGCAGCAGCAGCAGCAGCAGCAGCAGCAGCAGCTCCTTCTGCAGCTCGACAGTTTATAATTTCAGCTTGTTTTATTTACGGTACTTACGCGCACTTCCACAGTCCAGGGGCGTAGGGCAATACGTGTGGAGTGGGGTTGCGGCGGGTGTGTGTGCGGGGGAGGAGGGAAGACATGGTTCGTGCTCAAAACGTTTTTACATTTCATTGACTGGGCGCCAGGGCAAAAGAAAACAACGAAACACAACTCAGCAGCAGCAACAGCAGCAGATACACACACACACACACACACACACACACACACGCACACACACACACACGCACACACATGCCACACACACACAGAGTAGAAGAAGCAGTAGAATAAGAGACAGCGTGAGCTGCTGTGGAAAAACAGTTGCCAGCTTCTCACGAGTGCCGACAACAACATTGAACAATTAAATTTAATTGCATTCCCAATTTGTATAATTATGCCCCGACTCTCTAAATATATATATACATATATATATATATATATATATTTATATATATATATCTAAATTCTTAATTTGCGTCAACGATAAACGATGACAACAAAAGGAACATCATCTTCTCCTCATCACCTCTCCTTCCAGCTCTGCCTGGCTCTGTCATGTCAGCGCGCTGTGCCGCAGGCATTTGAAATGTTTGAAATAGTTTCTAAGCAGCATTAGGCAGTTAACAGCTCTAATTATGGAATTATCGATATTAGCGATAGTTAGTGTGTGCTCGATTATGAGTTTAGTTCATTAGTTGCGCTGTGGCGTTGATAATGGCATTGAGTCCATGACTGAAATATAAGCAAGAGAGCAGAACAGCAGACAGAATTGAAACGTTTTGACTGTGCTATCACTTAAGCACAGTCAACAAATTGTACAGTTATCGATAGTATCGGCAATTAGTTGAATGCTGTTGTGCAACATGATAGATAGTTCCATCATAGTCAATTTGATATAAGAAGTCTTATTACCAAGCTTAATAAATCTAGAAAGCATTAAGCAGGCAACTCACAGCTATTTGTACCGTTATCGATAGTTATGCTGTTGACACAATTAATGCATGTATGACAGAATAGAAACGTTTTGCAACGGCAAATGAAACGATACTGCAATTAGTTCAAGGCAGCACTTAACAAGCATTTAAAACATATTGAAACAGTTATCGATAGTTTCGTTTGCACTAATTGTAAGTTATAGACATTTCGCATTATGACTATAGTAACTGCTTCAACATCATTCAAGATAGAGGACAATCCAAAGATAGCTGAACGGGAACAAGTCAAGGCAAGTTTGTTGTTTTCGATACTATCGATAAGTTTAGTTTTAGGCAAGGAAATGTTCAAGGACTGCATATAAAGTAATTCTAAAGTGTTGTAATCATTGCTATGGTATGATTGGTATGCCATGGTGCTGTATATATATATTGGAAATAATCGATAATTTATCGAACGCACAGCAGTTCAAGATTGAAATTCTTTCGATAGTATCATGTCTCGATTCGTTCGCTTAAACAGCTCATATTTGCATACATTACACCAACCAAAGCTGCTTCCGATTGTTATCGATTGTTGTTATCGATACCACAAACTGAGACTTGATTTTATTTGCACTGCTGCAGATGTCGTCAGAGAACTCAACGTATGAAGCAGCATAGACGCAACAAGTCGTCTATCGAAATATCGATAAGCCCACTAAGCACGTGCTCATATCGCTCATATGTGGCGCGATAAGTTTAGCCCATCTTTGATTGGTCTAATTGGAGTTATTGACACGTTCCATCGCATAGTGGTGGTCTAATCAAAATTGATGGTCGGCCAAATGGTGGACAATGCTACAGCTGCTGACAGCTGTCAACACTGAGCAGCTAGACGGAGTGTTGGAAAATGAAGATAGACAGAGAGAGACAGTGAGCAGGGGGGAGAGAGAGAGAGAGAAAGAGAGATTTGCCAATTTAGATGATTAGCGAGTCGAGTGCTCATAATTAGCCAACGGATTGATGGAGCAAAGTCTGCTGAAGCTGAGGGATGAAAATGAGATGGGAGTGAATGGAGAGGAGGGAGGGGGAGGGAGGAGTGGAGTGGAGAGGAGAAGCTGGAGCAGATAGAGGGGGCTTAGGCTTAACTGGCTCAGTAATCAGTGCGAATAACAAATAGAAATTCAATGCCTGGCGATTAATTCAATAAGTTTCTATTACTTTGATTAGGTGTTGATTATGTGTCTGGGTGTGTGGCAAAAGTTCCTGTCGACAGGTGGCGCTATGCCAAGTTCTGACTGCTAATAAAGTCATGGCACACACACACACACATATCTGATGTGATGTGGGGTGTTGGGGCGTAGCAGAACAAAGCAGTGACAGAGTGAGGCAAAGTCTGGGAGTTTGGGTATTATTTTTAGGTGAACTATGCGAAATACTTGTACGCAAGCAAAGCGGGAAAGATTTTTGCAATTTATTTAAGTCACGTGCCACATGCCACCCACACACACACACACACATACATAGACAGACAGTCAGACAGACAGACACACACACACACCTGGCTTGGCAGGCTGCCTGACTTGATTTGGAACTCAAAGTGACTGACGAACTGACTGACTGACTAAGTGACACACACAGCGAGACCGAAAGACAGATAGACAGAGGGAAAGAGAGAGAGAGAGAGAGAGAGTGGGAGAGAGGGAGAGGTTGAGGTAAGGCCAAGTGGCAAGTGCGAGTTGCACAAGGGCAAAGTTATGCCACAGCCAGCAAATGTAACATAAATTATATGAAGCAAAGGCGCAAAAACCTGATGCCAAAACCCAACAGCAGCAGGCAGCAGGCAGGCAGCTAAAGCCAGGTGTTAGGGTGAAGGTAGAGACAAGCTTTAGCTACCTGCTTCAACTGCGGCAACATCTTGCTGCTCATCATGAGGCAACTTACTTACTTTTTACTTCCAAGGCACTTAATTAGTGTGCGCGAATTTTGAGCACGTGAATTTTCACAAGTGTGTGCGAGATGGATAGATAGATAGAGAGCAGAGCCAAAGCGAGACAGACAGATAGAGGGAGAGAGAGAGAGAGAGAGAGAGAGAGAGAGAGAGGTAGTGGAAGAACAGTGCAAAAGGTAAAGCAAAGATATAGGCAGAGCTTCAAAAGAGCACAGTGGTTAGAAGCTTGAAGCTCAACTGAAACATTGGAAAAGCAGAGCTATTTATATAGATAGAATATGATATAGAAACTTAGTCAGATATATAGATGGCTTCTGTAGGATAGGCCAGCTAGAAAGACAGAAGCAAGATATGAAGAAAAGGTAAAGAAACATATCAGAGCTTGACTCTCATTGAATCCACGTCTCTAGTGGGCATATCGGGCCTAACGCTTTATCAGACGAGGCTAGCCACGAGTATGCACATGTTTCAGAATTCAAGTCACTAGCTTCAATAGCGTTGAAATGTTTTGCGTTCATATGAATGGACGCACGGACGAATGGATGGACGGACGAATGGATGGACGGACAGCGCACACTTCACTTCTTGATAGAGTATTTATAGATTATTTGATAAGCTGGAAAGGAAAACAAAATATCAAAGTTTGCTTCCTTATGAAACTGGTTACCCTAAGGTTCTAGAAATTCTGAAAGAATCGAAGAAATGGAATAGATTTTCATATAGGAATGATCACGATAGGAATATAGCGAGGCTTACGTCGCCTCCAAAAGAATGACATCAAGACATCAAGATTAACAGCAAAAATTCAAGACGTTCAGAGTTGACAAAGAATGTTTTTAGCCAAAAAGTAGCTCTAGTTAATTTGCCTCCTGCTGCCGCTAGACTAAGAGACTTAAGAAAAGAGGACAAAGTAAGGAAGGGAAGAAGGGCAAAACAAGATCTGAAAGCTTGATGCCAATGGAGCATTTGGAGCATACCATAAAAACGAAGCAATTCTGAAAGGGGATTCAAGTAAATATAATATAAATAAATAATATTATATAAATTTATATAAAAATTAACGCATTTTCGTCAGATTTGGTGACACTGTGCGTGTCAGACAATTCCGCCTTAAAAAGTTGAAGTTGCGTTTTTCGCGTCGCGTCTCTTTTGAAACAGTTTGATTAAGTTTAATTGATGTAATTACACTCTTAAATTGGATTGGATTTGTGAATACAAAGCGCACGGGAGAACAGGAGGGAAATGCGAAACTGGGACGAAATGGGATGAGCGGAAGTTGGTTTAGGTTTGGGGTTAGAGCTAAGGCCAGGGCGGGGAGGCGGGAGGGGGGGGGGTCAGCTAGCGAGTGAGCTGGCTTTGCGCATTGCACGCGCTGCCAATCGAAGCCCTTTAACAACATCAAAGTGCGCTGACAGGCACACACACACACAGAGGGAGACACAGAAGCAGACAGACACGCAAGTTTCATCAATTTGAAAATGAATTTGAAAGTGTTGTTGCTGTTGCTGTTGTTGGCGCTGTGCGTTGACAACGGGCCTAGCCAGTTGGAGGGGGGCATTGCAACGCTTGCCAACACTGAAAACAGGTCTGTCCTTCCGTCCATGCCACTGTCCATCCGTCCGCTGGCTGTGAATTGTGCTTTCGGTTTTGGCTGGCGCGCATATTTTGCATAATTTAAGCAATTTGTGCAACTGCAACGGGCGACGACGACGACGACGACGACGGCGACGAGCGACGAGCGACGACGAGCGACAAGTGAGAGATTGCACTGCTGCTGCTGTCGAGCTGTAGGGCATTGCCCATATGCGGGGTTAAGGGTAGGTTAGGGCCAGGCGCTGGGCCTGGCACTGGCCTGGGTGTAGGCGCCCACATTATTGCATTTGAGTGTGCCGAGTGTCGAGGCTGGCTGGCTGGCTGCTTCTGCTTCTGCTGCTGCTGCTGCTGCTGGACACAGAGGCCAGATAATGAAGCAGCAACATTTTAACCAGCCAAATGCGCAAACACCCAGGAGTACCAAGGCAAAAAGAGCTTGTCGGGGGCAGAGGGTTAACCTGGGGCTGGGGATTGGGGTTGGGGTGGTGGGGTAGGCGCTTGGTGTTGATTGCCAGACGAAAGCAGCGACTGACTGTGGCGTCTGACGTGGTCGACAGAACTGATTCATGAACTGACAACGAGCTGCTGCACAACCTGAGCGGCAGCTACGAGTGTGTGTGTGTGTGTGTGTGTGTGTGTGTGTGTGTGTGTGTGTGTGGCGCTTTAGCTCATATTTCGTGCGTCCGCAAACGTGGCCAGCAGCAACAGCTACAGCTGCTTTTTGATGCTGTTTTTTTTTTTCCTCCAGCAAGCGTGTGTGTGTGTGTGTGTGTGTTACCATGACAGTGGATTTTACAGAGACTTAAGTGCCGACTGGCACACTGTCCCACACTCAACACGCAGCTGCAATGCTGTTGATATATGCAGCTGACTCATTCTGCTGACGCGCTCCAAAATTCAAACGCAAACACTGTTGCATACTTTTGCAGCCAGTGAGACAGAGAGAGAGAGAAAGAGATAGAGAGAGAGTGTGTAAGAGAGAGAGAGAGAGAGAGAGAGAGAGAGAGAGTGTGTGTGTGTGTAAGAGAAAGCGTGTGCAACGGACACATATTTTCTGATAAATTATTGCATTGTTGATTTATTTTTGGCTTTTCGCTGTCTGCGGCTTAAGATTAATTTCCTTGCGTTGTTGAATTCACACTTATGTGCAAGAGCGAGACCGACAGAGAGAGAGAGAGAGAGAGAGATAAAGAGGGAGAGAGTGTGTGTGTGTGTGTGTGTGTGTGTGAGCTGGCCAGTGGGCACTTCTGAAGCGCTTGTCACAGCCAGTTAAATGGCTTTTGAAGAAGCGCCAATAAAAATTAAATCAAATATATATAATTTTTAATTAAAATACCCTTTAATCTTTTTACAATTATTGCAGGCACATTGAACAAGCAACAAACAACAACAGCCAACAACAACAATTGCGAATATAATACCGTTGAGCTGACGTCCGCATGCCACGGCCGTTATATGAGCTGGCCATTTCATGGCTCCCGCGCAACGCATGTTTTTCTGCAGCGTCAATCAGTCCATCAGTCAATCAGCCAATCAAACAGTCAGCCATCCACTCAGGCATTTAACAATAAATATTTACACATAAAAAAAAATCAGGCAGAAAATACAGTTTAACCACTTTAAGAACTAGTTTCCATATCCATTTCAAGCGCAGCGCCAGCTCTTTGACTCTTTGATGCTCGTTCACGTAGTGAGAAGAGTATATTGGCATTGCTGTCCGTCCGTTTGTCCATCTATCTGTCCGTCCGTTTGTCCTTCCGTCCATCTGTTTGTCCACCGGCCTGTACGTCTTGTCCGTCCGTCCGTCCGTCCGTCCGTTTGTCCATCTGTCTGTCTTTCTGTCCACCTGTTTGTCCACCTGCCTGTACGTCTTGTTGTCCGTCCATCCGTCTGTCCTTCCGTCTCTCTATCAGTCTGTCCTTCCGTCAGTCAGCCATTGGCTTACTGTTGACTGCCACTACAGATCCATAGATCCATCATTATGTATATTTATGCAAAAGCTTTGTGGCTTCTTTTGTTCGGAAGGCGCGTATTATGAAGTCAGCTACGCCCGATTGCTATGCTCTTACTTGTTTCGGATTTGGCCTTTAGCTTGCCATTGGCTTCAGTTCGCTTAACCGTTTTTTTTTTTAGGCATCGCGGTTCATTGTCTGGAGCTGGGGTTATCTTCAGCGCTCAGCTGACCAACTACGTTGCATTCTTATTGTATTTCGACTCCAGTTTTTCATCTTTTTTTCTTTTCTCCTCTCTCGCTCTCTCTCTTACTTTTTTGTTGTTGTTTGCATAAAAAATGTGTGCGGCTGTCCGGTTGTTCGCCACGTCTAATCTGTGGACCTTGCGTCCATTGAACTTCAGTCAGGGCAGGAGGAAAGCGAGCCTGGCTAAGCCATAATGTGTGTCTGCCAGTGTCTGTGTGTGTGTGTGTGTGTGTGTGTGTGTGGGTGTGTGTTTGGCCCTTGGCAAGGGCCAGCGCACATATTGAATCCATGGAACGTAAATATTTAAGGAGTACTTTATTTTGTTGCGCATCAGCTCCTCAAATCTTTCGTTTGCTGTACTCCATTTTTTTTCTTCCATATTTTTTTTTTTTTTTTTTTTGTTTGTGGCTGAAAGCTGTTGAGTGGCAAAGTTTGCCGAGTGGCATGCAACATGTGTGCTGCTGGTGGCAGTGTGTAGGCCGTGGCGTGGCACGACTTTAATCTGTCCCAAGTAACTGTTGCCCTTGGCTGAGCTTCCACATCCATAATGCTGAGCATCTGTCTGAGCTGAGTGAGAGATCCGAAATCTGAATTCTGATTAAATGATGACCTATGCTTTGTCATCTTCATCCTCGTCCTCGTCGTCGTCGTCGTCGTCTGCCGCTTCTTTTGCATAGCCAGGCAATAGTTGACAGCAAACAAATTAGTGTGAGAGATCGGGTTGAGTGACAGCACTATATGCTACCCTGTACTAACTGCATAAGGCACGACCGAAAAGAACTTAAGAGATAGAAATGATAGCACAGATTTGTTAGCTTAGCAATTTTTCAGACTGCCCTCGATATACATCCACTCTCTTATATCAAGCATATAGGAATTGGGCTTTGAAGATAACTGAGTTGTTATATATTTCAAGAGATTGGCGTGCACATTAGCTCTTACGGCTTGCTGTCTGCATGAATCAATCAATCAATCAATCAGTCAATCAGTCAGTCAATCCAGGAAGTATAGTTGCTCGCTTCACTTCATTGCATGGACTTGTTAGCTGCCTAGCTCAAGCGGCGTACTCCATCCATTGCTCATCTATCAATCAATCAATCAATCAGGTAATCAATCATTGACACAGTCTGTCAAACAGGTATATCTATTATGAGTAGAGCTTAAGTATTCGCTTATGAATATTGAGACTTATAATTTTCTAAGCTTGTACAATGTATAGATCAATCAATCAATCAGTCAATCATTCAGTTTGTCAATCCTTGAAATATAGTTATGCATTTAGGTAATCAATGTGGGAACTATTCAGCTACATTGCCTTAAAGACTTGTCCCATCTCTTGATCTTCAGTCTATCAATCAATTAATCAATCAATCAATCAATCAATCATTGAGGCTATTCATCAATGTGTTATATCTATACTCTCAAGTATTGATTATATATTGTTTTCAGCTACCCAGCTCTTACGGCAGTGATCAATCAATCAATCAGTTAATCAATCATTTAGTTTCATAGTACCCAACTCTAATGGCTTGCTCTATGCATGGTTCATCAATCAGTCAATCATTGTAGCAGTCAATCATTCGGACGGTCAATCAAGTGTCAGTCTAAGCATAAGTATGAGCTGTTCTTTGTCAGCTATTCAAATAGAACAATTCAGTGGAATATGATTGAATGCCAATAGGAGGTGAAATCATCAACAATTAGGTTATGATTACAGTGCAGTTACCCCATTAGCAGGTGTCGCCTAGTACAGGGTATTGTCAAGTCAAAGCGAGCATAAAAAGTGGCAAACAAAAGTCGTGTAATTGTTGCCAAATGGCTGCAAAACCGAAGCCAAATCTTGTCAACTGACATTCCCGTCCCTCCCCCAGCTGGATTTATGGCACAAAGGGGCAGGGGCAGGGGGAGGGGGCGTAGATGGGTTGTTGAACAAATTGCAGCGTTAATTGCAGACAAAGAATAAGAAAAGTGCCCAAGAAATTGCAACAAATGGGACAACAACAACAACAACAGCAGCAGCATCAGCAGCAGCAGAAAAACACGAGTGACGTCTGTCTAATAGTGGGTAGACTGTGTGTGTGTGTGTGAGAGTGTGCCAATGTGTGTATGTGTGTGTGTGTGTGTGAGGGGGCTTACTGATATTCCGTTTGGCAGTCAGAAAGTTGACAATTGACACATTTGCAATTCAACACTCGCAGCAAGGCGAGTGGAGCAGGGCGTAAGGCGTATGGCATGACAGTGGCGGCGGTAAGGGAGTAGAGGGGGTCTTTGGGGGGCTGGGGCTGGTGCTGGTCGTGACGCGTGCAATCAGCAGCGAGCGCAAACGCATTGCTCACGTTCTGGGTCTCTACTCTATGCGCTGACAACGTTTAGGCCGTGCGACATTTGCATTTTGATGCCGACGCGCGATGGCATAAATATTTGCAGTGTTTGACGTGCCGGCTTTTTGCCTGCGGGCGGGCGGGCGGTCGTAGACCCACCAACCAACCAACCAACCAACCAACTAACCAACTAACCAACCGCCCACCCACGCCCAGCCACTCGTATTCATTAAGTCGAGCAGCGTATGTGTGTCTGTCTGTGTGTGTGTGTGTCTGTGTCTGTGTGTGTGAGTGTGTGTCTGTGTGTGTGTGTCTGTGTGTGTGTGTGTGAAGGACTCGCTGTTGAAGCTTAATTATTGCCTGACGTTCAGCTTTCAAGGGAAACGAAAGAAGTGTCAACAGTTTATGAAGAGGCAGTTAGTGTTAGGCGTGTAAAGAGAACGCTCGCTGCGTGTGGGCGTGGCCGGGCGCCACTGATCAAACGGTAATTGGTGCGGCCAAACGATTTGCAAATTGAAAGAATCAGAAAAAGACAAAAAGAAAAACAAAAATGGCAAGAGAAAAGAAAGCAAAGCCAGCCAAGGATGCGAACAGTCGCTGACAGCAGCTGCTGATTGCGGACGCTAGACAAATTCTATTTCTTCTTCTTCTTTTTTTCTCTCGCTTTTTGTATAAAAACCTAAATTTGAAATTGTGTTGACTTAACAGGCAAAATGGCAAATGCACTTGCACACACACACACACACACATAGAGAGAGAGAGAGAGAGAGAGAGAGAGATACATATGTGTGTGTGTGCGGCTAGCATGTAGCACTTTGTGCCACGTCTCGCCTCATAGTCGTCATGTTGTTGGAAATTTATTTTCATTGCCGCCGCAGGCAGCGCATCGAGTGGATCGTTGAATGGTGCAAAACAGGAGTGAGAAGAGTGGGGGCAGGGGATGGGGAGGGGTGCGGGGGGAGCGGTTAAATGGGGCAGTTGGCAGAATGTCCGCAGCAGGCATTGTACAGTGGTTAGAAGTTAGCAGCAGAGTCTGCTGTTAAATAAGCCAACATTGTCTTTAACATCAAATATTTGCGTTAACAGTGGGCTAAGCGATGGATTGAAATTTCTGTTACAAGTGAAACATAGAGAATGTAATCTAGTAGGTGTAGTTAAATTATGTTTATCTGTTATTGTTTTAACATTAATAAACAAATGTTATCCTAACAGTGGGCTAAGCTAGTAAAAGTGTCTTCAGATTTAACATAAATAGTGACGGTAAGCATCGCGTTACTTTTATCTATTAACATTAAGCATAAAATCGCTATTTTGAAATAATATTAACATTCAAATGTTATCCTAACAGTGATCTAACATGTTGAATATGTTTTAAAACTTAACAGAAACACAAAATTGTGGTAACTGAACGATTGACTGAGAGTATTTCTATGATTAATTAACATTAACATTACAATGTTATCTTAAAAGTAAACTACTAATGTTAATGTTAAGTGATAACAGAAAAAACTGTATTAAAATCCGTTTTTATTATCAAATTACGCAACACTTAATGAAATTGAGTATATATAATGAAATTTGGATTTTTACAGCAGATTTGCATATAGAATTTCTGTTAATGATTAACATTAACATAGGAATGTTATCGTAACAGTGGTTTGCATGGCTTGAATTCAGCTTAACAGATAAAGCTATTAGCTAATATCTTAAAAATAACTTAAAAGTGTCTGGTGCTGTTAAAGGCTAACAGGAAAATGAGTATGTTAAATAAAACTTGGCCTAACAGTGTCTTAACATATCAAGTTTCGATTGTTAATTGCAAAAATAAACCATGAATATCTTATGTGTATATTGATATATATATATATATATATATATATATATAATAATAAATATATATGCGTAACAATAAATTTGCAATAATTTCAAACACAAACAAGCTGTTTTGCACCACAGTGCAACTGGCAAGCCGCAGCGCACAGCAGAAAGTCGCTGCAGAACTTTTGCATGCGCTGTGTCAAAAACTGTTGCCTACTTCTGTGGCCGTGCAGTCGGCGTCGCTGTCAACAGCAGCAGCGGTACTAGCAGCAACGGCTTGAAGAGCTTTTATATTGGTTGCTGCTGCTGCTGCTGGCTTCATAAGCATAAACGTTGATGCGAGTTGTTGTTGTTGTTGTTGTTGTTGCTGCTGTTGCGTTTTGCTCTTAACGTTTCAATAAGTGCGTCAATGCGGCTGGCAGCTTAAAGCCGTCTCTCTCCCGCTCTCTCACTCTCCACGCTTTAAGTCTCCCACTCTCCCTCACTGCTTGCCTGTTGTCTCCCACTCTCCAAAGTGTCACAGCGAGTATGTTGCGCGATTTGTTTGTGTGCAGATTTGGCAATGCTTTACAAAGCGACGTCGCGACAGAAAAGTTCACAGCTGTCCAAGCACATGTGTGTGTGTGTGTGTCTGAGCAGTGCAAATATATACATACGCGCGCGTGTGTGCAAGCGGCGCAAATACATATACATACGTCTGTGTGTGTGTGTGCGGCTAAGCTTAGCTTTGTTTTACTGCTTGCCGCCGTCCAGTCTGAAGGTGGCGAGTGTAGAGACGTGACACACAGACAGCACGAGCGAGTTAGCGAGTCGAGTGGAGGGTGAGAGCGAGAGAGAGAGAGAGAGGGAGAGGAAGAGAGAGAGAGTTAGTGAATGGGTGCCAGAGTTCAGGTTCACTGACGACCCTCGCCTAGCTGACCTTATCCTTGCCCATGCCCACGCCCATGTCAGCATCCTCGTCTAGTCCGCCCGCCCGCCATGATAGCTGTAATCGAGAAAATCCCGTAAGAGACGATTTAATCCCATATTTCAAAGTTATTCAAGTGCAAAAATGCCAAAAAGGAATGCAAACATAAGCACTGCCAGAGCTGTCCCAAAGACACGCCAAAATGGGCAATGGCCAGATCCGAGGATGCGAAGCCGGTTGGCCGGGGCAATCGCTGTGTGGCATAGCCAACCACTGCTGGGAACCGCGCCACCTGGCATTGCCCACCAAAATGCAACCAACGGCTGGCTGTCCGGCTGCCCAGCTGCTCGGCTGCTTGTCTATCCTGCACGATTCCCGCCCCACCCACTGTCTCCACTCCCGATCTCCTACTCGCTTTGGCAGCTGGGCATCCTAACCACATTGGGACACTTTGTTGCTTGGCCGTTGCATAGAATCAATTTGGCGTGCAGCGTGTGCCCGCTGACTGATGCCGACAATGATGAGCATGTTGTATGGCTGCTTCGCTTCGCTTCGCCTTGCCTCGCCTTTGCTGCTGGCTGCTGGCTGCTTGCTGCTTGGCCACTAACTACAGTCGGGGGGCATAGCAACTATTTGCTGCCGTATGCAACATTCTGTTGCCAGTTGCATAAATGAATGCGGAGCTATGGCAGGACCAAGCAAGAGTGATACTACTTTGAATAGCTATATACCAACAGTTATTAAAGATATCTATAACGTTTGATTATAGATTATTTTATTGCTAAATGTGTGGCAATATCTAACAAATTTGATCGCAGTTTTGTTTCTATGTAATGTGAACTTGGTTCTCTGATCCACATCTCATTCAGGCATCAGTGCGCAGGCTATTTAGACCACCTTTTGAGTTACCTTACACTCTTTTGAAGATTGACTCAAATTGAACAATTCAAGACAGAGAAAGTTCAATCGGACGATGTTCAGCCGAATTGGGCATAGTTCGAGGTGAGTCCGCAGTCTCTTCCGCTTAAGATTTTGCTAACAAATTATAGAGCCACGCCCACTGAGGCGATCTATAAGGAGATAGATACATAGATAAATAGATAAATAGACAGAAAGTTATATCTATAAGATCCATCCATTCCAAAATATTAATTTCTGTATAAATCTTACTGCTCTTGGAATTTAAATGAGTGCTATGCAGTCGGTCGCTCCTGACTTCCTCTGTATTGAGCAGAGTATTTCTAATTTTCATGGAGACCAAGCGAATCGTTGTCTTCTTCTTTCGCTATACAGCTACATTTGCTGTTGTTGTTGTTGTTGCTGTTATTGCTGTTGTTGATTTTTCAGTATGGGCACCATTTGTCATCCATTTGAATGCGAGCGCATTCATTTGAAGCAAATTTGGAATGCGCTCAGATAAACGAGCTGCGAAATGAGCGACAAATTTTCGTCCTTTTCGCAAATCCTTTGAGCTGCCTTTCAGCCAGATACGAATAAAAAATAAATAAATATATACATATATATATCAATCCATAGATATATAAGTATCAATATATATACTGTGTCTATATATATATATATATACATATATATATATATATACAGATATGTATATATGTACATGGGATTGAGCATGCCTCAATTAAAGATAACTTGGCCAGGTAACGTCTGCCAGCCAGACAATTAATTGCAATTCAGATACGAGTTTATAAATATGGCGCTAACTTTAAATTGGCTCATTAAATTTCATTTGCGCTGCACAACAAGCGTCACACATCAATTGCCACCACATACAGATAAATCCATATATGTATATATATACATATAAATCTATATATATAACCATATATGTATATATATTTATATATATACTAAAAGCCTCTGGCATCGTCTGTCTGTATACGTATGTGATATACAGGGTGTCACTTTTATATAGTCGTTCCTGAAGTGCATTTGTTTTGTGCATGGTGCAATTCTTCCTTCTGTCTGTCTGTGTGTTTATCTGTTAGTTCCGTATGTCCGTCTCCCTATCCATCTATCCAACCGTTGGTCTATCAGTCCGTCATTCTGTCTCTCCGTCCGTCCGTTCGTCCATCCGTCTATCTGACCGATCGTCCATCCATTCATCCGTCCGTCTATCCATCCATTCGCCTACCCATTCAACAGTTCGTCCGTCAGTCCGTCCGTCCTTCCATCCATTCGTCCCGTCGTCCATTCAACCATCCGTCCATTCGCTCGTCCCAATTACTGTTTAGCTGCTCTATTGATTGACCAAAAACTAGATGTACCCGCCAACGGGTCGTGGTAAATTGGTATAAGCTACGTCTTCCGCACTTTCAAAGCTAAGCCCGTCAAATTTGGCAAATGCATCGTTGTTTGACTACTTCACAGCTAAATCTACAAACATTGTTTTAATCTCGAGCGAGTATTGTGCAGTCAGAGACGACCAACTGCGATCGTCGCACTGGTTTTCGGCCAGCTAAATTAGTTTAGGTTCTATGTATTTTGTAAAATTATGTTTCCATCTTAGACTAAGCCAAGTTAAGTAATGTTAGGCTTCGATTCCCTTTAGCCAATGCTCTATCTGGTCACCCTTGATGTGTGGTCTGGTCACCCTGTTTCTGTGCATCTAGCTGCTTTTTTTTTATTGAGCAACGCCGCAATGGGCGTGCTTCAGATTTTTGGCGCGTGTTGCTAGCCAAAGCAATTTACTCGCCATGTCCCTCTCTCTCTCTCTCTCTCTCTCTCTCTCTCTCTCTCCCTAGTTTTCTCTGTGTGTTAGGTTTTACTATTTTGTTTGTCTGTCTGCCCTTTATTTTGTTTTGCTTCTTCTTCTGTTGTGGAGTGCAGCTGCTCTTCATCTTCTTCTTCTTCTACAATTGGAGGAGTTGGAGCAGCCACAGACAAAATCGCAGCTCGCCGTCACATATTCACGGTTGGCCTGTGTGTGTGTGCGTGTGTGTGTGCTGTATGTGTTGCTTTGCTATTCATACGTTTGCTTGCTTGTGTTTTCACACGCTTTTTATATACTTAGCGTTAGCATTTCCTCAATGCTTTTCTTTGAATACCCTGGCAAAGAGTTATTTATGCTATTGTCATACCATATGTCTTTTAGGGGCAACTATATGCTTTAATCTGGCAGCTGGCGAGTCATCATAGCCATGCGAGGCTGACTGTTTGATCTGGTTGATTGAGTTCTACTCTAACTACTTAAGTTTTTTTCAGGGATATATTTATCTGTATGCAACATATATATCTATATCTAGTTATGTACACCTTTATCTATATCTAGTTATATATATCCTTTTCTATATCTAGTTAACAGAGAGAGCTTTACCATGTCTTTTAGCTGATGAGGCTTATGAGTTTCATATTATCTCAAGATTAGAAGATTCTTAGGTTGAATATATAGTTTTAATAAACATATATATTAGAGGTATATGTATATACGTTTAGTTATATAGCATATATATCTAGATGACCAAGAGTTAGGCGCAGCTCTTGTATAAAACAACTATCGTCTCAGCCATGCTCATAGCCATAAGCCATATCGATTGGATTAGAAACTTTTCAGACTTGCCTTGCAGTTTTCTTGATCCTGTAGATCAACTGGCTGTATATTTCAAATACCATAGTTACTTTCCAGATAATCCAGATCTCTCTAACAATCCATTTTATTCAACTTTTTTATTTGTGATCTATTTATATTTTATGATATGCTGTCATTTACTGATCTACTATTTTTTGCTGATATATATATATTTTCTAATATACTACTATATGCCAATTTACTATTATAATCTACTACTATTTTACTGATCAACTACTATTTTACTGACCTACTTCCATTAGGTGATCTCCTGCTGTTTCTGATATACTACTTTTTTCTCATCTACTAATATTTTCTGATCTATTCCCATTTTCTGATTAACTACTGTATTCGGATCTCTTACTCTGTTGTGATCTACTCCCATGTTGAGTTTTAGTTAATTTTTGATAGTGATGGTACCCTCTTATATCTGTCATATCTACTACTGCTACTTTATCTAATACTGCTACATTCTGATCTACTACTGCTATTTTTTAATATCCTACCATATCAGTTTCTACTACTATTTTCCTTTACTTGTCTGTGATCTATTACTATTTCCCAATCTACCGTTATTTGCTGATCTACTACAATTACTACTTATCTACTACTATTTTCGACCCATGCACTTGCTCTTCCTTCCTTTTGCTAGTGCATTCAATGTTCGACATTTGGCAAACTGCTGAATATTCCCACTTTTTTTCTGCTGTTGTCATCGTCACCAACGTTGCAGTAGACGTCCCTCCCAAACACCTACGGCACCTCTTCTACCTGTACCCCACCTCGTCTCTCTCTCTCTCTCTCTCTCTCTCTCTCTCCCTCTCTCAGTCTCTCACACACCCCCCTCGATTCATGTGCACATCCATTTGTAGTAATCGCTTTAAAATGATGGCAACAGATTTATGGTGGTTTATCTCAGTGCACTTGCATCCATGTGTGTGTGTGTGTGTATGTGTGTGTGCTCTCTAAACGCTGCTGGCACACACACACTCACACACACTCACACCCACACACACACAGCGGGTCTTCTGGCTGTGGCAGGCGGCAAAGTGACAATCGCCTCGACATCCAGCGGCACCTGTGCGACTTGGCCTGCCATTTTGTCCCATTTGCTCTGCTCTCTGCTCTATTTCGATACACTGTTTTGCGATTATGCCATCGAGCATATTAGCTTGCTGTGAGCAAAGTATGCATGGAGCAGAGATGCAAACCTAAAAGACTGAAAAGTTATAAATGTCTGATAAGTTGGGAGTAAACAAACTATACATACATTATATGTATATCTTCTTCCATGTCTTATTCTGCATAGACTTCGTAGCTCTTTAGCTAGCTATCTGTCATAGAATGCTTAACTAACCTTAACTATGTTATATATGATTATAACATTGATTGCCCAAGTGGCAATTGGTGAGAGTCCAATTGTCGGATGACTAGGCAAGAGTGATTCTAGTTTCGACAACTCTGTTATAATTCTTTTTTAAGTTATCGATAACATTGTGGAAATATTTGTAGAAGCTTTGCCACTAATCATTCTAATTCATCTAATTACAAAATTGAGCTCAAACTCTGTAATCGTGGAAGAGAAGGCTCAACTGACGACGCGCGCTCAGGCACTTTGATGCCCCTCGATTATGTTCTTAGGGGCAACCTGAAGTCCTTAGCTTAGCTTGAGGCCAACATGGAGCATCGCTTATATTAGACCACTTCAGAGTCTTATGCTTAAACTGCAGTGTCAGCCAAGCTATAATGGCAAAGATATAGGTTCAACATGAGATCAGAAATTATATAATAAATCAAAAAGTTTTTTTTTTATTGTAATTTCTTTTAGCATTGCTCATACTTGGTCATCCTCTCTCTCTCTATATATATATACACACATATATATGTATCTCCCTGTCTGTCTCTCTCTCTTTCTCTTACTCTCTTTATATCTCCATTTATTTAAAAGTTATTACTGCAGCCTTTACAGTGTATTTAGCAGTCGCTACGCATCGATTGCCATGTTTTAGCTTCGTTTTTTTTTTTGGTTCGCTTGCATTGTTGTTGGCCTTTTTCCACTGACTGGCATTTATATGTTTGAACAGCTATTGCTGTGTATGTGTGTGTCTGTGTGTGTGAGCTGTGTGTGTGTGTGTGTGTGTTGTGTGTGTGGACAGCAATTTAAAGGTTATCGTTGGCAGCCTTGACGATCTTATGCCTGACTAAACAGCTAGCCTCTAGCTGAGCCAATAGTTTGACTGGGGGCTCATCATTATCACACACAACCTCACACACACACACACACACCAACACACACACACACACACAAACACACACACAGACACAGCTAGAGTGTCGAATGGGGCAGCATAAGTCGCACTGTGATTGATGATATACGTATGAAGTCTGCTGTAGTAAATGTAGCAATGCTGCCAGCCTGCACTTTACCTCGTCTCTTCGGGCACGCTCTGGCCACACCTTTGTGCCCTTGTCCTGGTCACACTTTGCATACGTCTGTGTGTGTGTGTGTGTGTGTGTGTGTGTGTGTGTGTGTGAGCCGCCGCGAACCTAGGCAACACTTAAAGTTCAGTTGTTCATTAAACACGCAACGCAAACAATTGCAGTGACCGAGCGACAGACTTTGGCAGAGATTACAGTGGAGCATTGCTAAGATAAACGTGATTATAGATTTGATGAATGTGTGCCAAGATCTGAATGGCAATGAAATGAATATATGTCAATCATATAGATTGATTGAGTGATTAGCTGATTGATGATTGATGATTGATGCAGTGACAATGAGACATGGCTTGGAGCGCTGAATTATGTATGGAAGTTTATTTTCCTTTATTATAGGTAAATTTTTTGAATATCTAGAAACACAAACAGACTCAGTTGATCGATAGAGTGATTGATGATTGATGAGAAACCTAAAACTAAGTATTATGAATTCAGCTGAAATTCCAAAATTAGAGGAACTTCTTTTGGTATTACAAGTGAGCTTGGTTGGAAGTTCTCATAGCATGCTAACATGATATATAACACAGCATAGTAAAGGTGATCAGAATAGAGCATTGTGAAAAGAAATTGCAATGTTAACCGCAATGTTAACAGAGCTTGCCGCTGTTAGCTTTTGCTTACATTACACGCGCAACAGTCACCGTTAGTTATGCTGACCAAAAGTTAACACAGCTTTCGCTTTTCACCCGGATCACTCAATGGATCTGTTGAGTTTGGCTCAAAGCTTTCAGTTATTTTCCAATGCTTCTTGGCAGCAGTTAAACATTTATGTGTGTGTGTGTCTGTGTGCGTGTCCAGGCAAACAGCAGCTACTGCCAGGCAGCACAAAGAAGACACTCGGACAGACAGACAGACAGACAGCTGGACAGCTGGCGGGAGATGGAAGCAAACAGGCTACAAAAACATTGGCAGCCAACGGCTGACTGACGACTGCAAGTGCAACTGTAACTGTAACTGTAATTGTAACCGTATCCACATGGCAACACACACACACACACACACACACACACACATGGCGTTGCCAGACTTTGTTCCAATTGGCAATTGTGGTTGATGCATAGAGATGAGTGCTTTCTTTTAGCTTTTCAAATAAGAACTGCATTATGGCTCAGCCGACAGCAATTAATCAATCAATCAATCAATCCTCAAGTCAATTGAGCACATTAAACGGAAGCTTGCTTCTGATTGAATGTCTGTGTGTGCTTTAAGGTTTCGGAGTTAATCTGTTGCCTGTCAATCAGTCAGTTAATAGGCGAGACAGTCAATCAGTCTGACTATCAATTAGTAATCGGTAAAATAGTAAATCAATCACTCTATCAATCAGACGGTATATCAATTCAATCAATATGTCAGTCAATCAAGTTGTCGGGCAATCAATCAGTCAGTTAATTAGTGGGTCAGTCAATCATTCAGTTAGTCAATCCTTTTGTTAGTCGCTCGGTCAATAAGTCGATCAAGCAGATGGTATATCAATCAATCAGTCAATCAATCGTTCAATGAGTCGATCGCTCAGTCACTTAGCTATATACAATCAGCCGCTCGGTCACTCAATCAGCCTGGTTATAATTCAATTCGTGAGTCAATCAGTCTGCCAATCGAACAGTCTGTCAATTAGTCATTACGTAATCAATCAATAACAAGTCAGTCGGTCAATCAATTAGTAAAACAGTCAGACAATCACTCATGTTATGCAATCAATCATTCTAATAGTCATTCAATCAAGTTGTCAATCAATCCATCAATCTACCTGATCACACGTCCATCAATCAATGTGTCAATCTTATGCTAAATGCTCTGTTCGTAATTTCTGCATCTTCTTTCATTTACCAACACTCAAAAGTAGTACTGCCTCGTGTCACGCAATTAAACACGACTTGCGCTCAGCTCCAAGTGTTGACTGAAGCGCTGATGCTGCTGCTTTTGCTGAAGCTGAAGCTGTAGCTGTAGCTGAGACTGAGTCAGAGGTTGAGGCCGGAGCACGAGCGCATTGACAACGACAAGGAGTGCGACAACAACAACGACAGCAATAACAATAACAACAACAACAACAACAATGAGAACAACGAGAACGACAACGACAACGACAACGACATTTACTGTTTACCTTGATTATTTCATCAAAGTTTGAAAATATTTACATTGGCATTCCCGAGCTCGGAACGTGATGTAGATATTTATATGTACATGTCCGTCTCTTCCTCTCCGTCTCTCTCTCTCTCTCTCTCTATGTCTGTCTCGCTCTGTCGCAATACAAACTGTAAACTGAGCTGCAACTCCCAGTGCCCATCGACTGCTCCACTCTGTTTGTCTCTCTGTGCCTTTTTGTGGAGCCGGAATAAGTTTATTTTGATACACAAAATTAATACGTTGTTGGCATCGGCATCAACTCATGCGTTGACAACGGCAGCAGCGCTGGCTTGCCTTATAGCTAAGCCACACACACACACACACACACAGAGACACACGGGCGCCAATACATAAGCCCTTCGTTCCTGACAGTCAGTCAAAGTCTCAGACTTTGTCTTCAGCTCCTTGCACAGCCTCTCAGCGTCTGCTGCTGCTGTTGCTGCTGCTGCTGCTGCTGCTGTTGCTACCTCTGCCCAGGTTCAGGACCTGTCAGCGTCGCCGTCGACACTTGCCACTTGTAAACGACATTTTATTAGTAAAGTTTATTTAAATTTGTGTGTGTGTGTGTGTGTGTGTCTGGCTCAGCCTCTTGCACAGCTCTGCCCTCTCTTCCCTCTCTCTCATCGCTTCTATTATATCTGTTTGTATTTCTGCTTGTGCTGCCATTTTGTGCTCACATTTCACATTCAGCCCAATTCTCTTAGAGCTCAAACCTCACGCTCCACACCCGCTACCCGCTACCCGCTACCCCTACCCTTGCACCCTCAACCCCCATCCCCATCCCCACCCCATTCCCTGCCCTTATCTTCGTGGATTTCGCATTCGTATTCAAAAGATCAACATATTGCGTTACGTGGCGTATTTTAAATTCAAAATTGACTTTCAAGCACTTACAGCGACGACGACGGCGCTGACCTTATCCCATAGCCAAAAAATACAGCAGGGGCGTGGCCAGGCGTTAGTCTAGCGAGCTAGAGAGAGAGAGAGAGAGAGAGAGAGAGAGAGAGAGAGAGAGAGAGAGTGAGGGAGGGAGGGAGGGGAGACTTCAGTCTGCACAGCTACAATGCAGTCGGAAGTTTGAAGTCAGAGATCAGCCGTTGCGACTCATGAAGCCTTACAGCATGGCGTATGCGTAATCTGCCAGCATTTCGCCCACACACACGGCAGATACCCTGTAATTACATGCTAACTAGATTTCAATTAAAATCAATTTACTGTTTGCTTAGAATTATAAAAAATCCAATTACATTTAATTGTCATAAACAAAGCGTAACGGAAACAAATCAAAATGTTGCCACAGGGCGAAGGCGACTGCATGATGCGCGTTTTAAGACATCTAAACTGAACCAGATCGATTCACAAATTGACATTTTCCGATTTGGCCCTTAAAGGTAGAGCTGTGGAGCAGTTCATCAGTATGTGTAGTACATACCCTGTAATCGTTTACTCATGTTTTCTCACTACTATTTTTATGAACACAGCTATATATATGCCAGATCATATTGTTCCCTCGATTTGCCACGCCTCCATTATCAACCCGTATAGCTATCGCGCTGCACAAACAACAGTAGAAACATCACGCAAGCCGCATATACTCTGCGCACTGCCTGAACGAGTATGTGAAAAAAAAAAACATAATTAAATGAAACTCTAATTGGAATTAAAGTAAAAAAAAAAATATGCAAAAAGTGAGCGGGATTAAAGCAGTTAAAAAGGGCACGTAGCATGGCAAAAGCTTGTTAATGAACTGAGCGAAAAGACTTTAAGCTGCTGCAAATGTGGCGGGATTCGAACCGCCGAGCACACGAGCCAAGCCAAGCCGAGCCAAGCCAAACCAGACGCCCCAGCTCACTTTGATGAGCCACAATTTGAAAGCAAAAACTAATTTTGCTTGCAGTTTGTGCTGGCGCAACTTGTATATATCTATATATATGTATATGTATATGTATATGTATATGTATGTATATGTATGTGATTATCTATATATATCCTTATTCATATATCCATATATATCTATAGCATCTGCTTCAGTTGAAGCAGTTGCATCTATCAAACGCCTGAACGAAGCTGCAGAATGTTTTTCGTTGTTGTTGTTGTTGTCTGTTCCGTGCCCAAAGCGTTTTTCTGACAGTTGCAAGTTGCCGCGTCCAAAGCCAACAAAAAACTAAGACTGAGACAGAGAGAGAGAGAGAGAGGGAGAGAGATAGAGAGAGAGAGAGAGAGAGACTGGGAGTGGGAGAAAGATAGAGAGAGCGAGAGAGACAGGCGCCAGTTTAGCTGGCAAATCTGAAAGCTTATGCTCAACAGCAGAGCTCAAGAAGTGGCCCAGATCCAAACAGCTAAGAACTGCCAAGGCAAATCAAAGAGAGACAGAGACAAAAAGAGATAGAGATAGAGAGAGATGGAGATGGAGATGGAGATAGAGATAGTCTCGGCTGTCTTGGCTGCAATTGGAATAAATACATAACTGAATATGACACGTTCTGCTGCAAAGTAGAAAACAACAATAAGACAAAGTGTCATAAAAGTTGTATACAAAACTTCAAAGTAGCTGCAACAGCAACAACAACAACAACAACAGCAACAGCAACATCAGCAACAACTATGAACACAGGCCACAACAATTACCAACTGTAAACACAGAAGACAACAACAGCAACAGCAAGAGAAAAAGCAAAACGGATAAATCTTTATTTAAGCATTTGGCTAGCCAGTGGATACCCTGTAAAATATCGAATGTGCGCACATACTTAAAGGGCATAAATCCAACTACTAGTACAGAGAATCTGCTACTTATAATAATAAGATAATAGGTAAATATTTTCTCGAAAAAGGCATAGCTAGTAGATACCCTGTAATCATCTTTAAATGTGACAAAAACCTGTTATAACAGTGTATATGCTAGTAAATATATTATGTAACATATGTAAGTAATGTTTGTGTCATTGACTATGCATAACTAGTAGATACCCTGTAAAGATTAAGTTCACACACATGTCGAAAAGATGAGTTTACTGGGTATATGCTAGCATATACAATATGTAATATATGTATAAGCTCAATTGCTAGTAAATACCCTGTAAGGATGTAGCTTACAAGGACTTTTAAATCTGATAAAAATCAGCAATTTACAGGGTATGCAATCTGTAAATGTATGGTGTAGCAAATGACATAAAGGACTAAAGGTTTACACCGCATCTGCTGGTATGTATATCAGCTAATATGCCAAACATTTTCATTGAACATGCATGACAATTAGATACCACTTATTTACACGGTATCTGCCAGTGCGCACTACATTAATATCATATATTACCCAAAATATTTCCATTAAGCATAGCAAGTAGATACCTTGCAAAGAACGAGCAAGTCAGGATCTGTTAATGGTAATAATCAGTTTTTACAGGGTATCTGAAGGCATATACCATATATAGTCAGCCGTATGCAACCACAGACTCAAGCTGAGCTGCTTTCTAAGCAGTTGTTCACACTTTTATAGCAAAGCAAGCGCCCTGCATAGCCTCTTCGCGTATATTACAGGGTATGCGAGAACAAGAATCAACTGGAAGCCGTGCACTAAGCTTTTTTGATAATGACATAGGCAACCGAAACTATTGCAACTTGGGTTCAGCTTTCGCATCAAGTTCGCTTCTCCTGCCCTTCTCATACTCTCTCTCTCTCTCTCTCTGTCTCTCTCTTACCCTCCTCTCTCTCGCTGCTCTCGTTTTTGGCCTCATTGTTTTTTTTTCTTGTTGCTGCAGTTACAAAAATAATAAGAAAGTGAACTTAAAATGATTACACGATAAACTTTTTGGCCCTGCAATTTGTGGCACTAAGAACAACAACAACAACAACAACAACAACTTAACTTAAGCAACAACAACAACAACAATTCTTGCCTGACTTTTCAAACGTTACATTTTAAAGCTGCTTCGTTTAGTCGAGTGCCCAGTCGAAAGTGCATTGCAATTGATGGACCATCTCTTGCTCTCCCCGGGCCTGCCCCCATCCGCCCCTCAGCCTGCCACACCTCTGCTTAGTTCAGCTTGTGCAACTGCCACATCTTGTTGCCTGACCAAAGGCAAAGGCAAAGCTTGCTTTGTTAAGCTCAGCTACAGCTGTTAAAGACTTTGCCACACAGACGACTGACAGATACCCTCTAATTGAGCTGTGCAGTGTAGATCTGTAGACAATAAGTTTTATATGAACCTAAGACACTTTCGATTCGTCAATCAAACTCAAACTGCTTACACTGCTGGAGTGCACAGGGTATGCCCATTACAGGGTATACACTAGCTGCAATTAGCTGGTTAGCTAAAGGCTTATCTTATGTATTCACACAAATGTTTTTTTCCTCTTCTATAAATATTTTTGCCAACTGACTGAATACCAAATTCTTCTTGCAAATAAGTTTGTGAGAGATTAAAGCACAGGCTCAGCTGGCTGTAAACATAAAATTGCTTACCTGCACAGCAGGTGTTGATCAATAGCCCCGAATTGCCTTTCACAGAAATTACTTTACGCATATGTATGCATATATAATATATAAGTATATATTGTTAATAGTTGGCAAAACCTCCAGCTAACGTAGCACGGAAATATTGCTAGCCCGCTTTGTAGAGCATCAATCGGTCGATAGTGCAGTGGATAGACGGACGGATGCAAGGACGGACGGATGGAAGGACGGACGGATGGAAGGATGGACGGTCGGAGGGACGGATGAACTTAAGGACGGTCGGATGGATAGAGAAGCGGACGGACGCAGAAACTGTAGGACGGTCAAACGGACAGCATAACTTAGGGATGATCGAACGGACGGACATAGCTACGTCCACTAGTTTGTTGCACCTGATCAAGAATATATAACTGCTTCTTTAAGGTCAGCCATGACTGCAAATTCCGCCTGTTTCACACATTCCAACAAAACCAATAAACTGCGAATTCACAATTTCAATGGGCATCAAAAACTAATGAAAAATATCTAGAAAACTAAATTTGTTGCTTAAGAAACAAGTTTTCTTTAAAGAAATTGACAAATAAATATATTCCAAGTGAAGAAGAGAAGAGATGGCTTAACATAGAAATAGCTTATGGTCTCTAGGAAGTTAAGATATCGCCTATGATACACTCCAATATACCGAACGATATGAAGTGGAAAGAGTTAGAGAAAGTGAAGAGAGAGAGAGAGAAAGACAGCAACAGAGAGAGAGAGAGAGCGAGACGGAGAAAGTGAACTAAGTGCATGATATGACATTTCACATTTGTGAACAGAGCTGCATATGATCTTTCCGTTGAGCCAATCTCACGATGACGAGCTGAAGACGTTTTATAGCTGCGAGCCTTAAGAAAAAAAAAGAACGAAATTAAATATTGTCAACAATACTTTTTTGCTGCTTCTGTGTTTAGGGAAAAGTTTGCTTGCGCACAGCCGTTGGGTATTGTGTGTGTGTGTGTGTATGTGTGTGTGTGTGTGTGTGTGTGTGTGTGTGTGTGTGTGTGTGTGTGTGTGTGTGTGTGTGTGTGTGTGTGTGTGTGTGTGTGTGTGTGTGTGTGTGTGTGTGTGTGTGTGTGTGTGTGTGTGTGTGTGTGTGTGTGTGTGTGTGTGTGTGTGTGTGTGTGTGTGTGTGTGTGTGTGTGTGTGTGTGTGTGTGTGTGTGTGTGTGTGTGTGTGTGTGTGTGTGTGTGTGTGTGTGTGTGTGTGTGTGTGTGTGTGTGTGTGTGTGTGTGTGTGTGTGTGTGTGTGTGTGTGTGTGTGTGTGTGTGTGTGTCGCTTTTGTTGTGCTCTTAAACAAAAATCAACAGAAGAGGCAGTGCTTAGCATTAGGCAATGTCAGCGGCATAGCAATGTCAGGGGAATGCTAAAGAGAAGTTTGAGCTGGAGGCGGGGCAAGAGATTGAGATTGTGGCACAGAGTGACAGGGGACAGGAGGAGTTGGGGTGCAGGTATCAGAGAGTCGCGTGTTTGTGCATCATTTGATTAACGTAATCGAATGACACGCCATATGCCAGTCATTCAGTCAGTCAGTCAGTCAGTCTAAAACTCTGGCACAAAAGGTATGCGTGTGTATGTGCGTGAGTGTGTGTGTGTGTGTGTGGGTGTGCTAAAGTGCGTGTGCCTGATAAACAATTGAGACATACATGTGCCCAAGTGGGCCTAGGCGTAGGGCGTGGGCGGGACGCGGAAGGGCCTGTGACACATGTCGCAAAATCAATTTTCACCTTTTCACTTGATCAATTTCTTAACAGCAATGAAAAGTTTTTTTTTCTTCCTTTTTCTTACCCCGGCGAACAGCACGGGCGTCGCACAGGCCGAGGAGGGCGCACAGGCACAGGCAGGGGCACAGGCAGAGGCACAGATAACATCATTTGCATTTGCACGCACACACACACACACACGCAGAGCCCGAATGACGAAGCAAGCGAAGAGAGCGGCCAAGAAAGGGCCAGGAGACAGCTGCGGGTGTGTGTGTGTGTGCGAGGATGGTAGTTGGTTACAAGTAGACGCGCACGCACGCATTTGCCATGGCACGAGCCGTTAACAGTTAGTTGGCGGCTCTGCTGCTGCCGCTGCCACTGCTGCCACTGCTGCCGCTGCTGCTGCAGCTTTCTCACTTTACGTCTCGTTGCGTCCCATTTAAAATTATGTTGAAAAGAAAGCAAGAAGTCAGCCTGAGAGAATGTGTGTGGGTGTGTGTGAGGGGGAGAGAGACACACACGGACATGGCCACGGATACGGATGCGGATATGGACATGGATAGCAACACATACACAGAGAAAGAGAGAGAGAGAGAGAGAGAGAGAGAGTGAGTGAGAGAGAGTGGAAGAGACTGGGTGACGCTGCATAAAGGCCGGAAGCAGCAAATTTTCATTTTATTTATTTTGTAAAGTGCTCGGGCAAAACGCCCACAATGCTGCTGCTACTGCTGCTGCCACACCCACATTTGGCTGGCTGCCCATCGGTGTACAGTGGGATGGAAATGGAAAAGACATGTTTAACAGCGAGTGGAACTATGGGAGAAACAGTGTGAGGAAGAGGAAGAGAGGGACATAGAGAGACAGATCGACTGAAAGAGAGATATAGAGATAGAGAGGTATGTATAGAAAGAGGCAGAGAATGAGAGAGAGAGAGAGAGAGAGACAGAAAGAGAAATATAAAGATAGAGAGAGAGAGAGATAAAGAGGTCAAAGAGAGAGGGAGTGATATAGAGAGAAACACTCCGAGAGAGGAAAATCAACAAAGATATACAAAGAGAGAGAGATAGAGAGAGAGAGAGAGAGAGAACCTTAACAGCCCACTTAACCTTCACTTAACATGAACATTAAACCTAACTCTAAGATATTTAACATTTATTAGCACACATGCATCTCAGCAGTAGCATTAACATTTAGTAATTAGCATAATAGTTTGTGCTCATTGAATTTATGAACTATTTTGTGGATTCGTGCCACTGTGCTGGCGCCTGGCAGTTGCTGCCAGCTGTCGGCTGCCGTCTGTCGGCTGCCGTCTGTCGACTGGCTTGCTGAACGTGTCATGGTCGTGTCACGCGCTGCAAGTGTGTGTCGCAGTTGTTGTTGCTGTTGTTGTAGCAGTAGCAATGGCAGTGGCAGTGGCCGTGGCAATGCCTGTGGCAGTTGGCAGTTGCCACAGCCATACTCATAGTCATAGCCATAGCCATAGCCATAGCCATAGCCATAGCTGTAGCTGTAGCCGTAGCAGTAACTGTATCTGTCGCATCGCAGTTTGCTTCATTGGCTCAACATAATTGTTTCCTCTGCTCGTTGCCTGTTGCAATTTACATGCCAAGCAAGTCAAGCGGACGTCGGAGTAGTTGAGTGTCCTGGCTGCCGCTGCCGCTGCCGTTGTCACTGCCGCTGATACCGATGCTGATGCGACTTCCTGTTGCTGGCCTTAATCTTGGCTGGAACGTGCGTCCCACGCGCTGACAAGCGATAATGACAATGTGTTCGGCCAGCTACTAATTGATTGAGCATCCGTTGTCAATGCCACTGATTGACTGGCTAACGGAATGATTGACTGATTGACTGGCTGCAGCAGCGGCATGCAGTGTGCAATGTCTACGGCATAATATGTCGCCGACATGACAACCAAAATTAGTTTATTCCCTCCTTAAACTGCAATAGCTTGATACACTCGCACCCACACACACACATATACACACATTCGCACATACACGCACACTCCCACATGCTGACTGCTTTAAGCGCCTTTGATGGCGCCACAAAAGCAAATTTACACAACAACAACAACAACAACAGCAACTATAATGCTGGTTTTTAATGTGTTCTCCTCTTTTGTTGCATACTTCGCGGCGCCCGCTTTCGTAATGAACTGTAAAACAATTAAATGGCATTCTATGACACTGTGCAGCATGTTCAACGTCATAGCAGCCATATTGCCACCTCTATATATACACAATATGTAATTTTCGCACACACTGCCATATATGCATCTGTCTGTGTGTGTGTATAAGTATGGATGACTGCCCGTTGTCTGTTGGAGCCTCCACTTGCATGCACTCGCTAAGTCTCCAATCAGCAGTCATTTTCAGTTGGTACTTAATGCTGCTACATAAATCTGATCTGATCTCTGCTTGTTGCGTAGACATGCAAAATGGCGGCACGCTAATAGAGTTACGCTGCTCGCTCTGCTGTAACGGCTGCTGATGTCTCCAAGTCTTTAAACTCTCCAAAACTATTTCGATTAACGAATAGACTGTTGATTTTTTGGTTTTCATATCTTATTCGCTCTTTTTTTACATCTCTACATTTTTGCCTGCCAAAGTCTCCAAATTACATGTTGCCTACTCTTTCACACTCACAATCTATAGCTGTTTGTGATCATTGTCGCTGTGGCATTTGCCTCCACTCAAAATGGCAGCTTGCACTTCTGTTATTCTAGCAATCGCTTTGTCTCTTTTACTCCAATTTACTCCCCTGCTGCTGTTGTCGTTTTCAATTTGCATTTTAGCTCAGCAAAGCTATTTCGATCATCGCACCGATTGCTGATTGGTTGGTTTCCATTTACGCCTATAGGAAATGGCGGCATAGCATATTGAATGCCCATACAAATTATATTAAATGGTCTTATGTTATTATGTATATTTATATTGAAATGAGTTTAGCAACGCTTAAGATTTTATAAATGTTAATGTGAGTGAGAGAATGCAAAATGTTAAATGCAATATGGCAAGGCTTGCCTGTGCTTGATGTGCATCTTAATTGAGTGCAAATTGCGTCTCTTTGCGGTCGGAGATGTCAATTTAAATGGTATTTAATATTAAATAGACATATTTATATGTAAATGCGGCTAAAGCCAGTTCGTAAAGAGTTCAAATTGAGTAAGTACGAGGTGACAAGCGTTTGGTTCGTCGTTATTAAAAATACACACACACATATATATACAGAGAGATAGATATATATATAGAGAGAGAGAGAGAGAGAGCGAGAGAGAGTGACACAATCGAAGCCAACGAGCCGCTGGCTGTGTTTGGCTTGGCTGCCAAGATATCAAACGATGTTGGGGCATAACAAAAATGCCAGTTCGGGGCATTATTTGTCGGAGTCGGAAGTCGGAAGTGGAATTGAAATTGGAGTCAACTGGCAAACACACTCACGTTCTCCAACGCATATATACACATATCTACATATATGTATATGTATATATCACGGATCTATGCATGCGACAGTCTGTCCGTCTGTCAGTCACTCAGCTCGCGACAGAATGGAACAAAATGAAGATGGAAATGTGAAAATGGGAATGAGTTTGGCTGAGTTGTAGACGATTTCAACGATATTCGCCATTACAAATTCAATTACATGCTTAGCTACACTTTAGAGAAATTGAATTTTTATGTGCATTTATATTTAGTATATTTTTGCAACACACGCCTTCCACATCCACATAACCCCTTACGAATAACTGTTTGCCACTCCCCCCACCACTCACACACCCAGACACCCACACACACGTCGCCCGTCACTTAACCCCTTAGCAGCACACGTACTTCAAGCTCACATTTTGGCTGGCAATTCTAGTATTTTTTTTTGGGGGGCTGTCAGCCATTCTCATAGTCGCTGCGCCAGGCGACAGCATAATCTACAGCAGCTAAGGAGTCGAAGCACTAGCTGGAACTGCAATTGCAACTCCAACTCCAATTCCAACTGCAACTGCAACTAGTTGACTGGCAATTGAACTGGCCGAAGGCTAAACGAGCTGACTGCCTGCCTGACTGCCTGCCATGCATTTGCAGCTGACAATTCAATTCGCAAAGTGTTTTTTGGTTTGGGCCATCTTAATTATGGGCAACCACAGCGCATGCAGCTTTAAGTATCAACGCAAACAGAGTGACACCAAGGCCCACGTTGTTGCAGCAACTGCAACATGTGTGTCGGTTCCAGACAGACAGTCAGCCAACCAGCCAACCAGTCAGCCAGGCAGCCAGGCAGGCAGTCAGCCAGGCAGTCAGCCAGGTGGCAAAGGCAGCTGTGCTTGCTGCTGTCTCTTGACAAACTAAATTAGATTTCGGTTTTGTGTATGTCAGCGAGAGCATGTCAGACATTTGCCATTAACGTAACGCTCCAAAATAAAAATAAAGGAACCTTTGCACAAGCACCCGCCCCGCCTCGCGCCTCCTTTCCTGGAGGCCTGCCTTTTGGCTTCCCTTTGAGACGACTGCAGCTCAGCTTGGCTTGCTTAAGGCTTATTGCACGCAATTGTCTCTGCGCGTCTTTAATTTAAAGATAAAAACGGAAAACCACAGCAATTGCAGCTTGCATCTTGCAGCTTCCGACTTGACCTGCTACCCAAACCTATAACTGAATTGTCTTCGCTCTGCTTCCTTTGCGAAGCGAAACAATGCCCCAAAATTATTGCCAGCTCTGGCAGCTTTAATTAATTCTCCACTGTGAAGCATTCCGAAAGCTGTGAGACACGCAAATATCCTGGATATATGACTGAATAGGGCATGCGTGTCGCTCAGATACCTATATCTATATCCATATCCATATCTATATCTATATCTATATCTATATCTATATCTATATCTATATCTATATCTATATCTATATCTATATCTATATCTATATCTATATCTATATCTATATCTATATCTATATCTATATCTATATCTATATCTATATCTATATCTATATCTATATCTATATCTATATCTATATCTATATCTATATCTATATCTATATCTATATCTATATCTATATCTATATCTATATCTATATCTATATCTATATCTATATCTATATCTATATCTATATCTATATCTATATCTATATCTATATCTATATCTATATCTATATCTATATCTATATCTATATCTATATCTATATCTATATCTATATCTATATCTATATCTATATCTATATCTATATCTATATCTATATCTATATCTATATCTATATCTATATCTATATCTATATCTATATCTATATCTATATCTATATCTATATCTATATCTATATCTATATCTATATCTATATCTATATCTATATCTATATCTATATCTATATCTATATCTATATCTATATCTATATCTATATCTATATCTATATCTATATCTATATCTATATCTATATCTATATCTATATCTATATCTATATCTATATCTATATCTATATCTATATCTATATCTATATCTATATCTATATCTATATCTATATCTATATCTATATCTATATCTATATCTATATCTATATCTATATCTATATCTATATCTATATCTATATCTATATCTATATCTATATCTATATCTATATCTATATCTATATCTATATCTATATCTATATCTATATCTATATCTATATCTATATCTATATCTATATCTATATCTATATCTATATCTATATCTATATCTATATCTATATCTATATCTATATCTATATCTATATCTGTATCTATATCTATATCTATATCTATATCTATATCTATATCTATATCTATATCTATATCTATATCTATATCTATATCTATATCTATATCTATATCTATATCTATATCTATATCTATATCTATATCTATATCTATATCTATATCTATATCTATATCTATATCTATATCTATATCTATATCTATATCTATATCTATATCTATATCTATATCTATATCTATATCTATATCTATATCTATATCTATATCTATATCTATATCTATATCTATATCTATATCTATATCTATATCTATATCTATATCTATATCTATATCTATATCTATATCTATATCTATATCTATATCTATATCTATATCTATATCTATATCTATATCTATATCTATATCTATATCTATATCTATATCTATATCTATATCTATATCTATATCTATATCTATATCTATATCTATATCTATATCTATATCTATATCTATATCTATATCTATATCTATATCTATATCTATATCTATATCTATATCTATATCTATATCTATATCTATATCTATATCTATATCTATATCTATATCTATATCTATATCTATATCTATATCTATATCTATATCTATATCTATATCTGTATCTATATCTATATCTATATCTATATCTATATCTATATCTATATCTATATCTATATCTATATCTATATCTATATCTATATCTATATCTATATCTATATCTATATCTATATCTATATCTATATCTATATCTATATCTATATCTATATCTATATCTATATCTATATCTATATCTATATCTATATCTATATCTATATCTATATCTATATCTATATCTATATCTATATCTATATCTATATCTATATCTATATCTATATCTATATCTATATCTATATCTATATCTATATCTATATCTATATCTATATCTATATCTATATCTATATCTATATCTATATCTATATCTATATCTATATCTATATCTATATCTATATCTATATCTATCTGATATACCCCATTATAGGAAAGGATATATCTTACGTAGTATATAGAGCATAATAATTTGCGCTCTTTTCTTACCACGCACTCAATCTCTCTCACTCTCTCTCTCTTTATGCTTCCTTCTCTCTCTCTCTCTCTCTCTCTCTCTCTGTATCTTGTCCATTTGAAATTCCGAGTATTGTCTGCGTGTCCATTCGTCCTTCAACGCCGTTTCAATTTGTAGCAGTTACTTTAAACAATTACCGAAACACACGAACGGCTGATGCAGTTGTTGCGCCAGCCACGCCTACCAGCCCCGCCGCCCACCGTCTGCCCGCCTGCCCATAAGCTGTCTTTTGCCTTTGAATTTTGTGTTTTTTTCACATTTTTATTTACTTTTTCACATGGTTTTCGTTTTTTTTTCTTCTCTTCAAATAAAATTTTATAATATGTGTGTGCGTGTGTATGTGTGTGTTGCTTGTGTGTTAATCTGTATAATTTATGCGACAATTGATGCAAAAATGAATTTGCTGGTCAAAAAGAATGAAAGATGCGCATTGCAACGCCTCCTTTTGCACCTCTCTCCCTCTTCCTCTCCCACTTTCTTCCTCTTCCATTTCCTTTCTCCTGCAGCCTATAGCTGTGTGCTGCGGGCACCGCTTGCTCCATCCTCGCCTTTTACACAGCATCATCGTCTGTCTGAGCCTCCATTTTAGGCACCTCCCCCCCACCCCGCCCAACCCTGCGCCTGGCATTCCCCTTGGCCTTCGATGTGGCATACAAATTGCACTCATTTTAGTTTCTCACGTTTGTTGCATGTTGTACATGACTGCAACGCGCACGCACACACACACACATACACACACATACACACACTAACACACACTCACACAGAAACACACTGTCTCCATGTTTGGTGTAGGCCTCGGCCTCTGCCTTAGTTTCTCTAGTTTTTTGGCTAGCTTCCCTTGCCATCCCTTTCCCCCTACTGCCCTTTGCCAATGCTCTGGCCCCTCTGCACTCTCTTTCTATCTCTGTTCCTCTCACGCCCGCTGTGCTCTGCGCTGGCATGCGACAAACGGAAATGTTGCTTTTATGCTTTAAATATGGCAACTTTGTGGTGTCGTCACACACATACACATGAACACACACACACACACACACACACACACTCAATCGCTGGCTCAATTGCAGCGAAGCCTTTTAACTGTAGGCAAAATGTTACGTTCTTATAAGAGATTTTGAAAGTTGTCAGTTTTTTGATCGATACGTTATTTACTGTTAATGTTAACAGCTATGTTCGCAGCATTTACAGCTACATATGAGCTACCAGCTAGCGTAAGCAATTACATGGGCAGCAGCTGTTATGTGCAGTCGTCTCAATGCTTATGTTCTGTATGTTAACATAGCTAGCAGCTCTTAGTCTTAAAAGTTATTGAGTAATTACGTAATGAATAACTGGGTCGAACATTTATTGAACCAGCGTTCTATTAAATCACTGTTAGGCCTGACATATGTTTTATTTCTTTTACATAGCCATAAAATGTAGTTAATTGTTGTCAAAGTATATGTTAACAGTTGTTAGCATGCTGAAAGTCTGCTAACTTGCCATTTGTTTTGTAAGTAAGTTTACATTTACTCAACAGCTGTTATAATAGCATAGGCCAGAATCGTTAGGTCTACAGACATTGATCAACTATACAGAAACTTACACTGTCACAGCTTTAACAATTACATTATGCATTCGGAGAGCTGTTAAGGCTAACAGAGGCTACGGATGTTACGTATTTAATAGAGACAGCCATAGAGATTTGTTTGACAGCTCTGTTATGTCTTTGACAGCTGTTAAGGCTAACATATCTATAATACAATATATTAACTTAACATACGTTTAACAGTCTTTCATGCTTGATATTGATGCAATAAGTAGTTTATTTGCGAAAATTATTGCATTTGCTCCACTGTGCCGTGTCGATTGCACATTCGCTGATTCTGTTGCTTCTAACTGTCTGGCTCGCTGTCTCTCTGGATGTGTGTGTGTGTGTGTGCCTGGGTGTATGGGTATGTGTATATTTGAGCGATCGACCATGAAGCCTTCATTATTGCATTTCAATTTCATGATTTTGCGGTTCTTTATGCTTGCTCCTTCACATTCACATTCGCATTGCCATTCGAAACGAGGAAACGGCATGCGGCAAGCGGCAAGCGGCATGCGGCAGCTGCTGATGCTGATGCTGATGCTGGTCATGCTGCCATGGCTGGCATGTGTTTTGGCCAGGCCCAAACTGTTGTCGACACTTTCACAACATCAGCGCAGAGCAGAGAGCCACCCGAGTCAACGGAGCCCATCAGCCAAGCGTGTGAAATGGCAGAAAGAGTGAAGCAGACAAAGTTTTAGACCTCTGCTCTAGTTGAAGCCACTGTCAGTTGACTCTATCTCTCTCTCTCTCTCAGTGTGTGTGTGTGTGTCCATTCAAATTTGCAATATTTTGTGCATGTGTGTGTGTGTGTGTGTGTGTGTGGTCGTTATCACGCATTTCCTGCCATTTGCATCAGCATATCGACACATCGAACAGAGTGAGTTGCACTCGAAAATCGACTTCAATTGCTGCTTCGAGCAGCAGCAGCAGCAGCAGTTGCAGTTGCCCTCCGCATGCGTGTGCGTGTGTGAAGCCGATTGGGGCTTTCTGGTTTCCTTTTGGCTAAAGCAACCGACTTGACCAATTTGCCAGTTTTGCGGTCATATCGGATGTTGAGCGAATTATGGGGCCAAGCAACAGCTCGTGAATGTGTCAGGCAAAGCCAAAGCCAAAGCCAAATGCCATCAAATGATCTTTCGCAAAAAAAGGTGAGTGAGTGGGTGTGTGTGTGGCAGTAGGGCGTTTGTATGTGATATGTAAGGATAAGGGCTAACAGGTGCTTGAACCAACTCCAGCAAATGGTTTTCTTTTTTCCCTCATTTTAGATATAACTGAAGCAGCTCAAAGTTAAATGCTCAATTGAAAGCACTTCAAGCAGTTGAAGCAACAGCTAAGCTCCTCCCTTTGCTACGCTTTACACTCTCAATGGCCAACTTGATTGCCGCCACTAAGCCAGCCCACAGCAATAGCTATTTAAAGTTGATATATGCATCGGTGAGAGCTAAATTTGTGATATGCGGTGGCCAGGCAAGAGTGATACTACTTTCGATAGGCATATGAAAGCAGTTGTTATAGCTATCGATAACATTGAGTCGTTGTAATATGCAATAAAATGTTCCATTTCCGCAGAAATTAGCTTAAGTGAGTTTGGCTATAAGTGTGTAGAGTGAATTTTGCTATGAAGTAATCTGTTTCCCAGTCAGACTTGAAGAACAGAAGTTTTGGCTCTAAAGCCAACTTCTAGATGGGAATTGCTATGAAGTGAATAGCATTGCCTTAACAATTAGTTTTGAATAAGTTCATTCGATGATGCTAGCACATGTTGGAGCTATTCCAGAGGATATTGGGTCGAATCTTCCAAAATTGAATCTGCACTGTGAGCAAAGCTGAGCTGAACAATTGCTGACCTGATTGTCGCTCCGCAGAGCGACGCCTTTTATTTAGAATTCTTATCTAACTTAAGTCTATTGCCAAGCGCACAAGTGTTTTTCATATGTTCCCAAACTCCATATCGTTGTGACGTTTGAGATGGTCATAAATTCCCCAATGCTCTGCCGCAGTCCACTTGACGGCGTCAGCAGGTGGCCGTCAATAGCATGTTCATGGTTGGACCGCAGTAATGTGCTACAGGTTACAGATTTGCATTCATTTGGGATGTGACCAGCTGCAGCTCACAATTGCCATCAAACGTTGCGACTCCCACCTGCACAGCTTTGATGGCGATTTGAAAAGGATTTCTCCTTACGCTTGTCATGGAACTAATTGTTGTTGGCATCCAAGGACCACAGTGTTATAATTCCTGTTTCACTTCCTGTTCGGCGCCCGCCTCCACAGCATATGCTCTCGGCTAAGCTGACCTGCATCATTAAGAGTTGGTTTTTTTTTCTCTCTTCAAATGTTTCGCACCTCGATTAATACGTTTCACACGCGCCAAACTAGCATTTACGTCGCATTTTGCTCTGATTTCAGCTGCCGAGAGGCGACTATTTGAGGCAGTTCAAAGAATATGTCGCGAATAAGACAGCTTTGCCTTGCTTCTTGATAAAAAATAATCAACACAGATATGACCTAAGAATATGTTTGTTTTCAAAATATTATGTTTATGACAAAAACTGCTGACTGTCCAGCAATTTAGTCACACTATTATTTTAATGAACACAGTTGTATATGAATTATCAAAAGAAATAGTTTATTTATTTTAAGATAACTAGAGCATTCTCGGCTTCTATAAAAACTAACTTATGTATGATTAGGAAAATTCCCCAAGCTGCGGTTAACTGTTCGCCGACATCGCGCCTCAGCGGGCACTTGGCTCACGTATCTGCGGGATCGTGTTACTACGCTGCGGGCTGGTTGCGCCGAATCAGTGTCTGCTGCCGGCAAGTGTCGCAACTGTCATAAGTATACAGTGCCGCTCAACTGAATAGGTTTGACACTTTACGAAAGTTTCAAAAGTTATATAAGTCAAGCACTTTCTCTATTGGCATGTGTCGGCAGTATATACCTGCTTATAGAGATCCAAATCTGGTCATTAAGTGCATCGGTTCGAGTTGCATAACATAGGTTCGAGTTGCCTATATATATTCATATTTTCATTAATATTTTCTCTAACATTAACTTTTCAAGCGGTCCTCGTTAGTATATACATTTTTTATATTATTCTGATTGCCCTGAAACTGCTCGCTTTGATCTGTTTCAGCAAAGTAGCAAAAAAATTGACAGAGCTAAAAGCGGGGCTTAAAACAAGCAGCGAGAGATAAGTTAAGCTGGCTTAGACTGGTTTATTGGTTTGATTGCTGAAGAGCAACAAAAAATGGAAGAGCTGATGGAGAGATAAAGTGGGAGAGAGAGAGAGAGAGAGAGAGAGAGAGAGAGAGAGAGAGAGAGAGGGAGAGGCAGTTGAAGGGTCAGCCGAAGTAAGCTGTAATTAACAGTTGCTTAGCTTCAAGAAATTACTTTACAAAAATAGATTGTAAGTGTAGTAACACAGACACACACACACACATAAAGAGGTAGGAGTGTGTGGCAATAGACAACAACAAAAAATAAATGCAATGAAAGAAGTCAACTAAATAAATGTTGCATATGCTAAGGCCAGTAAATAAAATCAAAATAAAAACTCATTTATCAGCGCGCACACACAGACAGACACTAGAGAATTGGCATCGATATGCGAAATGGACAAATCTGTGTGTCGGCCAAGGGAAAAGGTCACAAAAGCAGGTTAAGCTGCTTTTTAAATAATACGCACAACACATTAATATACACACACACACACACACATGTAGACAAATGTCACACACACACATGCGCATATATCATCGCTCAGCCGCTGGCACGTGCTGTCGCTGTCGCAGCCGAGCAACGACTGAACCGCAGCCGAATTGTCGTCCCAGAGCCGAGCGCAAACCGAGCGCCAACGAATGGCAACGCGAAGCGTGCGTCGTGGCACGACGAACGCAGCGACAGCGCAACGAAGGCGAGCCGAGCGCAAAAGCTCTTCGGCTGTTCGGCTGCGACGACTGCACTGACTTCGGCTGCTGCTGCTACTGCTGCTGCTGCTGCTGATGGTTCAGTGTCTGTGTGTGCGTGCGAGTGTGTGTGTGTGTGTGCCAGCAACATCGTAGCGTAATCCGTTCGCTTGGATTTTTTGAATTAGTTGCGTGTGGTAGCTTGTTGACAACAGAACCGGGCACCGGATGCGGATGCCAAAGAAAGAAAACTCTCTAAAACGAAACACGTGCGTGGCCAGACGAAACAGCAGCAGTAGCAGCAGCAGCAGCAACAATATATATTGCAATTGCAAGTGTAGTGTGATCTAGCTATAGTTGCTGCTGTGATTGCAATAGCAGCAGCAGCAGCAATATCTAATGCAAATGTCGTGTGATCTAGCAATAGATGTGATTGCAACAGCAATAGTTGCTGCTGTGATTGCAGCACCGGCCACAATTGCAACTGCAACAGCAGCAACAATATCTATGGCAATTGCATTGTGTTCTAGCAATAGTTGCTGCTGTGATTTTAGCAACAGCAACAACAACAGTTGCTGCTGTGTTAGCAATTGACAACCAAAGCTGTGCAAAGTGTTGTGGCTCATTGTTGACTGAGCTGGCAGCAATAGTTGCTGCTGCTGACTGTTTACTGTTGCTGTTGTGCTTAACACCTGCTTAGACTTATTTAAATATTTTTTTTTGTTTGTTTGTTGTGCCACGTGGCGCGTGTGTGTGTGTGCATTGAGTGTGTTTGTTTGACTGTTTTTTTGCCAGCTGATTGGGCACTTTGTGGCTGCTGCTGCTGCTGCTGTTGCCAATGCTACTGCTGGTTGCGGCGGCAACAGTTGCTGCTGCAGTGCGGCATCATTTTTTTTGCGGTTACCGTCGGGCTCAACGTTTAGCTAGTTTTGCGGTGCGCTTTTGCTGCGGTTGCCAAAGCACAAACAACAACAACAACAACAATATCGAAGACAACAACAAAAACAAAAACAACAACGACAACAACAACGAAGTGCAATCAAATAAACATCAAATTATTAAACACAAGAATTTTTTTCTGTTTTTGTTTTTTGCTTTTCACAGCAATTAGCAGCAGCAGCAGCAGCAGCAGCAGCAGCGGCAGCAGCGGCGAGCAACTAATTGCAACTAATTAAAAGTTTCTGATATATAAATACATATATGCGAATGAAAATGGCAATGTTAATGCAAGTGTAAACAAAAAGTAGTAGAAGAAGCAGACGAAGAAGAGCAGAAAGAAAGTGTGTTTTGTAGGTCAGTGTGGAAGTCGAAGTGGTGCAACAACCAGTTGCAGCTGGAGCCAGACCGCTGCATGTGGCGCACAGGTAAGTGCCGCGCAATGCCGCTTAACAACATGACCCAAGTGGCTAGCAAGTGGCATGCAACACTGCTCGCTCAAGGGCCGCATCGAAGTTGGCCCACTTCAAAATTGCAAATAGCAAAAAAAAATAAAAAAATATATATAAAAAAAGTAAAAATATGAGATAGAAGTTCCGCTCTCTAGCTCAACTCTCGACTCGACTCGACTCGACTCAGTGCAGAGACTACTTCAAGTCCAGCTGCGAGTCCTCAGCAACAGCTCTCTCTCTCTCTCTCTCTCTCTCTCTCTCTCTCTATCTGTGTGTTTTCTATTTCAATTCAAAAATAATTTTCATATTTTGTTGACAAAAATTTGGTTACTTTTGAATCGAAATACAAATATTGCGTCTACGACCCAGATGCGAGTCGAGACTTTGATTGGGCCTTATTGCTGCAGAGCTTTGGCTCTTTGCTTTTCACCATGGCTAATGCACATGTTAGCTGTCTCTGATTTATTATTTGTTAAGTTTGATTTATGGCAAATATTTAACTAGACGAACTCCAGTTTAGACATTGATTTTCCAATTTGTTAAGATCTCGACAATATTTTGGGCTCGAGTTCAAGTTTATATATGACAGGAGAAAACTCAAAGCTAATCTATATATTTTATTTTTATTTTTATTTTATTATTGCCTTTAATATACATTTTTTATATTTTATTATCGACACTTTCACTGTGCGTTCGATATTTTCCAGTTATTTTGATATTTATTAAAATATTTAAAAATTTATTACGCTTACGTCAAATGTTGGTTTAGTCACAGCAGCTATGCTGAAGCCATATGCTATATATTTTAATTAAAATTTGTTGCTAACATTTTTGGTAGTAGCGGAAGGGAACCTAAAATACTACGTATGCGTAATATTCACATACTTAATATAATTTAAATGTTTAAAAGGTTGATTCATATGCAAAGTGTAGTTAGCATTTTGTATGCAATATTTCAATATTTCAATATTTCCTTGACTACACATTTATATAAAAATATATGTTTATAAAACAAAGTGAATTAAAAATTTATAATCATTACGTATACGTAATATTTGATATATATTATCCACACTTCTGCATACTCTAACGTATACTCTCCTTTTAATTATATTGCATTCGTTTTTCTCTTCTCTTCTATCTGAAAACTTTCTCTGAAATGGAGACAGTCGTGAAAGGTCAGACAAAGTATTACGTATACGCAATATAAATTTTAAGCTCACATAAAGTTTGCTTAGTTTGCAATGCAATTGAAATGTCAAACTGAAATAAGGCTAAGAAACTGTATCGAAATTATGCCAAGAAACACTAAATATTACGTAATTATAAATATAGTATTAATAATAAGTTTGTATTATATAAATTTATTATCTATTGCTTACGTATGCGTAACTTTTGAGATGAACTTTGTCGCAGCTCTGGTATTATCATATGCCCTGTAGTTTAAATTGCTTAGATTATTTTGTGTTTTATGCAACTGCAGCGCAATCATTGATAGAAGATATAAAATATTACGTATATGTAATATTCAAATTAATAATTGCATTGCCGTTGAGCTAGAGAGACTTTTCGTGCAGCTTTTAGTTAATGCCAACATGTACAAGACAATTTGTATGACACTTTATTTATGCCCACTGAGTCTGCAACTCGCAGCTATAACTCGACTCTTAGTAAATTGTCCACAATTTGCAGAGCTGTTGAGGCACAAGCAGCTGCAATATGCAAGCGATAAACTAGATGTTGGAGCTATGAGCGCTGGCTTCGCATGATCAAGGCTGTGACAGCTGCAGAAACTTGTGAAGAGTAGACAGAGAGCGAGAGAGAGAGAGAGAGGAAGAGAGAGAGAGAGGGAGAGAGAGAGCAACGCAATCTGTGGAGATACATAAATCATTGACAAATCGAAATCTATTGAACCAACTGTCGCTGGTTGCAGCTCCCAACAATTGCAATTTCTTTAAGATTAATGAGACATTTAATTTATTTCATTTAAAGGCTACGTAAAGGGTTCATTCCTTGCATAATATTACGTAAACGCAAATGAAAATTCTCACAGAAAGTTCATTCAACACACGCGTGACGCTACATCTTATATTTGAGTTGCAATGCATTTTGCACATAATGTTTGCACTATGAGATTCCCTTGAATGCTGTCTCTACGACATTTATGAGAACAAGTTTCTTTACGCATACGCAATAATCTCAATATGCAATGCGCTTGATAAACATTTTGCCTGCAATATAATTGAAATTTGATATTTGATTCGTCTTATGTTTAAAGTTGTTTGGCGACCTCAAAGGCAACCTGCCGCACTCTAGTATTACGCATAAGCCCCAGCAAATATGTGTATGAATAAAGTTTACTTTGACCCATGCGGCACCATTGGCAATGACTTCAAATTTGATGCTGCTCTTTTCTAATGTAGTAAGCTTAAGTCTCATTTGAATTTTGGTGACGTGCGAGCAGACTGACAGCAGGTTGAACTATGATGAAAGCCAATATACTCTTTTTTATTACCTTGCGCGCTAGGAAAACTGAAGAGCTGCTTTTTCTTTTCCATTTGGCTCAGTTGGAATATAATGAGTATTCAATGGGCCTAGCTGAAAATCTTACTCTAGATGTATTATATATATATATATATATATATATATATATATATATATATATATATATATATATATATATATATATATATATATATATATATATATATATATATATATATATATATATATATATATATATATATATATATATATATATATATATATATATATATATATATATATATATATATATATATATATATATATATATATATATATATATATATTGCTATATGTGAGAATAAAACTGAAGAAACGCTTTTAGCTATATTTTCATTTGATTCATTTATCTGAATTGCATTCCATTTTCGATTCAATTTCCAATTGCGAAAGCTCATTTTGATCGACGACCAGCAGCAGCGACTCACTACCATTCTCCTTGAGTGAGCGCTTGTGTTGCAGCTGCTGCTGTTGCTGTTGCTGTTGCTGCTCCTTCTCTGGATCGTCATCGTCCTCGCTGCACATGAGCAGCGCATAGTTGGACTGTGCTTCTGTATAGCTGCTAATGTCCTCGTCCTCCGTCTGTTCCTCGCGTCCGTCGTGCTCGTCGTCCGCCTCATCCTTGTTGTCGCTCTCTGTGTCCGAATCGTGTTCGCAGCAGAGCATTTCGTGTGCGAGCAGCGCCACAGACTCGGTGCTCGAGTTGTCCTGCTCGCTGTCCACATCCGAGTCGCCATTGAGTGGGCTATACTCGAATTCCAATTCCTGTTGTTGCTGATTCTGATGCTCCAGCTGCTGCTCTATCTGCTCCAGCTGCTCGAAGCTGGGCAAGTTACGACAGACATCCGAATCGCTAAGGACTACAGAAAGAGAGACAGAGAGAGAGAGAGAGAGAGTGTGAGAGAGAGAGAGAAACAGATTCAGCTTTGATCAGTGATCAGACGCACGTTCGCTGCCATCACTTTCGCTGCTCTGCTCGCTGCTGTTGGCTCGCGCCAGCTCATCCGTCTCAGTCACCGTCTCCGCTTGCTCGTCCTCCTCACTTGGCCTAGTGAGCAGCGGCAACTGCTTGGCCTTGTCTAGTGCCATCTTTCGATTTGTGAATTGTGTTTGTTCGATCGAGTCTCGGGCCCTACAAAATTCGAAATGTTTCTCTATGCATCCTATGTGCGTCACGTTTCACGCCTCACTTTGCCCCCCCCCCCCCCCCCTCCCATTTCTCAATTCCCATTTTAGCCATTTCCCCAGGCGAATTAAATTTTATAGCAACTGCATTCGCATTCGCATTCGCAGTCTCAGTCGCATTCGCATTTGCTTTATTCGCATTGCGCCTTTAAGAGGCGTCACCAGACGTTGGCCAAAACATGCCAATTGGCAGCTAGCACGACCAAAAGACCACAGCACAGCAACAAAAGTAACTACAGCCACGCCCCCTCCTCCTCTACCCTCCACTCGCTGCACCTTTTCGGGCACACACACACACACACACACTCGCACACTCGCACACTCGCACACCCAGCAGGCAGAGCTACATTTGTGTAACGAGTAAATTTCTTTAGCTCTGCGAAATGCAACAAATAAAACAAGTTTTATTCAAGCTGAAGAAAACCCTTTGCCAGACTGTCAAATACCCTGTAAAAGTGGAGAGAGAGTAGCCATACATATAGGCTATGAGATACCCTGTAGTAAACTAATAGTGCTCCCGAAAACTGCGACTTGTCTATACCCTGTCATAAATTTACCAGACTTCTCTATACCCTGTAATGAATTTGACAGCAATAAAATGTATATTAAATATTTATAGACTCTCATATACCCTGTAACTATGCAATATGACTCCTTCAAGTGGCTCATATCTTAAAGTTGTTATCTTGAGTATACCCTGTAAAAACTTTTGTGATGAACTAATCAACAGTAGTATACCTTTGGACTATAAGCTACCCCAGCAAAACTTTCATAACAATCGCATACACTTTTTGACTCGCATATACCCTGTAAAATGCTTATGACTGCATTGGCATACACACTTTTACTACGGAATATCCTGTAACAAGGCATGAGTCCAGTTACATGAACAAGCACATGTGTATGCGACCATTGTATACCCTGTAGCTGGCCTATAGGCAGCGGCAATGCTACCTTTAGTTAGCACATAGAAATACAGGGTATCTAAAGCCATCAATTATAACAAAAAAAAAACAACCTTCAAATTGTTTGCTGTACTCCCGAGCAAGTAGTTCTTTTAATTCAACTTAAGTCAGCGCTGCCCTTTTTGGATGCTGCTTTTTACAGGGTATACGCAAGCGCTTGCCGCATCAAGCATTCGACTGCAGCTACCGCTTATCATGGAGCACTGCGTCCACTACTTATCATTCTCATCTGGTCGACTTTTGACCCCGGGGCCGTGTTGCAGCTGCCCCTCTCTCTCTCTCTCTCGCTCTCTTGCTGTCTCGCTCTTACTGTTTGTTGCAACAGAATTTCATTTTCGGCCCGTTTAGCATTTGGCATTTTGGCATTCTTTATGCTGTCGCAATCCTTCCGCTTTTGCTCCCAGCTAACAGCTTCTGCTGCTGCTGCTTTTCTTTTTCGTTGGTTTTTCGGTTGCAGCTGGATTTTGCCATTGTCACCCATACACACACACACACACACACACACACACATACACATGCACACACACACACACACACACACACATGCATACACACACACTCGCACACACATGCACACACACGTTGCTTGTAATAAACCCTATTTCACTTTGGGCTGCAGTCTCTCTCTCCCTCCCTCTCTCTCTCTCTCTACCTTTCTCTGTATGCCTCTCCTTCTCCCTCGCCCTCGCTCTCTCTCCCTCTCTCTCTTACTCTAATTACACACCAAATTTACTACAAACGAGCAATAAAAATCATTCAAGCAAAATCTCTGCGCTAACCACGTAACCAGACCCCATTCCCACTTATAGCCAGCTCCCTTCCCCTTCTCTCTTCCCCCCTCCATCTCTCTCGCTCCTTTCTTTACCCCTTTTGCGCTCGCTTGGCATGCAAATGCTTTTTTTCTCACGCACACACACACACACACACACACACACACACACAGAAAACATTAACAACAATGACAATAAATGAAGAACATTAACGCTAAGCGTTTCCCTCAGCTTGCTACCCTTTCTCTCCCTCTGCCCCCCCCCCCCTCTCATTCTCTCTGTGTCTCAGCTGTCTGTGTGCTTGCAAAAATTGTAGCTCAGCCTTTAATCAAGTGCCACGCCCACAGTCGAGCAGCCCACGTTGTCTCACGCAGCGTTCGCCATTCAATGAAATAACATTTAAACAATTAAACACTTTGTGCACTGAGCGAAAATGGGGCCGTAAAATGTGATTGAGAATGGAAATGTGTTTGTCACTGTGCCTGCGACTGCGACTGTAAGTGTGACTGTGCAGGCAGAGCATGTGCCAGAGCCATCAAGTGTAGCCATAAGACCCAAGCAGTTCTCATGCTAATGAGACAGAGAGATGGAGCAACTCCTTCCGCCTTTTGACTACATCAATTCGTTTTTATTAAAGCTAAGCGAGTGGCTGGTTTCTCGCAGTGTAGCGCTGGCATAGTTCTTCCCTCGTAGCTGCAGCCAACATGCCAACATGAAGAATGTTAGGAGATGCCATTGCGATTAGCCAACAATGAAAAGGGTAGCTGGAGTGCTCAAGTGAGAAGCAAAGGGCTCTTGAAGGCATTTCACGTATTCCTCTTAACACAGATGTATATATGTATATAAATATATTATAAATATATATATGGTATGATATGATAGAGATGAGCATCGAAATACTCAGGAATATTCATAACAAGAGAAGGAAACTGGAAGAAAGCGTGGAACAGAAAGACAGAGAGAGAGAGAGAGAGAGAGAGAGAGAGAGTGAGAGATAGAGATAGAGAAACTGGGAAGGAAATCAAAAGAGAGAGAGAGAGAGAGAGAGACAAAGATAGATAGATAGATAGAGAAACTGGGAGGGATATCAAAAGGGAATAGAGAGAGAGAGAGTTTCAAGGGGAGGGCAACCAATGAGCGAAAGAGAAAAGATGAAAGAGATGAATAGAGATGGATCAGTTCTTGGGTAAGAAAGAGCGAGAATTTCAGATAGAGCGAGAGAGAGAGAGAAAATAAAAGGAAAGGATACAAAAAGAAAGAGGGAGAGAAAGAAGTAGAGAGAAAGAATCATAGATAAAGAATAGAGAGAAATGGAGGGACATAGAGGAAGAGAGATACGTAGAAAGAGAGAGAGAGAGAGAAAGAGAGAGAGAGAAAGTGAGAGCGACAGACAGAGAGATAATGAGATACAATGAAAGAGAGAGCCAGAGAAAGTGGGCGAGAGAGAGAAGAGAAGAAGAGCCAAAAAGATTGAGAGGTAAAAGATAAGTGAAGGAGAGGGAGAGAGAGAGGAAGAGAGAGAGAGAGAAAGAGCTATGAAGAGGCAGAAATATGCATTGGGAGATAGACCGATTGAATCAGGTAAACAAATCCTTATACAGACAGACAGAGAGAGAGAGAGAGAGAGAGAGAGAGAGAGAGAGAGAGAGAGAGCGAGCGAAAGAGAAAGAGAGTTTTCAGCTCCAGTTTTCATGCCCATTTGCAAATATTTATATGTCTAATCAACCATCTCTTTGTTTGACTGCATATACACAGCTCACTTTAACTGCCTCTCTCTCGCTCTCTAACCCTCCCACTCTCGCCCACTTGCTCTCTCGCTCCCACCGCACACATTGAAAAATATTTAATTTGAGTTTTTAGCTGTGGTCCGGCATTTGGGTTTTTCATTTGCTGCCACAAGAACTCCCTAATAAATATATAAGTATTATTATGAAGCCATTTCCGCCACTTGCTAACAGTCCACATTACCAACCCTCCCACTCCCCCTCTCTCTCTCTGTCTGTCAGTCATTTTCGCTCGCGCTGTGGCTAGTTTCCCTTTGTCCTTTCGTGCCACGTAAAAATGTAAAAATATCATTTTAATGAATTTGTTTAGCTGGGGCAAAAGTCAATGTTGTGCACGTCGCCGCCCTTTGGTCTATCTGCTCCGACTCCGACTCCGAGTCTGACTCTGACTCTGACTGTATTTTTTGATGTTTTACTGTCTATCCTTTCTGTGCCCATTGTCCTCACACTCTTCCGCTTCTCATTTCGTCTGTCTGTTGTGCTTCAAGTTGCGGAGTTCACTTCACTTAAACTGCCGCTGCGAGTGGCGCAAATTTTACGCGACATAATCGTAATATGATTATCGTGCCACATAATCTCCCACTTGCAGTGCCACCCCCCCCCCTCCCCCTCGCTCACACACCCACACACACATAGAGTTGGAGTTGCTCCACATCTAATGCCTGTTGCCTGCCTTAACCCAGCTCTGTCTCTAGCTGCGTCTGTGTGGGTATGTGTTAAATAATTTCCTTCCGTTTCCGTCGCTTGACAGTTGACAAGCAGCCGTCCTACCTCATCCTCGCCCCACTTCGCTGCCTTCCCTGCCCCCCCCTCTTCCTGCTCATATATCCGTTTCCGCTTGGGCCAAATGACACCGCAGAAAATGTGTTCCCCAAATCTCATATCATCATTTACGCAGTCATTTTTAGGCAGCTGCCCAGGCGAGGCCCCTGTCCCTGCCCTGCCCTGCCCTGCCCCTGCCCCTCCACTGCTGCCCTATTCAAAGTCAGCTCGTGCCACGCCCCCCGCCACCCCTAGCCTTCAGCCACTTCGGGCCGCAATTGACATCATAAACAAAGCTTCCACAGCTTGCAACTCATGCGAGTCACACAACTTGCAACAACAACAACAACAACAACAACAAGAGCAACACGAGCAACACGACAGCGCGTGTGGCACGTAGCCTCTGCCCGTCCATAGCTGTTTGCTCATTGCCACGCCCCCGCTCGCCCCCCACTCTGGCTGCCCTTTTTGCTTTCTGCTCGGCGAGTGTCCTTATTTTAATCTCGACACAAGTTAACGGCATTGTTGGCAGCGCCGTGAGCTCTGCTTTCTGCACATCAACATATAATGTGCTGTCCCCCTCTGCCTCTGCCTCTGCCTCTGCCCCCTGCTCCTGCCCCTTGCCCAACCACAAGCCACACTCCTGCTGCCCTTGCCTCTTATTCAGCTTCAGTTTACAGTCTCTCTGTCTCTCTGTCTCTCTCTACATGTACGTCTCTATTGCAGATTTCAACTGCTGCGCGCCGTCAGCCTCTGCTGTTCGCCTCTTCATCATTAGCAGTTACCAGTCGCTGCCTCAGTCGCAGTCGCTGTCGACGTAGCCGTCGTCTGTCAGTTCAGCGTTCATAATGTTATGATGGCTAAAAGCTAATTGCGTTTGTCTGTCTCTCGTTCAGCGTGCTCTCTCTCTCTCTCTCTCTCTCTCTCTCTTCCTCTGTCTCTCTCTGTCTCTGTGTGTGTGTGCGTCTGTCGCGTATCATTGTCTGTGGGCGGGGAGGCGTGGCTGGGCGCATTAAGTGTCACTGAGTGCGTGATCCTTGTAAGCCGTCTAGTTACACATGTTTTTATAGCCTCTTTGCTGCTGTTGTTGTTGTTGCTATGGCTGTTGTTGCTTCTTCTTGTACTTCCTGAAATTCTACTTCTTCTTCTTTTACAACATCATCATTTTCTTTGTTTGTTTTTGGCAACGTCATCGGTTCCGCTTCCTTTCCCTCGCCCACTGCTTTCACCTTGAAACAGCTTCTGCTTTTTTTTTGCTTTTTCGTAATGAAATTTAGATTTTTTGTGCTCGCAAATCGAATTTAATACACCGTTAGCTCAAATCCACGGAGATTCTTACACATATGTGTTAAGCATATCAGCACATGCGGCGGTGTTCATAAAAATAGTAGTGCGATTAAATCTTCATTTATATACATAGATAAATTCAAAATTGATTTCATAATATTATATTTGACACAACATTTTTGCTCTTCAAAATTTCAGTTGCACTACTATTTTTATGAACATAGCTTTTAAGTTTTATTTGAAAGTGCGGACAGAAATGCTTTCCCGATTTCCATATGCAAGATGCATAAATGTCGCTCGATACACACCCGCACACACATGCACATACACAGCTACATTCACTCATACAATTCTGTAGCTTTATTTCTACGTTTTTGGCGAGAAACTTTTGAATTTCGCCACAAATCGCAATTTGTTGGAAAACTAAGTTTTCGGCTGGCTGGCTTGTTGGCTTGGGTGGCTGGCTGAACTTTTGGCAACATGTTTTCGATGTTATCCAGGTGTTATCCTGCTTATCTCCAATCAGCTAATATAAGTCCTCGTGCGAAGTTCCCCACCTGTTGTCGTCACCCTTATCAATGACAAATCACCAACTGAGCGACTCAACTAGACGTCGAGCTGACAGCGAGAAGTATCATCATTAAGCAGCAAACAAGCTGCCCTCCCCCATCTCACTCACTCCATCCATCCATCCTCCTCCTCCCACAACAACAACATTTATCAATATCAGCCAGAACAAGAGAGCAGCAACAGCAACAACTGCAGCAGCAGCAGCAACTACTTAGCAGAACAAACAAGGCAAGTCCAAGTGTGTGGCGTGTGTGTGATCGAAGTGATAATACTCTGTAGAGGACTTGAGCAAGCGAACGTATACGTAGACAGGACTTGGCAGTATGAGTTACATATATGTGGAATTAGTTAATGATCGACCAGCCAGTCAGCCAATCAACTTTGCAGTCATTCAATCAATGGCTCACTCATTTAGCTGAAGCATCAATCAATCAATCAATTAATCAGTGAGAAACTTTGTCTGTTAATACATCAATTAGTCAACCACTCAACCAGCATCAACCAATCAATCAATCATACAGCAACTCAGTTTACTCAGCAATCAATCAGCTAGCATTTCGTTCAACTAGTCAGTCAGTCAATCATGTAATAGCTCACTCAATCAATCAGCCAGTAAGTCACTCAGTCAATCATTCAATTGTTCTATCAGTCAGTCAATCAATCAGCACATAAGTCCTTCAATCTGTCAATAAAGCAAGCAGCATATTGTTATTTGTCTGTCAATCAGCACATCAATCAGCCAGATTGTCATCAATCAATCAATCAGACAACAAACGACGTACGTAAAATTGATTGAAGTATGTAAGCCCATATATTTGTTCATATACACAAGTCGTGCATACCCTTTTGTCGCATTGTATGCGGTTCAGGGTATTTTGAACAAGCGATAAAACTGGCGAAGGCGTCGAAAACTTTGGCAAATTAAATCGCAGCATTTTTGCTGCTTGTCTACAAGACAACAACAACAACGCGACACACACACACACGCACACATTCTCACACACACAAACACATACACACACATACACACACACACACGTTCTCACACACACAAACACATACACACACATACACACACACACACACACACACACACACAGACACACACACTATTAAGTGCTGTTTGGCTTTTGGTTTTTAGGTCTAACAATCTCTGAGCCACTCGACCGCTTGGCTCCATACAACTGATGCCCGCTCCCCACCCATATCAAGGCCCAGCCCCATCCTCCATGTGTGTGTGTGTGTGTGTATTTAGCTTGTTGCCACAAAATCAAGGCAAATCGTATTAAATAACAGTTAATTACAAATACACACGACCTAAGAGTCGAGCCGAAAACGCGGCGTCGACATGAAAGTTGGCCAAATAAATTTTGCTGCCAAGCAGCAGTAGCTGCTGCCACGCCCCCACTTCCCAGCCCGCCCTCTACCCCATATGCTCACTGCTCTCTCTGTGTGTGTGTATATGTGTGTGTGTGTGTGTGTGCTTATGAAAGTGTTTTTTTGGGCTTATCTCCCATTTGTATCTGTGTGGTTGGGTTGCCTTGTGGCTCTGGCTGTTGATTTCTTGAGTTTTTGGCTTCTTTTTGCTGCTCATTTAGGGGTGCTGTGTGTGTGTGTGTGGGGGTGTAAACGCCTTGTTAAGTGCTTGGCGTCTAGCTAAATGGTAGAATTAATTAATGATATGCTCGATTGATTGATCATTGGCAAGCAATTGAACGGATGATTGAATTATGCGTTTGCCCTTCATTTCTTCATTTCTTTTCTTTGCATATAGATATATATATTACACGCACACATACACGCACACTTGGAGTCCTTCGTTCATCTGGGGAAAATCGCCAAATAAGCAACAAACATTGCAAAGCCCTTTGAACTTTGGCCAATAATTCAGGCCGGACAGATTTGGGACATGGCTTATAAAAAGCCATAAACACAATAACCAATGCCCCTGCCCCTGTCCCTGCCGTCGCCCCTAGCCCTATTCCCGTCCCACTTCCCCACAACGAAAAGCCAATGAAACATCGCACACACGCACTCTTGCCATCCCCCTCTCTCACTCTCTCCCACCCACTCGCTCTGGCAGTTCTTTTCACACGCAGCATATGCAAAGCAAAGCAATGGCAAGAAGCTGTTGTGCTTTATGTGCCGTTATACCCTCTTCACACAGCTTTAACTCAAGCCCCGCCCCTCGCCGCTTGCTTTGGCTTCTCTTCTTTATTCTCTCTCATGCTTGACATGCGACACGCAGCAGCTTCTATTAAGCTACATATAACCCCATCAGCTGCACTGCAAGAAATAAGTGACCAAAAATGAAGCAATTCAATATTTGAATAGTTTGTTAATAATTCAAATTGATTTCTAGAGTGAAATTATTGAATATCAGACAATGGGAATTAATTAAAATTGTACTTTCTGAAAAGCAGGACGAAATTTCTCTGAGTGTAAAAGTGCTGTGCGGCCAGAGCTAGACAAAGGCAGCTTAAAGGCGACTGCACGCACTTGGGAATTGCTGATGATGAGGCAACGACAACAAGGAGAAACGAGTACAAGAACAACGATGATGTCGTTGTCGTTAAAGATGGAGCTGGAGCTGGTGCTGGTGCTGGCGCTGGCTCTGGTGATGGCGCTGGTGATGGTCCCGGTGATGGTGCTGGTGATGGAGATGATGCTTGGCAATGGTGTTGAGGCTGGCGTTACGTTGACGTTGACAGCCACAAATTTGGCAAGCCAAGGCCAGACAGCGAGACGGACAGCTGGACGGACACAGAGACGAGCGAATGGGTAGGGTAGGGATGGCACAAAGAGTGATAGACAGCGTCTAAGCCTTGACGTTGGGCAGAGCGTTTGTATTGCCGCCAAGTCTGGGGCCAAGTGTAAATCTGTAGGCCAAAGTTTAACACATGTTTTATGTATTCGGTTTTATGGAACCGTCAACAGGCTGCTGCTGCTGCTGCTGCAGACACACACATGAACTCTTAAAGATTTTGACTTTGTGCTAAGTTGCGCATCATATTAACTTTGATAGAGCACAGACGAGTGCAAACTTTTGCCAAGATACGAGTATTACAAGTAAAAGCTCACGAGACTAGCATATTTACGGGCGTTCAGGTAATTGAAGGCTGCTAGCTCCAGCTGGCATATTTGACTTGACTTGACTTGGCTTGGCTTTTTGATTAACAACGCATCGCATGGTCGACTGACCACATGAAATTTGACCTCAACTCTTATCCCGAACGCACAACAACATTGCTTGTTGTTTGCTATTGGGTGCTTTTGTTAACATGACTTTCATAATTTGATTGCTCACTGAGAGGGAGAGAGAGAGAGAGAGAGAGAGAGAGAGAGAGAGAGAGAGGCAGGGACAGAGTAGGGGGACAGTTCAGTTTTCGATCTGTCACTTAAGGTTGAGTGAGCGAAAAGTTGCATGCATACTGTTCAGCTTAACTGTGCTTGTGCTGACGGCCATCTTTAAAGAGGCACAGCTGAGTATGTGGAAGCGAAAGGGCAAGAGAGCTGTGTGCATCTGCTGTCATGCATATCAGGCCATCTCACTCACTCAACTGACGATCTAATGAGATTGAGTGCGAGAAAACGATTACTTTAATATACTTCAAATGCAGACGGCCATCTTTGATATGCATATCGTATTTCAGGGCAGCACAACACCTGCCCAGTTGGTTATCGCTGCATGCCATAGGCCACTGACCAGGTGAATTCCGGCTAGCATTCTTATCCCAATGCACATCTTCATTGCTCACAATTGTTCTCGTTGTTGTTGTTGTTGTTCTTGTTGTTAACAAGGCTTTCATAATTTGATTAGCGACCTAGGCATAGGCATTTAACTGAAAAGATAAGCGGGCGACACACACATTCACACACACGCACACACAGACAGAGAGAAACTCACACAAGCATACAGACAGACATTCGCAATACTGCTAGCTGGCAAGCAGCCAAAATATTGTGAACTGCTGGTCCTTTGCTCGCCCACAAAGAGCAATTAAATGCATAGCTGGTCGTTGAACAGCTTCAACTGTGATCAACTGCAGCTGCAGCTGCTGATCATTAAAATGGCCAAGAGCCAACGGGCCAACGGGTCAGGCCACGTTAATGAAGTGTCGGCCACATTGCTGGCCGCTGTTGCCCGCTTTAAGAGAGCTCCAGCTCGTTTTTCAATTGCAACCACAAAACTTACTTACTTAATGCTCTCTCTCACTCTCACCCCATCTCTTGCTCTCTTGCTCTCTCTAATTTAAGCGGGACACAGCCTTCTGCATTGACTGATGGCCCAACTCTGCCTCTGCCTCTGCTTCTGCTTCTGCCGCCCTCTGTGTCTGTGTGTGTGCTTTGTGCTTTGTGCGGCTTTCTAAATTATCTTCATGGCAAGCGAACGCCAGTGGTCAAGCACTTGCCTCTGCCAACTGCTGTTTCTATTGCTGCTGCTGCTGCTGCTGCAGGTGCTCCCTGCCAGCTCATATGTGCTGGAGCCCTTAGTTCGCTCGCCAGTTGGCAGCAATTGAATGTGGCCCCGGCGACTAACGACAAACGACACAAACGTCCAAATGTCCCAAGTCCAATCGTCCAATCGTCCGAGTGTATCCCGTGTCCCGTGTCCTTTGTCCGTCGTGGGTCGTTTGTCGCTTTGGCCAACATCCTGACTCTGAGCTCTCTGGCGCTGGCTCTGGCTCTGGCTCTGGCGGTGGCTCTGGCGCTGGCGCTGGCTCTGCGGTCGTCTTCTCTGTGTGCTGCGTGGCAAAAATAATTCTATTTGCTGGCTTCTTTGCTTATCTATTTAACGATATTTATTTAGCTCGTGAAACGGACATTAACTTATGAGCTCACATATCTTATAGATATTGCTTCCTTGCCTGATTATCATCGGCGGCCGCAACACGCATCTTAGCCCCACAGAAAGTTGCCAAGTTTCAATTGAAGGCAGCTACGACTGCTCCCCCAGTCAATTGTCATATGGGTTCAGTTTGCTCAACAGCTCGCAAGTTCTTCGCTTTGTTTGTGTCCAAATTGAATGAAGTCCAAGTTTAAACACTTTACACGACTCTGGCTACGGCAAATGTACTTTTCATTAAATTTAAAATCACTTTTTGCTCAAATATTGATTTAAAACCTTTCAATTCCTTCATTGTTGCTCGCCCAAGTTGAATTTCTGATTTTCCCATTAATTCGTCTGAGCTACAATTACACAAAGCATTTCGAAGTTGAGTCTCAGCAAAATAAAAAGAAGAAGATAATAGAGAGAAACATAAATTTTACAGTCTTGCTGTACAAATTGTACAAAATGTGTGTCAGTATTTAATTACATTACAAAGGAAAATTATTGTGAAAAATGGAATTTGCTGCCATTTTGAGATGATGTCTGCCTTCGTTGTTGATCAGTCAGTCAGTTAGTCAGTCAGTCTGTCAACCAATCAAAGCGAACCAAAAATAGCAATACGAGTGTGACTGCAGTGCAGTTAGAAATGAGTTCGAGTGCGACAGCAACAAGCAACAAGCAACAAACAACAAACATTTGGCTCTGATCAACTCTCCACTTGCACAAGTGTGCATAAATCTACAAATAATTGTCTGTCTGTCTGTAATCACCGACACGTTAGAGCGAGATAGCAGGCAGGTTGCTGCAAAGTGTGCGAAAATTTACACCCATGCGTTCGAGCGAGATAGCAACAACGTCAACAACGGCAAATTAGTTTTGTTTATTTGTATATGCATAACTGTGTGAAAAGTAAAGCAATTAACTTCGCTTTGTTGCACTCAATTATCTTACGCTCTCACTCTAACGCATACGCACGCCACATAATTGTTGGTTATATCATCGAAATTGGAATATCTATCCACAATTTGTGATTGATAGAAGGCCATAATAATATTGCATTGTGTTTTGTGGAATGCTGAGCAATGTCTTTGCCATCTAAATCTATTTACTAATTGGCTATAATGTTGGCTTAAACGATGACACGACCAGCATAAATGTTGGCTAGCCAAGGGCAGGCCGGCAGACGGGCTGTGGTGAGCGGGCAGCCACGATGGACATAGGCAACGTCTGCAGCGTAAGCCGACCTACAACTTCAACTGTGTTAATTCAATAAAATGTTGAATAAAATTGATTGATTAGCTGCGCATGCTGTCTGCCTCTGCCAGCCCCCTCACTCTTTCCCGCTCTTTGGCAATTGCAGTGTCTGCCTTGGCAGTTGGATGCTGGATGCCGAATGCTGAATGCTGGATGCTGTGCCACATATCGCATGCAGTAAGCAACTAGACTGAGTTGGCTCAGCTCTGGCTGTTGCTACTGTTGCTGCTGTTCCACTAAGCTGTTTCCTGGTGCCTGCTTTAGTTGCCACATTTGTGATTCCTTTTGCCATAGCTGCTGCTGCTGCTTGTCCTGGTGCTGTTCTTCTTCTTCTTTTTCTACAGCAGCTGCTTACACAATTGTCTGTGCATTATTTGAGCTTTGTTATTTTGCTTTTATCCCTTTAGATCAGGACGTAATGCGATTGTGTGAGGTACGACAGGCGTCGAGCGTCGCCACCGTCGCGACCGTCGCGTCGCGCTGCGTCGCTTCCCATCGCGTCCTTAACACACAGATTTTCGTGTGCTCATAGCTTTAGGTCCTGCAAAGGTTTTTCCCAGCGCTGCCAAAATGTCACGCTGTGTGACAAAGATGGCCGCCAGCGTACATACCACATACCAAAATAAGCGCGCACGCTTTAAAGCTCTGACTCTCGCTCTCCCTTTTCTGCTGCTTTAAGTGATAGCAGCTCAGGCTCGCGGTTCATTTATCCCTTAGTCAAGCGTAATTGCAGTTAATATGAGCAGTCAAGCTACACATACATATACATCAACTCTCGTGGCTCGCTCTTCTAATTAACAGCTAAACTCTACACTCTCTACCTAAAGTTCATTGCGCTCTCACAATCTTCAGCGAATGGCCATTACGTATGCTAAGCAGCATATGAGTATCTCTGTCCCTTTTTTGCTGCCTTAATTTGGCTCAGATCAGTTAGAATCGCTTTACACTCCTGCAGTTCTATCTGCTCTTATTCAGTCATTAGCAGCAGATCAAAAGTCTTGCTTACTCGCTCACACACACGCACACACATTCGTTGCGCAACATGGCGGCTGCTTAAAGTGCCAGCAGATCGACTCGCCGCAAATTGTTTGTCTCGTTCTCGCCCCCATTTTGCTGCTTTGTGCTTTAAATTGGCTGGCGCAAGCCAATGCATACGTTATCTCTCACTCTGACACACACTTACGCGTTGCGCCTGCAGCCATATTTGCTGGCTCTCCAATTATAATGTCACGGATTTATGCCTGTGCATATTTATTGTGTCTGGCTGACCCCAAACATTTTGCCCCTTTCGTCCACATTTGGCATTGTGTGTGACATTTTGCTTAGCCCAAGTTACCCAGCATGTTCAATTAAAAGCCAGTGCGCAGCTCAGCTCAGCTGGACATCAGGTGTTTGTTTGACTGTTTGCCTGTTTGTCATTTTGGCTGCTTGCATATTTGATTTGTGCATTTAAACATTTCAAACAGGCCCACCTGCCCACCCTGCGCTTGCCATCAGCAGCAGCTACAGCAGCACCAACAGCAGCAGCGACGCCTTATCGCAAATTCTCTTTAGAGCAATTTTAGTTATTATATTGCATTGGCTTTGTGTTCCTTGTTGTTGTTGCTGTTGTTGCAGGCAGCTGCAAGCTGACGTCCACCTTGCATTACTTATTTATTATTGAAGATTAACAAGCAGCTATTTTGGACATGGCAGCAGGAGCTGACAGCCTGCCAACCAGCCAGCCAGCCAGAACCAAGTGCCCAGTCTCAAAGCCAAAGCCCAAGCCAAAGCCAAAGCCAACATCAACGTCAGCGGCAATGCGGCCTTTGCCATGCCTTGCCATGCCTTTTGGTTCAGCTTGCGGAGTTTTCGGGGCAGTGGGACTTAAGAGCTAAACACTGAGCTTGAGCACTGGCTTTGAGCCGCAGCCAGGTGCCAGGTTCATGCCAACTGTCGATCTAACTGTAAACCCACCTCACACTCCTTTCGCTGTCTACAGCAGACTCTAATCTGCGCATCAATTTTGCATGCTATACGTAAATGTCTCGCTCTCTCTATCTCTCTCTCACACACTCTCTGTTTATGCTTTAAGTGTAGGCTTGTTTAGTTTAATGTTTATATATATATATATATGTATATATGTATATATAGAGAGAGCTCTATCTGTATTTATAGTAAGTCATAAGTTTTAAGTGTCGCATTGGAAAAGTGCAAATGAAACTCGCACAATTGTCATTTCGTTATCTTATGCTATCTCTCTCTCTCTCTCCCTCTCTTTCTTTCTTGTTGTTTCTTTTCGCAGCACGTGGAAGCAGCAGCAGCAGCAGCATAAATAAATATGATTAAGCTTAAGAATATATAAAAAGAAAGTTCAAATGAAATAACGCAATATAAAAAACATAAATAAGTAAGCAGCAGCAAAGCAAGAGGAAGCACAAGCAGCAGCAGCAGCAGCAGCAGCAGCAGCAGAGGAAGAGGAAGCAGCAGCAGCAGCAGGCCAAAACGCAACGAGGCAAAGGCAAAAGGCCAACTGGCAGCTGAGGGAGCAGCCAAAGCAACAGCAGCAGTTGAATCACACTCCTTTCCGTCCGTTCCCTATCATTCTCTCCCTCTCTCTCTCTCGCTCTCTTGGTGTGTGTGTGTGTGTACGTGGAAGAGAGATAGTGAATCGAGCTCAATTACGCCGCCAAACTGTCGTGTCAGCAACAAGAAGAAGAAACGTGAAATGTGCAATTCCTGGCTGCTGCTCATAATTGCGCTCACTGTTGTCTGCCTGTGGAACTCGCAACAAACCGAAACATCCAAATCATGCCCAGCCGAGTGCATCTGCTTGTCCCAGACTCAAGTAAGCTTAACAATGTCTAACCACCTACCTCTCTCTCCCCCTCCCTCTCTCTCTCTCTATCTCTTTTTCTCTCTTACACTTTTGTAGTTGTTGCCAGCAGCAGCAGCATCATCATCATCATCATCATCAGCTGGTGGCCTATAGAGAGTTCGTCTGGGGGATCCTCGGCCTGGTCAGCCTCTTGGCCACACACAGAGATAGATAGAAAGAGAGAGAGAAAGAGAGAGTGAAAGAGAGAGCAGAATTAAATCGAAAATGTTGGGCAAAAATGTTCATTTCCCTTTGTTTCACAATTCACAAACTGCACAATGGGCAGCCATGGAGGCTAGTCAGGAGCAGGGCATGGGCATGAGCAGGGGCAGGGGCAGGGGCAGGGGCAGCGGCATTTGCAGTGGGCATGGCATATTCCACTTGTTACATTTGCGCTTCGCTACCACTTGCTATACCCTGTAGCTGGCCACAGCAAAGGTAGATCAGAGACATCCATATAGATAACAAACTATGGACAGACATAGATCAAATTAAACGGTATATAAAGCTTAAAGGTCACTTGATAATTATATATACAGGGTATACTGGCAGTCAGTCAACACTGAGCTTAACACTCTTGCACTCTTCTCATATTCAATTGTCTCCCGCGAGAATTTTTGCGGCCAGCTGCGCGAATAGTTTGGAGGATGTGAACAGAAAACAAGAGAAGAAGAAACAGCAAAAAAAAATATATATATACAAAATGATGGCAGTAGGCACGGCCACGCCCCCAGCCGCAAGTCCGCCCTTTCGGCGGCCCACTTAGGCACGCTTAATGCGCATCCTTATTACCAATGGGGCGAGCGAGCGCTGCTGGCATCGTCATTTTTACCAAATTGAGAACTTAAGTGATTTCATTATTCCAGATTATGAACAATGAAATGATTTACTCAGCCCGGCCCCTGCCCCTCTACCCCCCTCTCTCACTAGCCCAAAAACACAAAAAAAAAAAACCAAATAAAAATGAAAATGAAAAAATTATTAATAAATGAATTGAGGTAAAAGAGCAGTGCGACTCCTTAGAAACGTTTCTTTCTCTGCATTCAAAAATCGTTGCCTACTTCCTGGCGCGACTTAAAGCGAGCAACGTTGACTGGTTGCCCAGGCATATATCTGTATATATTTAGATAGAGGCTTAGTCTTGTTGAAAACCGACTCAATTGGCCTGTCTAATGTGCATTTGCTTATATAGCGCAACAGAGCTGAAGCGCATTCGGCAAAGAAACTTGAATGCTTCTGGTGTGACCAAGCAAGACTGCTACTATTTCTGATAGCTAAAGTTCAGCAGCTGTTTATGTTTTTGATAACAATAGAATTTTGTCAGTATTTAATAAGATATGCCATTTTATTATAAAACAATTGATGTCTGCTGTAATGTGCAAATAAATAAAAAAAATTGCTCCAAGTTTAGGCTCAATCGTTCAGACGCACTATCACTGTATCTCATTGTGAAGTCGAATTCGCATTAGGGTTGCAGTGCGCAATTAAGGCTACAGCATAGCTAATAAGTTTCTGTTTTTAGTTTCTGTAGATCTTCAGCTTTAACAGCCGAAGAAGTTTTTCCAGCAGAGTTCATAATTTGTGGGAATACAAATAATAGTTTCCCTATGTCTGCCAGCTTTCATATTGATTTTTCGTTTAGTTACTCAAAGTTAGCTTTAGTCTCTGATTTTTCCTTCAAAGATAAAACTTCATATTTGCACAAAGTAATATTTTTCTTAAAGAGTATCAATTTTGTGAACTAGGGTAAAAATTTGGTAATATCGGTAGCCAAACCGAGCGAGATATTCACAATTGCATTTGGATGTGCTATCCTGAAGACTGAAATTCAGCAATCCTTCTGTTTGTCAGCTATTTTTCAGGATTTTTTAAAAAATATTTGCTGCAATGTTGCAGAACTTAATTTTATTTTCCTTTAAGTAGAATAAAACAGAGACCAATAGAAATAAATTTAATAACTATAAGTCGACTGATATAGAAAGTATTGAACACTTACCGAGAAGTTGAAGCGTGCGCTTCCTGATGACGCGCTGTGCATATATACCCAACTTGAGAAAGTTCATACCCTTTAAGCTTATTTGCAAACTGGAATATAGAGCTTATCGAACAATGGAATGAAACGCAGCGTAACGTATTGAAATGAAACATTTGGCGGCAATCGCATAAACAATTGTTAAACAAGAAAAGAAAAGAAAAGAAAAAAAGAAAAAAACAGACACAAAAGACGAAGTAGAAGTAGAAGAAGATGGAGAAACTGCAAGAAATGAAACTTTTAATTCGTTCATTTAAGAGGTGAAGCGTATGAAAATTGTGCAAATGCGAAAGAAAGGCGGAGGCGGAGAGAAAGTAACGGCAAAAGAGCTAAACAGAGGCGGAGCAGCAGGCGGACAGCGATGACATCAACGAAACAGCGACAAGCGATGCGACAGACAGATGGACGATGAGCAGTAGAAGAAGAAGATGAAGAAGAGGCAGGAGCTGTAGAAGGTGGAGGAGTTACAACAGATAAGGCAGAGTGTAAAGACGGAGTAGGTAGCAGGAGGCATGACTAGAATGGACATTGTAGCCATATAACTAAGGTTGGGGGGGGGGGGGGGGCAGGGCTGAAGGCGAGAGGGGGGCGTGGTGAGGGGCGGGTGCTGGGATACCTACGCCTGTGCTACCCACAAACGCACGCATCAGCACATAATAGTTATAAAAAATGAAAGCACAAAGCGGAGACGAGACGCGAGCTGCGAGCTGCGAAGCTGCGAAACGCGTGGCGCAAAACAATGTCAAGGGGCAGGGGCAGGGGCGGGGCGTGGGCAGTGGCAATGGCAATGTCTAAGGGGGAGGTTGATTAAAAAGAAACAACGAAAAAAACAACGAAACGAGCAACAGAAATGCTGCGACAAAACAAAGCAGTGTGCCGTAGAAGAGTGCATGACTAGGCAGATACCCTGTACTCAGTTGAGCCAATGTGACTGAGCTGAATGAATGAGCGTTGACTCTGCCTAAAAGCCTTGCTCAGTGCAGCTAATGCAGTTACATATACAACCTAGGATCTACCTAAGCGATACTTATCGATACTTATCGTTTTTGAATAAGTTTATAACACTTATCACCCTACGAAATCATATTTTGTGCACTAATAAGCTACAACTCTTGCAAGTAAGACTACATGCACTAAGGTCAATGACTTGATGAAATCGATAATTATCGATTTTCGCAAATTTATGCTAGCTTAGGTCATAAATGAGAAAAGGAATAGCCTTAAAGACTTGCCAATCTCGTAACATTAACAAACAACGATATGTTCATAAGAAACCTAGCCTATATAAACATATAAACGATATTTATTGATTTTAGAGTTCGCTTATAGTTAGAAATATGAAGTCAGCTTGTGCAGCATATATGATAGGAGGAACTGCTTAATAGATTTTGATCAGCTTGAGCTAATGTAAAAATCAATAAACATAGTTTTATCGCTTGATCGATATACATATCGATAAGCCTAGTAAAGGGAGAAAGCAGCTCGGAGATATTCCACAAACTTTAAACAATCATAGAGATATTCGACAGCTTCTAGAAATGCATATACCCATTTACAAGTTTTACAGCGTATAACAAACTGAACAAAGAGCATAAAAAAAATTCGATTTAATTTTATTTGGCAGCAATAAAGCCGCAAATTCAATTTTTCGCACCAACATTGACTAACATCTTGACACCTGCCCTACCCAAGCACCTCTATTCCACTTACTCTTTCTCCCATTCTCTCATTCTCTCTCTCTCTCTCTCTCTCTTTCTCTGTATCCCTCTCTTTCGTGCAGGTGCTGTGTAACACGGGCGGACTAGAGCAGATTCCACTGCGCCAGCTGCCAGCGACAGTGGAGAATCTGGCATTGACAAAGAACAACTTTCCCATCATTAAGCCGGACTCGTTTGCCGGACTGCGAGCGCTGAAGAAGCTCTCGCTGGATGGCAACAATATAACACGAATCAAACAGTTCGCATTTCGCGGCTTGCCGCGATTGCGTGAGCTATCCATACAGTATACGCCGTTGCAGATGGTGGCGCAATTCGCCTTTGCCGGACTGCAGAATCTGTCGACCATTCTGCTGAGTCACAATCAAATCCAGCGGATCGAGGGCAATGCCTTCGCGGGCACCTCGAACATCAAGCTGATACTGTTGAGCAACAATCCCCTGATACGGATTGAGACGTCGGCCTTCTCCAGCCTAACGAATGTGGGACATTTGATATTGCCATCGGGCATACGGAGCATCGAGCAGGACGCCTTCTTCGGCATGGACGCTGTCGGTCTACTGAAGCTGGCCTACATGGATCTCAAGGAGATCTCGCCGTTCACCTTTCGCGGCTTGTCCAACGTGCTGCTGCTGACGTTGCAGGAGTCCGACTTGGGTGTCATTTGTGCCGACGCCTTCACGGGCCTCACTCAGGTGGAGACGCTGCAGATACTCAACAACAAAATCGATTCAATTGAAGAGCTGAACTTCACGAATACAGCCGCCATCAAGCATCTGAAATTCCATGGCAACCATGTGCTGGAGACGCCCGATCCGAATGCCATTATCGTCGATGGCGTTGATCACTTGCAGCTGCTCAACAATCACTTCCCCTGCGGCTGTCACATACACACTCTACTCGACGGCCCCTTGGCTGAGGGGGCGCACAATCTGAGCGACTTTCTGCAGAAGAACTATTGCATCTCGCCGCTGGAGGTGAACGGGCGCGTGATGAGCGAACTGGACATCGATGCGATCGGACGCTGTGCCGATCAGCTGACCAAAGGAAATCTGGGCAGCTCGGCTGCCACACTTGCACTCGGCCTGAATGCCATGCTCCTGATCGCTGTCGCCAGCTGTGTCGAGTGGCGCTATGTTCGTCTACTGGCCCATCTCTTGAGTCACAGTCATATCGCTTGGCGTCGACGTCGGAAACGCCGACGACCCGACTAGATCGTCTACACTCTACTCCAGCACAAGTCCTACACGCACTTCAACTAAACAAAGTGTGTGAGCGAAAGAGAAAGAGAAAAAAGAGAGAGAGAGAGAGATATATTAAACTCCGTTTGTACTTTACACTATGTATTCCCAGCTTAAGAAGTAAGTAAACTCATAACCTATTCACTTACTAAAAAAACCATTGAAACATTGAACCATCCACTTAGCATCCAATTTGCCAAAGTTCACCTTGAGTTTTGGCATAAAAGTATGTTGTAGAAACTGCTAAATAAGAATTATTTTCTACGCCAACAAGAAGTTAAAGGTCTTAGCCTAAAACTCTGCTTTCATTGCTATTATGAACCGAACCTTAAACCAGACCTTGAAGCAAACCAAAGCGAGACAAAGAAAAAGTAAGGTGTGCTTTAGTCGGGAGTGCCTGACTAGGAGATACCTTGAACACCAGGACAAACTCTTTTCCCTCTTGACTATATTTGCAATTGAGTTTCAATTCAGTTGATTTTCGTTAAGTCAAAAAACTAAATGTAAATTTTTGTAAGTTTAACTGTAAAGATATTGAAGATGGTAAGTAGCAATCGATAGAGTGTCTAGGCGAATTCAAGAAGACTGCAAAAGTTATTGATTACTCGAAACAAACTTGAAGGTAATTATTAATAGGGCAACCTATATACAACTAGTGACTCTTAGTTGCAAGATGTGCAAACGAACAGAATGAAGGACGAATGGACGGACGGACGAACGGACGGACGGACAGACAGACAGGCGAACAGTACGAACTGGGTTATTGGTCCCGATGAAACGTATATACACAAATTTTGTTCAGTCACTCCTCTATCTCTCTGTTGCATGCATTACAACTATAATAATATACCCGAAATGTTCATTTACAGGGTATAAAAAGTGCTTTTGCCTCACATATATTGACAAGCCTTCAATCAAAGCTAATTTCTATAGCATAAGCTCAAGTCTTCAAACTTCTAACCAGCTCACAGCCGAACGTTTAACAACATCTTGTTTCAGCTAATGTCTTGTAGTATTACTAAGTTACAGTTCGAATGCCACTGCGTTTACTGTCTACAGTTTGAGAGTCTTCAATGCAATCAACAAGAATTTCATTCGCCATCTCTTGCTTGCCTTTACTTTCAGCTGAATGCCCGCAGGATATTGCGTAGTTGAAAAACTCTTCTTTCAATCGGATACTCCTTTCATTTGCCTGCACTTTTTTACTGGGTATCATTGGGCGGATTGCTTACATTGATTCCATTTGCTTTCAATTAGCTTTAGCCTTTGATCGCGCTGCTAATGGAAAATACTTTTTGTTTCAGCTTCATTTGAGGCGCCAGCTGCTTATCGCTGTCATCAGCACACACACACACATACCCTATACACGTACCCTCTACACACACAGTATACCCTATACACATTCGCCATCAATTTTTACGTTTCGCTTCAAATGCAAATGGAAAATGTTTTCAATGCTCGCTTCACATTTCTCGCTATCTCGCTCTATCCCTCTCTCCTCTCTCGCTATCTCTCTCTCTCTCTCTCTCCCCCACTCTCTGTCTCGCTCATATATGGAAAAGAAGTATTCCGCACAGTTAGCCAAATCCGAATCCGTTAACGTTTTTTATTTTATTTCCTTCGCTTTTTTCGTCAGTTTGGCTTTTGGCTCCTCCAATTGAACTGCAGCCAGCCTTAAAGGCAGCCTCGACTGTTGCTGTTGCTGTTGTTGATGCAGCTTCAACAGTTTCATTGTGCCATGCCACATCTCACTTAAAGTGCTGCAGGCCTCGCTGCCTAGGGAGGCAACAGGCGGGCGGGCGGTCGGACGGACTTGGCATGGTAGGGGGCATGGTTCATCAAGGTGGGGAGCAGGCGGGTTGGGTCTATGGGTTAGCATACAAAACGAAAACGGAAATTACAAATTCTATTCACTCGCAACGGCATTGAGGGAGAGCGCTCTCTAATTCGTTGCTCCAAGTTGTCCCACACACACACAGACACATACAGCTGAAAGTTCTGGCTAGGCTGAAAGGCAATGCCACAGCGGGTTCATTCTATAGACGCTTATCGCAAAGGATTTAGATTTATCTAACTTGATTATGATGCTGCACACACACACACAGCACACACACAGCACACACACACACACACAGCACACACACTTCTGTTGTTGCTTTGGAAGAACAAATGCGCAGAGAAATCATTGAAGGAAATTAAAACTTTGTTTACTCTCAAGTCCACTTCTTGTAATGTATGCCACGCCCCTGCGCCCCTCTATGCCTATTGACTTACCCTTTTTGCTGAGTGTATTATAAATTTGTGCTACTTGTTATGGCAGTGTATTTTGAGCTCTAAGTTATAGCAGCAATTGACTTAAGACTTCGACTTGGCAGCATTCTCAAAATATACTTTTTTACCACTGTGAAGCTAACGGCTTTGTTCAATCAGAAAGAAGCATAGAAGTGTTAAAAAGAAGAAGAAGGAGAGCAGAAGAAGCAGAGTCTAGATGGATGGTGGGCTACAGGTGGAAGAAACGAAGGCTTCGTTTAAGGCGTATGCAAGGAGAAGAAGAAGAGTCTTAAGAAACAATGAAAGACATAACAAAAACTGTTTAGAAAGAAGCTTAAATGAGGAAGTTTTAAAGAGAGAGTCTTAAGCAAAGAGTATTGAGAAAGTATTGAATAAGTCTTGAAAAAAAAACTTAAACAAGCAGACTTAAAAGACAACTTCTAAAGCTGAATTCTCACAGATGGTAACGGTGTGGTAAAGAAAAACTATTAGAAATAAGTGTTAGCAAAGAAAAGTATGAAAAAGCCTTGACAAAAAAGCTGAGAAGGGAAGCAAGTGATCAAAGTCAGTTCGCAGTTTACTTAGCTTATAGCAACGCTGTCAGGAATCGACTTACCATATCCGCTAGCTGTGATCAGAGCAAACAGAGGCTGGCGTAGAGCATTGCAGCAGCGACTTGTCTCTTTATGGCTGGCTGCCTATTGTATAGCTGCAGTTGTGGCATTATCGCATTTGCTGAACTTCCTAAGCATCGCCCGCTGCCCCATCAGACCCGCCCCCTTGAGCACACATAATATTGGCAATTGATTTAATCAATTTGGTTGTGGAGCTAATTGAAAGAAGAAATGTTTTGTTGACCCGAACTTAAAGCTTTAACAATCCAACACTCGACCTGTGGCCAGTGGGCGGTGGTCGGTGGGCGGTGGGCGGTGGGCGGTGGTCGGTGAGCTGGCTTAAATGGGCGTGTCTATGCGTTAGCTACAAAACACGTTCGCGCATTTTCGACCCCGCACGTGGCTGCTGCCGATGGCCGAGCATTTGGCACACGATTTCTGTCACTTGGCGCCCGCTCATGTCCGCAGATCGTTAACTTAATTGTTCCGCTTGAAATCCGAAAACTCTGTTCGACGCCATTGTTGCGAGTGATAGTTGAGACCCCCAACCACGCCCACGCCAACGCCGACTCCCTCGCCTCTAGTTGCCCGCCGCTAGGCCCTCTAGCCGTGTCAGCAGTGCAATAAAATTGGCGTGACTAACTGTTGTGGGCGGCCATGGACGATGGGGGACTCGGTTGGCTCGCTCGCTGGTCACTCGGCCCGATGGATGGGGGGGCGGGCGCTTTTGGCCGTGCGTGCCGCTGCTGACGTCGCTGCTGACACGTCAGCGAGTGCGTCATGCAATCAGCAAATGGTCGACCGCAGCAAAAGTCGCGTAATTAACGACGAGCAACGCTTCAACTGAACTAAACCTAAGCCGAACCGTAACCCAGCTGCTGCTGCTGCTTCTCTTCCTCTTAACCCTTCTCCTCTCCCTCTCTCTCTCTCTCTCTCTCTCTCTCTCCCTCTCTCTCTCAGTCTGCGAGTTAAATTAAAACTTGTCCTATCCCCCATTTCCCATATGTGCATCAGTTCGTCATGCCCTTTTTATAGCATCGATAAAGTTTCACAGGAAATCGCGACAAAAACCAAATTTAATGTCTTCTCGATAATGCTCGACTAGCAAATGCCCTTTAAAGTGTGCAGAAGTTGAATTTGTTGCTAGATCTGCAAATTTAATCTATTCTATGGCATTCTTCGATAATACATGCCAAAGCCTTGGCTTTGAGTAACCAAGCATGACTCAGAAATACCCTGTAAACTATGTGAAACACTTAAAAAGTTACATGAAAATGCAACAGACTTTCCATAACAAATTCAGGAGTAATTTAACAATTCCCAACTGCTTGCTCCGCTCGCTGCTACCCTGTAAAGTGTTTAACAACTGTACAGCTGGCAGATACCCTGTAGACAGCTAAAAAGCGCTGCAAAAACTGCAATTAAAAAAGTTTCAAAGCAAAAATGTTAGCGAGATGCAACAGATTTGGACTGTCAATACCCTGTAAATAGCAAATATGCTGAATAATCTAATTCACGACTTTGAGATACCCTTGCACAATGAAAGAATGCAAAATTCTACACATATTGAACCACAATTTAAGCGCTAATGAGAAAAGGGCTTTTTAAATGTTAATATACCCTTTGCGCATCTTCGATGCAGGGTATTTAAAAACTTTGCAAATTACTTACAAGATGTCACTAAAAACGTGAAATTCTCACGAAAACAAAGCAAATTAAGCAAGCCAAAAAAGATTTGTGAAGTCCCAGCTGGACTAAAAGATACCCTGTAAGAAAGTTTGATAGTTTTCTAGCGAAAAATGTTAAAAAAAAAATACAATCCTCAACGAATTTATGGAACAGACCAGAAGCTGCCCATTGAAGATGATTGTTCAGCTAGTCCAGCCTGCCCAACTGCAGCAAATACTACAGGGTATTTGAAGCGCAAAGATAGTGAATTGCACTAAATAAAATCAACACCAAAAAACCAGCTAAATGAGACGAAGGCTAAGAAGTTTAAGAGGTTGAAGGAAGAGAAGGCGAAAAAGGTGTAGAAAAAGAAGTAGATGAAGGAAGAGAAGGCGAAGGAGATGAAGGGAATAGATCTAGAGGAAGATGAAGAAAGCGAACTCAAATGAGATGAGAAGAGGCGAAGGCAATTGTGATGAAAGGAAGAGAAATTGATCAATATGAATGGAAGATAAGTAAATAGAGATAAAAGGAAGATTTGTTAAAGGAGACAAAGGGCATATAAAAAAAAGATAAAGTGAAGAGAAGCGATGGAGATGAAGGGAAAGTAATTAAAGATGGAGAGAAGAGATGAAACCATGGAACCTCTGTTAACTAGAAAAAGTTGAAGAGACTAGAAGTCAAAGGACAGAGAAGGCGAAGCAGATAAGGCGAAAAAACGTTTCAAGTCTCGCACAATTGAGCGTTGACGCCTCGCTAGGTCAAGGTAAGCGAAGTGTCGCGCCTGTCAAGTTGCCAGCTGCGGCTCATTGTTCATTGTTCATTGCTCATAGCTCATTGCTCGTCGTCATCATCATAGCCGTGGCACTCCGTACGGCAATTAACAAGCGCCATCAATTAGCTGCGAGAATCTCTGCCTCAAATATGACAACGGACAACGAGGAAAAGGACTAAGCGAAAGGACTAAGCGTTGTCCATTTGCGTGTCGCTGCGCATTTATTTGCCTTTTTCACCCCAACCACCCGCACCCGCACCCCCACCGCCACCGCCAGCAGCTTCTACCATTTCGTACTCTTCTTTTTTTTTTTGTCCTGTCTGCCATTTGGCATTGCAAATTTATTGAGCTAATACAAAATTTAATCAGGCTGGGCCGAGCCTTTAGGCTGGTCTGGGCTGGGCCTCGCCGAATTATCAGGCGCGCGCCGCCCATAAATAACTGTGGGCGAGTGGCCAGCGGTGATGGGGGGTGGTCGTGGCTTAGGTTCCAAACAGCTGGCGGCAAATGTTCGCCGGACTTGGATTTGTGCCTATGCGAATCGGTTCGGGTTTCGGATGCTATTTTTGGTTTTTATTTTCGGGCAGCTCGAAGTGCTTACACTTCATTTAAAGTCAAGGAGTCGCACATAAATTTCCATGCACATAATTAAACGGCCAAAATGACAAAGCAAAATCGTTAAATCGAGGTCAAAAGCGGCTGCCATGAGTGCGAGCCCTTGTGACCCTTGCCATAAACAGCTGTGCCAAAGGCGGCCAAAACTACAAAAGTAATTAAATATGCGGCTAGCTGACCTCACACACACACACATACACTAAGCATATGTGCGTGTGTGTGTGTGTGTGTGTGTGTTTGTCTCATAACAAAAATTATGAAAATCTATGTGGGCCGCCTGTCAATTAACGTGGCCAAATCGACGAGCCGCAAGCGAAAGCTGTGGCCAACGTTGCGTATGAGTTATATGCGGGCAGCTGCTGCCACAGCAATGCTCCCACCTCACTCACGCACACAGTCACAGACACGAGCCGCCCACAATTAAGCTCGAATCATTAACATTTTAAAAGATGCGCCCACACACACGCACAACACACAGGCACAACAAAGAGCCCACACACTCTTTGCCTAACTAAAAACTGAGATTGAAACTGACATCGACAACGCGTGGAGGCTGTCAGGAGTTCAGCACGTCGCACAGTGGAGCAAAAGCTTAAACATGCTTATGGGCTTTAAATTGATGGAGTGGAAATAGGGATCGAAAACATCATCCGGTAGTAAATATATATATATATATATATCGATAACAGCTGTCAATATTCAATTTATAGGCCTAAATTTATCGTATATAAGTTTGCAAAATCATATAGATGCTGGCAGTAATATCGATTATATATGTATATCGATAGCAAACTGCAATAGCGATCAATTTGATACATGATATATATGCATAAATCGATAACAGCAATCGATAATGCATGTATTATCAATATGGACAATCGATATGACATGTGATGCTGGCAATCAATATACAAATTGTATATGAATTGTACATTGTAACGGTGTATATCGATAACCGTAATCGATTTCATATTTCAATTGCTGTAATCGATACAATCTATATATGTATACAGCTATCGCTATCAAGCAAATATCGATAATTACCATTACCCACATCGATTTACCGACAACAACAATCGATGTTAAGCGTATGTCAAGAACATTATTCGATATCTGGCCAAGGTCAGCAATGCAAAAAAATCAAATTTGAAATTAGTTTGAATTTCAATTTTTCAATGAGTCGAACCACTGTGCGTTAGGTTGGAAGTGCAAAAAGCCAGCACGCAAAAATACTTAAGTGGGCTTAGTGTGGATGTGAGTTGTTGAGCACACACGCACACCCCTAACCCTGACCCGGCAGTGGGGTGGCAGGCACACACACCCACACCTACTCCCATACACCCATACACCCACACACACACACATAAAACATTTCTACACATGTGCTCGTCCTTTAGGCCGGCTTTTTACTCTTGGCTTGGAACAATTTAAAAGTGAAAAACTTTGTTGCTGTGCTTAAAGCCTTTAAGTATTTTAATTATGTAGGATTTGCGCTGAAGGCTAAAACAGCTGCCGACACAGTGAAACACTGTGAGAGAGAGAGAGAGAGAGAGAGAGAAAGAGAGGTTGAGCTGTTGGCCAAAGCCCAGCAAATTTGTTGCCTGCGGCAGCAGCAGCCAACTAATTGAAAAATCGCCTATGCCAAAGGCTACGAGGCAGAGACAACTGCCTGACACACAAACTCACACACGCACATGCGTATGGGTGTATGCGTATGTGCGTATGTGCGTGTTGGCATGCGTTGTTTTGTGATGTCACCAAAGCTGATGTGACACATGCAAATGAGCTGAGAGATGAGAGGTGAGCACTGAGAGCTAAGCAGAAGGCCAAGAAGTCGACAGCAGCTAAAGTGCTTCGCCTGTCAATCAGTCAGGCAGTCAGTCAGTCAGTTAGTCAGTTAGTCAGTGAATCAGTCTCAGTTAAACTCTGATCTCTGATCAGCTGTTGAGAGTACTTAGCTGATAACTAAAGCGAACTCAATTAGCGCCTAATTAGAAGTCAGAGTGAAATCGGTAAGCTAAAATCCTTTCAGCTTTCAACTACGTAGAAAGGCGAAAAGCTAAGAGTTTTTTTTTTATAAAAAAAGCAGTGGATGAAGATTATTTAACAAAATAGTTTGATTGAAGATAAAATCTTAAAGTTAGTGTAACAGAGCTCAGTGCTGTTTGCAAAAGGATCTTGATGGGCAACACCTACCTAGATCCAAGATCCAAGTCCAAGTATAAGAAGTATAGAAGATTACGCTGCGAAGCAAACACTGTCTAGGGCTATAGACTTAAAGATAAGAGCTAGATTCTTAGAGGTAAAGTCTAAGCTGCAGCTCAGTTTTAACTCGACTATAGATTCCCAGCATTGTGAACAGTCTTCAGATTAATCAGCGTTAGACCAAAGATAAAGCTAGAGCAACGCTTGAAAGTCTCGCATCCAGAGAGCTAACACCTGAGTACTTGGCATCTCTTTGGCAGACAGTCGAGCAAAAAGTAAAGGCGAAAGGCTAATGATATGACCTAAAGACAAAGACCGGGCTGAGTTCTAGAAATCTGCCAATTGAAGTCTTATTTAAGCTGGAAATTCTCAGTTAGGTCGTAAGCAGAAAATGTGTGGCAAAAGGCCTTGGGAAGCAATAAGTAGAAGTCAGAATGTTAAAGCTTCCAGCTAAAGTGCACTTCAGAGTCTTAGACGGTAGTTAAAGAAGAGAGTTGTGAAGATGTCTAAACTGCAGTCGAGGCACTGAGATGATGAGTTCCACTTTGGAATGTGAAGGCAAAACAAGACTGAACTCCAAATAATTAAAGCTAAAGGCAAAAGGTCTATAGAAGGTCAGGTATGGCTCGAACTAGATGCCCCATTGAAGTGCATATCCAAACGACTGCGGAAAACATTTAATGCCGAGGCAGAAATTAAAGTTGTAGCTTTGTTGAAGTGCTTAGCCATAGTTGCGCCTTATTCCCTTGGCCGGGTAAAGCGTTCAAGTCCAAAGCGAAGTCCAAGTTCGAGAGTCCTTTAGCGATCGCTACTCGTAAAATCGAATCAAAAATAAGTACAAACAAATCGTGAGTGTGTTTGGTGTCTGCAAACAGCCAGCGCACAATTCAAGCAGATTGCCGGAACTGAAAGGAGGAACCAGAGCGAGAGCGAGAGAGGGGGAGGGAGGAAGAGAGGACGACAGTATAGAGTGTTCAACTTGCACATAAATCAGAGCGGGGCACAAGGATTGGGGTCTCGGCTGAAGGAGCTGCGGTATGTCATGGCAACAGCTTCATATATGTTTCTATCTCTCAGCGTGCATGTGTGTGTGTGTGTGTTTGTGTGTGTGTATGTGTACCTATATGTGTATGTGTGTAACTGTGTGAAGTGTGCTCGCATAGGCATTCAAGTGCACTTGAATATCCTTTCACTAGTGTCGCTCTCTCTCTCTCTCTCTGTCGGCCCCAGCATCAGCATCTGTATCTAGACAGCATCCTGTCCTGGCTGCGCATCAATCTGCCTGCACGATGAACATTCCAAGCTATGACAACGATGCATTTTATTGTTGTTAACAAACTCCTTGCCACACAAATAGTACAAGCATATTGAATATGTGCTCGACACTTTAATACCCTGTAAAAAAACGATGCCTAAATTGGAGACTGAAAGCTTTAAAAGATTTTGAGAATAACTATACATGTAACATATGCTTGTACACATACATACATATGTATATACATACATACACATAAATACATATATACATACATAAATACATACATGCATGCATACATACATACAATCATACACACACATACATTTCCTGCATACATTCATAAATATATGCATACATACAGCTGTGTTCATAAGAATAGTAGTGCGACTGAAATGATTTGAAACTAGTATCAGAAATGACATACATGTTTTTATATATAGGAATAAAAGCGTTTTCAAAATATTGTGTTTATCACAAAATTTTGCTGCTTAACATTTCCGCCGCACTACTATTATTATGAACACAACTAAACATACTTGCCTACAAACATATGATAACAATGCTATCAAGCTGGGCAAGTCAGTTCCTTAAATCATTCTTGTTACATATCTAACACTTGGAACCAGCAAGAAACTGGTTCATTTTTAGGAATCTATAGTTTCATATAGCTTGAGCCAGACTGCGAATGGCAACTGGTTCATAATTGCTTGCTTTGGTTTCGCTTCACAATAGAGTAATTCCGCTAACGAACTGGTTCGGTTCATAAGGATATTTAGTTATTACGTTAACATATACTATGTATGATTTATGTTTATTTAACTTTTTTTTTCTATGACAAATGAATCCTAGATAACTACTCATTACAGTTTCTCTCACAAACGCTATACTGCGTAGAAAGTTCTGTAAGATTAGTTCACAGCAGATCTCTGTGAACTATCTGAGCTAAAAGCTAAAGCTCAGAGACTTATCTATCTCGATCTTGAGCATTTCATTTACTTCAATCACAATTGCAGCATTCTGTCTTAGCTAGTCGAGCAAACCCCACTTACAACGACATCTGCATGGCATAGCGCATGGCCACAAAATTTGTCAAATGCAAAAAACACTGCAGTTTTATATCCGAGTTTATTTTATCCATGTTTATTTTATGTTTATGCAGCAAATGCCAAACTCCAGGCTAATCCTGCAGAGGCAGAGGCAGCGGCAGCGGCGGCGCCAGAGGCAACAGCAGGAGTCGATGGAGTCAATGGAGTCGATGGAGTCGATGGGGCTCTTGTTGCACACAATCGATGCGATTGACTCGTAAATTATTGTATCTAACGAATTTGAATCTAATGTGTAAATCATAAATTCCAAACTAAAACTGAAAATCGTAAAAGCAAAAACAAAAACAGAAAATAAAAAACAATTAAAAATGTATTTAAGCATATGTATTCAGATATATATATATATCTCTATCTATATATATATATATATATATATAGGGGGTTTTTTTTTGGAAGAGAAGCAATTTTTTTTATGTCCTAGTCTAGTAGTTCATAAATAACACAAGAAGAGCAAGAGTGAAAAAGAGACAGATAGAGATGGAGAGTGAAAGAGAAAGAAATATATATATATATATATATAAATTTTATTGGGCAATTAATAAAGAGCAAAATTTATAAGCAAACAAAACAAAAGTCAACAAATAACAATATCTTAATTACCCTAGACGAAAATTATGCATAAACACAAAAACACACAGACACACACACACACACACACACACACTCACACACACATGTTAGTTAAATACACACACACACACACACAGAGCGAGTCTAGTCAATTAAAGCCAATGAAATTGTATCTTGTATCTTGTATCTTTGTATCTACAACAAATAGCTAATCTAAACTTAAATAATGAAACAAGGACGACGAAGAGGAGGAAGCAACAGCAAACTAACCTAAAAAAAACTCCCCAGATTTGTACTTATTTTATAAAACTGCATAGAAAATACTAAAGAAAAAGAAAATATACTAAATACTAAAAACTAAATCGTGTTGCAGTCGGGCGCATTCGACTGCACAATACTCGTTCAGGCCACATGAAAAAAGCTAAGTTGCTTATTAATATCAATGCTGCCTTCCAATGGGCAGTTCTTATTTGTAGAGTAAGTCAAGCGAACTTAATGAACTTAGCTCTTGAACTGTGGCGAACTTGAACTTCTATTTGAGATGCTATGAAATCGTAACATAATAACAGCCATGGGGTAAACAGAAATCTATATCCAAATTTTTAGTAGACAGTCGGAAAAGCGAAAGGACGGGCGGACTGATACGGGCAGGAGAGGAAGGACAAGCATGGGCAAGCGCTCGTCGTTTTTAAGGGCGGAGGAACTGACAGACGGACGAAGGGGACGGACGGGAAAATATATGGACGGACGGACAAAAAGATGGGCGGATAGACAAAAAGGACGGACGAAAGGACGGACGACTGGGTTGAGTTATGAACATATGGACGAAAAGATATACAGACGAAGGGACAGGGGAGCACATGGACGGACTGACAGACAGCCGAGCCGATATACGGACGAACAGACAAACAGAATGATGAACGGGTAAAGCTACAGACATAAGGGCGGGCAGATATAAGTCCGAACAGACGGACGGACAGAGTGATGGAAAGACTGACGGGCAGAAAAACAGAAAAAGAGACGATGGGACAAACATTGCTTAAGCCTATATATATTATTTCCTTATCGCCTCGTGAACGAGTATTGAACTACAAAATTACTGCATATTATACCAACATAAATAAATAATGTGATAAAAAATCAATTTGCATTCAACTAAGAGCTAACATAACCTAAAAAGAAATACAGAAAAAAAAAAAACAAAAAAAAAACTCTCCCTAACCAAACTCTCTTTAAGCTCCTTTCAATTGCAGACTGTACATATCATAAAAACAAAAAGAAAAGAAGCAGAAGAGAAGAAAATTATCAAAATATAATAAAAATCGCATTCATTGTTTTTTTTCGCTAAAATCGAGAATTCTGTTAAAATGTTTAGACGAAAGAAACTTAAAATAAATAAAACAAAATAAAAGAAAAGAAACGAAAAAAGAAACTGGAAAACGTACACTAATCGCAGCCTAAACGATATGTAAACCTAATTGTTGCAAACTACATGAGTGTAAAATAGCATAATTAATATGACATGCATATACATATACCCTATATGAGATATACCTATATATGTATAACTAATTTAAGCAACAATAAAACCAAAAAACAACAAAAAAAAAAACTAAGGAAAACTCTGTGTCTAAATAAAGGACAAAAGGCGAAGCTCAATAACTGAAAAGAAAAAAACAATTATATTTTCCAAATTGAAAAGTTTATAGAATAATTTCCAAAAAATTATAGGGTATCTAAACTTCCATTTAAAATAATTTCCAAAAAATTATAGCGGCTAACAAACCCTATAACATCTAAAATAATTTCCAAAAATTATAGGATATCTTAACTTCCATATGAAATAATTTCCAAAACAATTATAGGGTATCTTAACTTGCAAACAAATTCGAGCTGATAAACAAACACACTTCAATGAACTCTAGATTAATTAGTTATTTGTAAAGAATATAATTCTCTTAAGTTTCTAGAAGTCTTTCAAAACTTTTACACCTAAAAAAAGACGAAAAAAAAGACGAAAAAAAAGAAGACATAATGAATCTCCTACTGGTTATTGAGCTGCTTCATAGATAAATGTTTAATTGGAGCCAGACATAGTGTATATCATATACATATATATGAGTACTATGACGATAACGATAACGATAACGAAAACGATAACGATACATAGCTACCAGAACTTGCATACATAATAAAGCCCCTAAATAAAACTATCGATAACAAGACAAACAAAACGCGCTAAAAGAAAGCAAGAGAAAAGCCAAAAAAAAAACAAAACCAAACAAAAAAAAACATAATAAATTCAAAAGCGAAAACCAACAAAGTTTTTTTTTTATTTATTTTTGTTTCACATAAAGTGGGCGTGGCTGGTGCCGCGGGCCGTGGCGCCGTGGCTCAATAAATCAAGCATTGCTCGCATCATCAGACGTCTGGCCTCAAAGCCAAAAAACCATTGTCGAAGCAGCAGAAGTGGAGGACTCCGGCATCGCAGTCCGCTGCCATTGTCGCCGGCATCATTGCCTCATCTTCGACATCCTCAGTCAGCCCATTGTCTATGGCCTGGCATGGGGTATATCGATTTCTTGCTGAACGAAGCAGAGCTGCAGCTGAGCAGCGGCCGCCTAAAGAGTATATATATATACATATATAGTAACTTGTATATTGTAGGTTTTGATGGGAAGTTTATAGAGCGTAAGTATGATTGCTGTGGCTTTTCAGTGTATACCCTGTAATTGGGGTTTATCGATTTGGATATGAAGGAGAGTAACAGACTGATACTCTGATACTATCAGTGTACTGCATACACAGTTATGGATTGGGTTAGAGTAAGGAAGTGAAGTTTCATTGTCCAATGTATACCCTGCAATTGGGGTATATCGATATTTGGATATCAAACAGATTAGAAGTCTATTGTATATATAGCTATATATCGTATTAATGGAAGAAAGTGAAGTCTATACAGCCCAAGTAAGATTATTCAAATCTATACCCAGTATACCCTGTAATGGGGTGTGTCAATTCTTTTAGCATAGCAGATTATTGCATATAGTTATATAATGTACTGTATTACTGTAAGTTAGTGGAGTCTACGTTTAAGTAACATTACTCAAAGCTCCATACCCCGCATACCATGTAATGTAATATATTGAGATATTTCAGTGATGTCTGTAGCGAGCTCAACTCTTGATAACGGAAGGTAAGTTAATAAATTGTGCCCTTGAGTAGATAACGCTCGTATCTGAACTCTCTATGTTGGAACCATCCGAGCATAGTTATGATCCAAACTGAGCGAATTACTCTATTAAATTGTATATAGTATACATTGTATATATACTTTTACAATTTTAACCACGCTTTCCATCTTACATATACATACATATATCTCCTATGTATCTCTCGAAACTTATTTAGCCAACTCGCCATCTATTGAGCCATAGCTTCCATATGAACAATCAAGTTTTGAGTAGTTTCATTTGAACAGCGTTTTTCGCTTTTTCTCTTTTTTGCTATTTGCAATCTTCGAACCAATTTTTTCTTTAGCATAGAACTCCTAATGGAAGCGTAGCACCCACTTAACAGTTCCTTCATGAGTACTATACAAACTGGGCTTTCCCTTCTAGTCTCTTCTATTATCATATCATTCAGCAGAGACGCAATGAGCCGTGTGCATCAGCTTAATATTTAGTATGGCTTTAATGACAGATATCAATGTATAACTTTTCCATATAATAATTTCTGTATTTATAACTATCTCAAGCAAACTTGACAACATGCAAACAATATCTTATATACCATATCCTTTATATACTATATACTACGGAGTCAGATGGCATTCTTCAAATACATAAAACTATTTATGTTGCTACGCACTGGTATATGATTTATTTTATATATTTGCAGCAATATAAGTTTTCTCTCTCTCCTCTCTCTATTTCTCTTTCACTGTCTGTCTCTTTTCACTACAATCTTTTAGTAAGCCTTGCTGTAAGCGTATTTAAACTTTTTCATGTTGTAAACAGACTCTTTTGCTTTGCTTTGTTGTTGCTGCTGCTTGTTCCGCTTTGCTAGTTGCTTTATACATATATATATATATATATATATATATATATATATATATATATATATATATAAATATATATATATATATATATATATTTTTTTTTTTTTTGGTTGATATTGCGCTTTTTTCTCATTTTGTTTTTTATTTATATGACGCAAAAGCTTTAAATGCGTCAGCGGCAGCAGCAGCAGCGACTGTGAACCAACAGCAGCAGCAGCAGCAGTAGCAGGAGCCGAAGGCTAAGGCGCACTTGCTGCAGCCAACGTTAAGGACACACACACACACACACATTCACAGAGCAATTTCAGCAACAATAATAAATATCGCGAGTCAACCGCAGCAACACAGCAACAAAATAAAGCGAAAAAAATGAAAACAAAACACACAGTAGGAGGGAGGGAGAGAGAGAGAGAGAGAGAGAGAGATGAGAGACAAAGAGAGAGAAAGAGAGGGGGGGGGGATAAGAAGTACATGTAAGTATCTCTGTATGCATAAGTCGCCATAGCAGCAACAGCAGCAGCAACAGCAACTACCTAATACTGCCCCTGCCCCCTTGACCCTACTGCCTGCCACTTGCCACACATCTGCAGTGGCAGGCTGCGGGCGACTAGCAACCAAAGCATTTCGCAGCACACAACACACTTAGCCATAAAAGTCCACACACACACACACACAGAGAGAGAGAGAGAGAGAGAGAAAGAGAGACAGGGGAAGCAATCGGCAACAATTGACAAAAGTGCCACGCCCCTAAATTGGTGGGCGTAAGAAAGCTAGTATTAAGTCAGAGCAAGTCGAAAGCTGAAACCATAAGCAATTACTTTAACACCTGCAGCAACAGTGGCAATAGAAGCAGCAGCAAGAGCAGCGACAGCAACAGCAACAGTAGCTATAGAAAGACTGCTTACAGCAGCAACATAATGAGCAACAGCAACGGCAACAGCCATTGTAGCAATAGCAATAGTAGCAACAGAAACAGGAAACGTCGCAGCAACAGCAGCAACTTTAACAGCAACAACAACATTAGCAACAGCAACACCAGAAACAAAAACAGCAACAGCAACAGCAACATCAGCAACAGTAGCAGTAACAGCAGCAACATCAACAGCAACATCCGCAACAGCAATATCAGCAAATATAGCAACAACAACATCAACTGTATTATAAACGGCAACAGCAACAAGAGCAACATCAACAAGACAAATAGCGACAATATTTGCAACAGCAACATCAAAATCAATATCGAGAGAACAATAGTAGCAGCAGAAACAGCACGCAATACGAACTAGATAGAAGCAACATGAACAGCGACAAAGGCAATAACAACACCAACAACAAGCTACAATAGCAACAGCAACATAATACAATAACAACAGAACGACAGCAAGAGGAACAACAGCAACATCTACAATAGCAACAGCAGCAACATCTACAAAACCAATGGCAACAAACCTTCTTCCCCATTGCGTGTTGTTGCTACCGTGAAAAATATGAGCGACATTAAAAATTAGTCGAAAGTAGCGCTAAGTGCGCAAGCAGCCGCAGCAACTATCAACTACAGCAGCAACAGCAGCAGCAGCAGCTGCAACACTACCCAGCAGAGAAGCTAGCTTGGAGTATGCTCGACTGCTACATGTTGCATATTAACTTAATACCCATTAAAAACTGTATAGTAGAGAAAGGGTATGTTGTTAACGATGGTAATCTATGTAACGGACAGAAGCAAGTAGCTTCCATGTCGTCCAACAAATTCCTATACTGCCCATTAACAGCGATTACAGGGTATGCAATTTATTTGTCATAACTTTGTTTGATGATTTAATATTAATATGAAGCCAGCAGTTGCGTGGCTATATTGCTGATGTGAACAAAATATCAGTGTGTACTAAAGCCCGCTCTCCCCCGCCCCATCCCTTGCACTCCATCCATCTATCTATCCGTCTCTGTGTATATTTACACTGGCATGAGAAGGAAAGGAGCTGCAGCACATGATTGGAGTGTAACTGCATGCTTCATCTCTTGCTATCACTTCTTTGAGTTTCTATGTATACATATAATACATATATAGAGAGAGAAGGAGAGAGAGAAAGTGTGATAAATGTATCTCTCTATCTCGCTGTCTTTCAAACTCTCTTTCGTAAAGGAAAACTCCACATTCATTCACGCTTTATCTTTCTCTTTATTCTTCACACTTTCTCTCACTCTCTTTATAATTCTCTCTCTATTTATCTTTATCCACCTCTACTTTTCTCCCTCTCTATCTTTTCTTTTCGCTTTCACTGTCTCCGTCTTTCTCTCTATATAACTCATTCTTGCTCTATATCAGTAATTCTTTCTTTCTCTCCCTCTCTCGCTCTCTCCCTCTCTCTCTCTCTCTCTCTCTCTCTCTCTATCTCTCTAAGACAACAACCTTCTTATCTTTACACTGCTCTTATAACTTCTTACTATCAAAGGGCATTATACACTCTCCCCCCTTTCTTCGTCTCTCTCTCTCTCTCTCTCTCTCTTTCTCTCTTTCTCTTTATCTCTCTCTCTCTCTCTCTCGCTCTCTGCATTCCTGATTCTCCTTGCATTTCTCTCCATCTCTTTTGCTTCAACTTTATCTATGTTCTGCGCCGCAAGTTCATGTTGTGACCATATTTTTAGTGTCCAGTTTGCAGTTATGAATGTCTGTGTGTCCAAGTGTGTGTGTATGTGTGTGTGTGTGGTTGCAGCCTCACTTTTGCTGTTGCTGCTGCTGCTGCTGCTGCTGCTGTTGTTGCAAATTTAATGCCACATTTAGCGCTGTGGACAGCACGATGAATGGCAAAAACAGCTTTAAAAGCGCGCAGACATCTAAACAGACGACAGAGGGATAGAGAGAGATAGGGCATAGACTGAGAAAGAGAGAGAAAACAGTTGTTGTTGTTGTTGTTGTTGCTGGAATTGAAGTAGTTCAGTTCATTGCATACAATAGCATAATTGGCAAGTTTTATACATTGCTCGCTTTTTGTAGCAATGCGAGAGGCGGCGTGTAGGCGGCCGAGAGAGTGCCTGAAGGGCGCTAGGGTGTGGCAGGGTGCAAAAATACAAAACGAAATCGCTTAAACTGTGCACACCAATAAATTTAAAGCAGCTTAAGCGACAACAACAACAACAACAACAACAAGGGCATTCAATAGTGAGCACTAAAGGCCGCACACACATACAGACAAAGTCTATACATACATACATACATATATGTATATATATATATATATACATATATATATCTATCTATATATAGATATATACATACTTATCTATCAAGCACAAAAGGCTACTTTGATGCCACGCCCACTGGAAATAATACATCTCTATACATAAATATGTTTTATATGTATATATATATATATATATTTATATATATATAGATATAAAAAGCAGGCAAATCGCTGCAATTAAATGCAAATCAGCTGACAAAAGGACGCAGGACAAAGGACAAAGGCGCACCACACTCTGCACCACAATTGCAGCGGTTTGCCTTCGCCTCTACCGCCCCCCTCCCTCGACTGTGGCATCGCATATGTGGGGCATAGCAAACAGTGGGCGTGGCAGTGGCTCAACTCAGCCCATTCAAGCTGCTCCGTTCGCTGGCAGCGCTCGAGCTGTGTTTAGTTTGGTCGCCCAGGCATGCACTCACATTCACATTCACGTTCACATTCACATTCGCATTCCCATTCACAGGTAAACATAACCATTATACCCTGTAATCGTGGCATAGTTGAGTTTATTCAAATGAATTCCTAAAGTTGTTTTTGATCCAAATTGCAAAATGAAAATGCTTCGAAAAGCCCACAGAGCTCAAACCAAACCAAATCATACATATCTTAACTTCAAAGAGGTATTCAATAGCAAATCAAAATCGTTTTTTCTAGTCATAAGCTCTAACAATTTTCATCTATTTTCATATACCTCATCTATGTCCATCTGTAAAGCTGCAAGTATCTGCCAGAAGAAGAAGAAATTCAGTCTCTTTAAGGATGGTCTTTAAAAATATATCAAAAAAGTTTTCTCGTATACTTAAATATACCCTACAAGCCGAGTTTCGCTGCTAATGTCCACCTCATAACAAATATATATATGTACGGGGTATACGAGGGTGCATAAAAATTCCATGAGTTTTTTTTTCATGATAACGGCAGCATATATTTAGTTAAATACCCTGCACTTATACCCTGTATATACTCAATATAGACTTTTTTATATACACTCTACTTACCCTATAAAAACTCTATATATAAAGCTGATATAAGTCCTAGGCATATATTAAATAAAAAAGCTATATATAAACCCTATAAACGAAATTCAATGATATATAAATATCCTGTATATATATACCCTATATACATGGGTACTCTATACATACAGCCTATATCTAAGCCTACATATGAACCCAATATATATTTCTTAGATACCTTACACACTTGGCACACATACAGCTTAACATTTGAATAGAATGTACTCTAAAATATGTATGAGAATCGCATAGAAGGCATATTGGAAAAGCTATAGATGGAAACTGTCGTATATCCCATTCCCAAGCATTTCTAAGACGTACGCAATTCTACGCCTAGTTGACTTAATATCTGATAACAATTTACAGGGTATCTACGCATCGTGCCGCCCTTCACAACTTGTTTTCTCTATATATTTTTTAGTTATAGTTATATTATACAGTTATACAGTTCCATATAGCTCACATCATAGATGCAACTTAATATCTACTCATTTTACAGGGCATCTACGCGTCGTGCAGGCACTCAAACTTGTTTTCTCTATATAGCTCGGCGTAGTTATACATAATGTGATGCATGCTTATAGCTGCCATTCAGACAATATATATATCTATATATATAAATATATATACATATATATATATATATAGATATATACATATATATATGTATGCAGCATAGGTATGTCTGTGGCCACACCTCAACTCACCTCTGCACGCTCCCCTGGCCGTCACTGCTCACCTGTCTGGCCGAAAATTTGAGCAAATGGGCAGCCGGTTTGTGTCTGCGCCTGTTTTCACCTAGCTGGGCAAACACAAACGCTATTCAATTCATTCCATGAATGCATTTGGACAACAGCTGGACGAGCCACACACACACAGAGACAGACTTGCATGCATATATTTAAGTACAGTGTGTATGTGTATGTGTGTGTGTGTGTTTGCCACGCATCTGTTGGCCATGAAATAATCCTTAAAAGACCACAAAACGATTTTATTCAATTAAAATGTCAAAACGCTGTTTGTTTTCGTTATTTAATGCAATAAATATTTACACTCTTGTATATATCTATATGAGTGTGTGTGTGTGTGTGTGAGTGTGTGTGAGTATGTGCTGCAACAACAATGAGTGCTGCCAAGCACATCAAGCAAAGCATCTAAGTGACTCGTCAAGCAACTGCACAGCAAGTGATTCTGATTTTCTTTCGAAATGATTCAAAGTGAACATTAAGTTAACTGTCTAGGAAAACCACTCAAGACAAACAAAAGTCGCAAAAAAAAGTGGACTTCAAGTATTTTTGTACACAAATTTGTGAGATATCAGTATTTAAATCATTAAATGATTCACTTCATAAATTAAGCAACTACTTGAGAGTACTCAAAAGGCCAATGACTGCCAGCAACTCAACAGATTTGAAATACTTTCATGAATCGCCCACTCAGCTGAATAGTAGTAAAACTGCTCAATTGATTCGTTTGCTTAAGATTTAGTAATCGAACTGCTTAAATGATTCTATGACTCATTCTTTGAATCAATCAACAATTTTGAGCTATATTCGAATGATTCATAATGCATTAACTAGCAACTCATTTAAGGCATCAGTAAACTGCTAAAAAATACTTTAACGAATGAATCATAATATTTATTGAATCACTCAACCATTCAAGTGACTCATTTTATGAATGAATCAACAATGAACTATGCATTGAATCAATCAAAAGCCACTCGAATAACTCATTCGTTTTAGATACATATAATCTTATAAGTCAATGACTCATTCTTTGAATTAATCATACATTAAAAAGTATTTAAGACTCATTTTTAATCAGCTACCAAATAAAAAGTACTCAAATGAATGATTTACATTATTAATAGAATCAATTGAGTACTTAATCAATCATTAACAACCCATTTATTGAATCATATCAATCAGTCAACTGCTAAAAACACTTTGAGACGAATCATAATATTTATTGAATCAAACAAGTATTCAAATGACGCATTTTATAAATTCATCATTCATTTAAAGCTACCTGCCATAAAGTACTGAATTGATTCATTCTTCATTCAAATATATTCGAATGACTCATTCGCTCAACTCATAAGCACTCGAAATGGACGAAATGGCCTTAAAATGCTGCTTGAGTGCATTTTGAAGGGTTTTTTTTCGAATAGCCAAAAGCATAAACATTGCTTTGATAATGATTATGATAATGATTATGAATATGAAGGCTTGTGGAGGTGGAGAGGGCGCGCTGAAGGCGTGGTCGATAATTTGTTGTTGCATAAAATAAAGTAGATGACGAAGAGGCGAGCTGGCTCGCTGGCGTGAAGGCAGGCGGAATTGTTTGGCCTATTGCAAATTTTGGGCACGTACAACTCGTAAAGACTATTTACGATTCTAATAAAAACCGTTGGACGTTCCTTTGACACAGGTCCGCAGAGATACAGGAAGCGGGAGAGCAGCGGGTGAAGTTAAGGCCAAGCGAGATGGCGACCCAAAGCTCTTCTTTTTTTTTTCCTCATGACAATAACGAGCGGGTTGTGTGTGTGTGTGTGTGGAAAATTGTTGAATTTGCTGCTAATTAAATTGCCTCCGAAGCGACCGAAATTTGCATTCGCTTTTAATATAGAGCAGCTGGAGTCGGGCACTTGGCTGCCTGATTAGAGTTAGCTGTGGACACTCGCTTATCCCTGACGTGGCACAAAAATATCTGTTGCACGCCACAATCTGTCAGAGGTTCTCGTATTTACGAGCTATTCAATTTGTAGCTGACCCACCAGTAACCGCAGCCCAACCACAGCAGCCACAGCTGACCCACCGCCACACATTTGCCCGGCTACTGCATGGTCATAAAACTCTTTTTCGCCAGGGTCGACAACAAGTCTTGCTAGCCTGTTAGCTATTACTCTTTATCTATTAACAATGATCTGATGATTGATTGATTGAATGACTGACAGACTGACTAACTGACTGGCTAGCTGGTGATCGTTGCTCAGTAAGGGCTGGGCAGTTTAAAATGATTACAGTTGGAACCTCATGAGCTACTTTATATGCAAGCAAAAGCAGTAAATCAATTATAGCTCGACAGAACTTTTGTCAATCTTGCTTTATTTATTTCATCTTATCTTATTTATCTTATCTTCTTCTTTAGCATCTTTCATCTTCTATTCCTTACTATCGTCTTAGCCTTACAGTTGTTTCACGTCACACAACTTGTGGTTAAGTATTTCTTTAGAGCTGACGCAACATCTATACAACATCTACCAACAAAATTTGTCCTCTCTTGCTGTAAAATCAATACATATCGACCTACCGCAAGCTCCTTGTAAGCTACAACTAGAACTAGATATTAAGTTAGCTAAAACAATCAAATTGCTCAAGTATTGCTGTCTGATTAATATCTAGAATATATATAAATATATCTATTATCGCTTCTATTGATTTTAGATTAATATCGATATTTGATCAGTACTGTTTTTCTATAAATATGCATTTCAATCCCTAGCTCTAAGTAACCGCTAATCATACATTCTCATCAGGTTAACAAATTGGTATTATTATTTATATATCAATGCACATACAGCTCATTAACAATTATCGATAACTATCGATTATCAGCAACAGTTTCTTTACACATAAGGCACAGCGTGAGCGTTTGCGGATGTTTGCGTCTGTGTCTAAATCAGCTTGTAGCTAATTACAGCATATCTGCTAGTCGTGCACTCCCCACTGAAGCTGACATACTTGTTGCTTTTGTTGTTGTCGCTTTCGTTTGTTGTTCTGATTTTGATGTTGGCTGCGCTTGCAATTTTTTTCCCCTTAAGCTCAAGCCCTCGTTGGTGTTGTTGTTGTTGTTGTCGTTGTTGCTGTTGCTGTTGCTGTTGCATTGATTGCCCACTGGCACCTGTACAATGGACTCGGCCAGCCCCCAGGGGAGGCGTGGCAATGGCAATGGCAGCTGACTGCAGTTTTTAAATCAATACAACAAATTTCGCTGCTGGTGGCCGCCGTTTAAAATGTTCCGAGTAATTAACACGCGCCGCATGTAACCCCCAAATGGCAGCAGCTACAACTTCGATTGGAGTGCGCGGCGAACAGGGGATGAAGGGGGCGAGTGCGGGCCGGAGTAGGGGAAGGGGGGAGGGGGAGGGGTTGGTAGGTGGAAGAAGGATGGCTTGTTGGGGCTGTGTGTAAATGTGCAGCGTAAGCGCAGGCTATAACAGACGCCCACGCACATGGGTCAAAAGACCAAACGGAAACACAGTAAAGAGCAAAAGAGTGTGAGAAGTGAACAACTTGTAGATACCCTGCACTGATTAGGGATTTGAATTTGCCTAAGAACTGAACTAGTTAGATGTGAGACCTGAAAAAAGAGATGCGCCATAGACAGTAAGAAGCATAAAGCTGAAGAAGTTGAACTGACCTCGAGTTACCCTGTAAAGTCTTAAGAGTGAACGACTAACAAATGCCCTTTAGACAACAGAGAGTTGAGGCAAGTTGAATTGTTAACAAGTTGTTCTAGCTAGCAGCTATGCTGGTTGCGACCAACAGATGCATACCCCACTTAGGCAATGACTACAGGGTATAAAAAGTTACACATTGCCACAGCTTTATAGCTGTGAGTGTGTGTGAGCGTGTGTGCGTAACTTTTATTTATTGATTTAATACTTTTTCAATTTACTGCAAATAGCCAAAGAAGCTGCGTTGCGGTTGTGTGTCTCAGCCATAACTAGCAACTGCGCCAGTTACCTTGGCTGGAGAGTGGGCCATACAGGGTATATATGTTTATATGTATATGTATGTATGTTGCACTCTGTTACATTAAAGAAACGAACGGTCCATAGCCATTTGGCATTGGCAATTCCCGGCGTCGCAATGCCAATGTCGCGTTCCCAGCGACACGAATGCAGCGCGGCATTAACGACATGTCCCCAGCGCATAGAGGGGCTCACACACACCCACACACCCACACACCCACACACACACACATGCACAGACTCACGCTACCCTTCCCTTCCACACTTTGGCTAGCATTGCTCGTAATCGCTGTTGGCCATGGTGGCAGCTTTTAATTCACAATTTAATTTCACAGTTAGTTGCTCAATAAAAACTTTTCACAGCAGCAGCGGCAGCAGCAGCAGAAGCAGTTGAATATCTGTCAGAGAGCATGGCAATGGGCGGCTAGGGGGCGTGCCTGACTCTGTGTGTGTGTGTGTGTGTGTGTGTAGAAGGTGTGGCAAAAAGTTGAACGGATCACGGCTGTTCAGCGTCGCTTTTGACTGGCGCAACTCTAATTGAAATATCTCATAATTGTCACGAATCAAAAATTTGTAAAAGGTAAAAAGAGAGTATAGCAAAGCCACCTGAACGTATATATTCAATTCATTTGTTATATGAATGAATATATATGTGATATAGCAATGTGAATTCGAAATTGAAATTTGGAAAATTTCTTTAAAAATATAATTCAAGAAAAGAAGACAAAGATATGAGACAAAGAAACAAATTTCGCGCACGTTTCGTTTGGCTTGATATGGTAGCTATATTATATGTTTATTTTACATATATATATATTTATAGTATACTTTTTTCAACTCGTATAAATCTCTACTTTTTATAATCTATACAAAAGCTTGCCTTATATTTTTTCAAAATTTTAGCTTGTTTTCAAAGTCAAACGTCTGCCAGTGCAACACTTCAGTGGCACTACTATTTTTATGAACACAGCTTTATGTAGTACAAATTTTAACCATAAGCTCAGTTTGACTCCAAGAATAGACTGACTGTGCCCACATCAACTGCTGATCGAACAAACAAAATATAAAGCTCAAAAAGTTTCCATTGAAATTTGCTGCAAAATTTTGGCTCAACTCCAAAGTTAGCCGCAGGCAGAGTCTGCGCTATTCGATCTCGTTTCTTTGCGCTTTTCGCAACTCTTTAAAATTAATTATTGCACTTCTGAAGCAACATAGTTAATCTGTAATTCCAATTAGATATGAAGCCAAGTCCCTGGAATGCCAAAGAAAAAGCAGCTTGAACTTGTTGCAACAGTCTTTGATCTGCAAATTGAAATTGCCAGCGAAGTATTCCAGCGGGATGTTTGAGGGTTATTATATGTGACGTGACTGTGCGCACCAAACAATTCGTTCAATTGGCTTCAGGGGCGGCTGTGATGGGCGGGCGTGGCGTGGCTTGGCGTGGCGCCTGGGCGGGTTACGACTTGGCTTGCGACTGCCATAAAAAAAAAAAAACATAACAAGAGAAGAAGCGACAACAACAACAACAACAACAACAGCAGCAGCTCTGGACAGTGGCAAGTAGGTAGGCGTGGTCGCTTGAACGGAGTCAGAGAGTGGAGAGCGCGGGTGAGCGTGGAGTCGGGGGCAACTGCGAATGGTAAACATTCAATGAAGCGAAATTGATTTGATTCAATTTAAAGTTGGCGCTGAGCAAAAACTGATTTTCATTTCATTTTCATGGCCGGCTCGCGGTCGCAATTGTTAACAATGATTGGCGCATTGTTCAATTGCATTTTCTTGCAGCAGTTGGAGGGCGGGGGCGGGCCATTTAATTGACAAACAAAGCCCACAGCTCAGCTCGCATTCAGTTATGCGCATTTGCATCTTGCAAATACAAGAAATTGATGTGTGGCCCACTGATTATGTCTATTTAACGAGTGTGCGAGTGTGTGTGTGGGTGTGTGTGGGCGTGTGTGTGTGAGGCCAAAGGCATATGTGTGACAATCGAGTTTGCTTTTTGCTGCGAAGCGCAGCAGCGACTCTCCGCTCGCTCTTTCAACAGCCAAGCCAAAAATTGCGTATACGCATTACGTATACGTAATATTTGCATTTATTGAAATGTTTGCGCACTAATTCCAAATATTTTGCTGAATTTGCATTTCATTTCTAATTTCAATCAATTTTAATAGCTGCATTTGCACCGAGATGTATTCATATACAAAAAATCACACACGATGTATACATAAAGAGACTGCATATACCTGCAGTCAGCTCTACTCATATCAATACTCTCCTTCCTAATTAATCTCTCAGTGTGTCTCTTTCTCTACGCTTCTTTCAGTCTTCCTTTCATATACACTGCCCATTTCTCTCTCCTTCTCTCCCACTCTCTATCGCTTTTTCTGCTTCTTAAAGTCTTTCTTCTCATTCAGTTTCCATTTCTCTCTACTTCTCTCTCTCTCTCTCTCTCTCTGTTTCGCTCTTTCATTTTCTTTCTATCTCCTCCTTCGCTCTTTCTCTATTTATATATCTATCTCTTTCTCTCAATGCTACTTTTTCTCAATCGATATATTTCATTATCTTCCTGTCTATTCCCATTTCTCTCTATTTCTCTCTATCGCTCTATCTTTTCGTCTTATTCTTTTTCTTTCTCCTTGTCTCTTTCTTTCGCTATCTCTGCCTCCATCACTCTTATTATGCTTCTTTCTCTTTATCGTTGTTTCACTATCTCTCTCTTTATCTTTGTCTCTCTAGATGAGCCTTTCTCTCTGTAGATCCCCCTCTCTCTCTTTGTATCTCTCTCTCTTTGTCTCTCTCTCACTCTCCCTCTCTCTGTTCCTGTCTTTAGATCTTTTTGTCTCTCTCCGTTCCGTTCCGTCCTTTGCCTCTATCCCTTTGAACATTTCAAGACTATAGAATCGACTTCATTTTCCTATCGACTTCCTACCACACACACACACACACACACGCGCATACATTTATAAATTGTATGGCTCGCATATTTATTACACATATCAGTTATCAGTTATCACGAGTGTCAGGCACTACCTGGTACTGGCTCGCAGTAACCATTCAGATAGTAATCGAAGCTCGCTTTTGGCTGTTTCGGTGCGTTGTTTCCACTGACAGCTGGTTAATGCTTGTCCATTGCCACGCCCACTTGCATTCGATGAATGCGCACATTGTGCGCCTTTATTGTTGTTGGCACTATTGTTGTTGCTATTGTTATTGTTGTTGTTTTAGCTGGTGCAGCTTCAGCTGTCGATACATCATCAACGGAAACAACGTCAACTCGAGCGTCAATTGCACTGAAAGAGAGAATGCCCATAGGTTCTACACGTAGAGCGCCAGACAATGGGGTAGTCTGGTTTAGACAGCTAGTGTGCGACGAGTGTTTGATTGATGATGATTGAGGAACATACGATACAAACATACAATGCTTGCAAAGATCTGCAAAGTGACTAGAAAAAGTATTTATTACAGTAAATAAGATAATTGTTGATTGATTAAATGATTGAAGCTGATTGATGGCGGTATAATACTTTCCACTTTTGTATAGTGCATATAAGAGTTGGTTGAAAATCCTTTAGATTTTAGTAATTGCTGCAGTGCACTACTGATTGATGATGATTGATATATGTCATATACTTGCCTCTCAATAATATTGAACCCATTCAAAAATATATACTCTGCATAAGAATCAATGCTGTTACGACTTATATAGGGTTTGATTGACTGATTGCCTGGTTGATGATGATTGATAGATATAGATTACTTGATTAATTTGCATGCAATACAATTTCTAGATCTATACAGATTATGGAAACACCTTTGATGTGAATAATCTGGCCTTTGGCGTTGATTGACTGATTGAGAGATTGATGATGTGTACAGCGAGCAAGCCAACTGGGTTACAGAGCTGTATGAGCAGACATTAGAGTGAAATAGGTAGATAGGAAACAAGAAAGTATTTTATAGGGGACATTAAGTTTCAAGATGACTGATTGATTGATTGACTGATTGACTGACTGATGATACACAGGTTGCATAAGCTGAAGTGCTAGAAAGCCAAGAGAAACATAAGCTAAAAGTAATTTTAAAATAGAATTCGAAATGCAGGGCATCTGTGTGCTCTACACACCCCTCAGCGAGCCTCGACAATATTTATTTTTTGTCGTTGTTCGCACGTTAATATAGCAGCAGATAGAACACACGTGTAAACGCCTTTCGGTCCGCCTTTGTCTGGTAAAACAGAACTCAATCGCTGTTGTGTGCGAGGCAGCAAGCGTGGGTGAGTGGGCTTAGGATGGCCTCTGGCTCGAAGTCCATCATATATTGTTAATAAATACATGTTATGATGCCTATTAGGAGCTAACTTAATTGCGATTGCGATTCCATCTTGCGGTGTATTATGTAAATCTATCAAATTTCCTGATTAATTATCGAGGATATTTCGACAGCGGCCCATCGGCAAAGGCCTCCATTGTCTGCTGCTGTTGTTGTTGATGCTGACTGGCTGGCTGGCTGGATGGCTAACAATGCCAGCCAAAATACCTGAAATACTAGAGTTCAATGTGTGTGTGTGTGTGTGTGGGTGTGTCTATGTGTGTGTATTGGCTTTGTTTGTGTGGCTAGCTCGTATTTTAGTGCACTATTATCCGCTGTTCTATGCAGATGCAGACAATTTGTGCCAGCTCCGATTGCAGCACAAGAGAGACAGCGAGAGAGAGAGAGAGAGAGAGAGGGAAGGAGAAGGAAGCTAATGAAGGAGCCAGCGGCGGGGGGCTTTAACATAAATCAAAGTTCCAAACTCAAAGCGAGCGACAGGCACACAAAAAGCGTTCCCACACACGGCGCCAGGTGGGCGCGCTTTAAATGGCAGTGGGGGCAGCTATAGTTAAGGGGGGCGTGTGGCAGGAAATGCCGTCTGACACACATCCAGCTTCATTTTGGCACGTGCACTTGAAAAGCTGTGCAGCGCTTTTGACATATTGCCGACTTGAAGAGCGAAACACAGGCGAGTGCAATAGAAGCGGCTGGAAAGACCCAAAAGAGGGAACTGGAGGAGGTCGGAGGCGCCATAAGAGACGGGAACTATAAGGAAGATATATGTATATGAGAGGCTAAAAGGCAGGGTTATGAGAGGATCTTAAGGGAAAGGTAGCTGTATAAAAGAGGGGTATAAGGGGGGTATAAGGGGGGTAAATTAAGGGGAGGTATAACGGTAAAACTCTCCCAGCAGAGAGAGAGAGAGAGAGAGAGAGAGAGAGAGAGAGAGAGTGAGAGAGGGAGGAGTCTGTGGGTTATAAGGACAACCAATAAGGGAGAGAGGCAACTGCAGAAGAACAGCTATTAAGAAAACTAACTATAAGAGGGTTCAGCAAGAAAGGGAACTGGGGAACTGGAAGACGATGCCTTTCTAGAGATGAGGACTGAAGTGCGGCTGTTAGTTGCCCAGAAGCTGCGCCGTTTTGTGCAAAATTAGACAGTTCAAACAAACTTCAGCGTCAGTTTCTTTCCTATTATTTGCCTTCTTTTTACAGTAGCATCGATGGAGGCTAGCTAGTAAGGGGAGCTGATGTATGTGTGTGTGTGTGTGTGTGTGTGTGTGTGTGTGTGCAGCTGAGAGGCGTCATTGCCAGTCATATCCTGAGGGGATAAGCGCACTTTATGCAAAACGCACAAGTTTTATTCTATTTTGATTTCTTTCTTATGCTCGTCTCGCTGCTTCCTTTTTTTTCTTTATTCCTCAAAATGGGGGGCGTGGCAAGTGTAGGAGCAGGTTCTGGGCCTGGTAGAGCAGTGAGAAAAAAGTGTAAACAGCTACAGCTGCGTGTCCTTGTTATGTCGCTGACAATGCCTGCCAGTTGATGGCTTTCAGCACAGATTTGCCTGACGAGGGCGAGAGAGGCGAGGGGACGGGGGCAGGGGCAGGGGCAGGGGGAAGGGGGCGGGGGCGGTTGAAGGCAGGAGGGGGGAGGGGCTGGGGCGTGACAGGCAGTAAAAGGCACAAAGGCAGCGACAACGTTAAAAGCGAATGGGAATTGATTGAAAAGTAAAGAAAGGAAACGAGCCCAACTATAGAATAAAGACATGTCGCATCCTATATACAGACATATATATTCAAACATACATATGTATATGTATGTATGTATGTATGTATGTATGTATGTATGTATGTATGTATGTCTGTTTATAAGCATATTGAGTTACAGACCCCACAGAGAGCCTTTTGATTATGCTAATGAAATAACAAGCACATAAACTTAAAAAAAAACTATGCCAAAGCCCATTCACACGCGCGCGATAGCTCTCGCCCCCTCCCCGTCTCTCTCTCTCTCTCTCTCTCTCTCTCTCAGTCTCCCCCAAAAGTTTCGGACATAAAAAAGACTAGCGGAGTTGGGCACTAAGAGCCTCAAAGCATAAAAAAAACCAAGTCCCAATAGCAGCTAAGCCATGCCTAAGCAGGCTGAGCGGCGCCTGAATTTGCTGTCTTCCTTCTAATCTGCGCTCTCTGAGCTGTAGACCCGCTGCCCAACTAGCCATATAACCAAAAATAAAAAGAAATGTTTGCTAAGAGTTTTCAATAATCTATTGTGTGCTAGATCAAGTCAAACGGAATAACTGGGCATTGGCATAGAAATAATTGTTCGAAACTTTCAAGGAATTGTTTGTTGTGGATGGAGAGAACTCTGAATGGAGGCATATTTAATGGGTAGAGTATGTAGCTGTAAGAAGAGAACGAAGCAGTCGAACAACATTCTACTGTGTGAATTAATATCAGAGTATCACGCTTGCTGAGTCAAGTTGTATTAGCCGTGATCTGCAGTCCGCAGTTGCCAGGTATAAAACGAATTGACTTCGATTTGGTTAATAAACTTGGCGTGTATTATGCAGTCGTTGCCACCCCGGCGTTATTTAGAAACATCTACTGATTGCTGCATGCATATATAAATTGATTATTTCTATAGAGTTCATAATAATATATTTCATAATAGAGAGAAGCAGCAAGAGGAGAGCAGAGCGAGGTGCATTAAATGGCTACTAAGAGCTGTATGTGAGCGTGTAAGTATGAGTGTGTGTGTGTGTGTGAGTGTGTGTGTGTGGCTTAAATTGCTTGGGGAACTGCAGCAACACCTTGCCATGCGAAGGTAAAGCGAAGGCAGCAGAAGGAGCAGCAGCAACAGCAGCAGCAGCAGCACCATGCGACTGAGAGCAGTGGCAGAGCCAGAGGCAGCGCCAATGACGGCAGCTGGTCGTGGGAGTAAGCAGCACGCCTTGACGTCGCCTGTCGTCAGCTGCCCATGGGGCATTCGCAATGCAATGCAATGGCCAGCCAAACACTTATGCGCTGCAAGGTTCGCTCAGCTAGGGTCCCAGCTCGCCAGCTACAATGCCAACTCCCCAGCTGCCCAGCTGCCCGACTGCCCGACTGCCCGACTGCCCGCCCATCCGATCCCAGCTCAGCCAGCTTCCTCTCAAGCGTGCTTTGGCTTTTATTTTTTATTTAATTTTCTGCTTCTTCTTCTGGTTATTTTCTTCTTTTTTTTCGCCAGCGCTTTTTGCATATTTATTGTATAGTTTTGTAGTTTTATCAAGTTAGCTAGTTAAAAGTCAAGATGCTGGCTACCTGCACAGCCCAGTCAACCAGCCAGCCAGCCAGCCCAACCCAGCCCAGGTGAGCTGATGGGCTGATGGGCGTGGCACGTGCTGAAACGCCTTGTCGGCGAATGGCATAGCTAAAGCTTCACATCTTCATCTGCATCTGGCGTCGAGTCGTGGTGTGGCTTTTATTAGCTACGTGCGACGCGTCGGGTCAGCCGCCCACGCCAAGAGGCGTGGCAGGGAGGGGAGATGGCGATGTGGCGGTGTCTGAGGGTTGCAGTTGTTGAGCAGAACTTGCTAGCGTTGGCGATAAGATGAGCGTGCTAAAGTTTTATTGCCGCATATTTAAGCTATTAAAAAATTCATGCATAAAATGACACACTGAGAGCGAGCGAGAGAGAGAGAAAGAGGAAAAGAGAGAGTAAAGCATACCAAGAAAATTAAAAACGCAGCCAGTTGCCAGGCAGCTCGTAGAGTTAAGGTAAAGCTCGCATACGCTACAGCCTGTCAAAGCAAGCGAAGATTCTGAAAAAATATCACCAATCTATCGGCGAGGCGATATGCGGAAGTTCAAGCGGAGCTAAGCATCCCTTTGGATGTCATCTCTATATATCAACAATCGAAGCAATTAATAACATTATGATTGCAATCGATTGTCTAGCTCGTTGATATCCAGCTATGGCAATAGTTGTTTATCGATCGATAGACAGCATATATCGATCATTTATTAGTTACAATTTGCTTGCAATATGCATTGATTATCAATACATTGGTATCTATAGAAGTGCTTGTTGATCAGTTTGATCGTTAGCCCAAATTTCAGTGGTTATCGATAACATTAACAACATATTAATTCTATTGCATTTAATCAAATTCTATAAAAAATAACTTTGCAATACGGCAATACGTCTGTAAGTTACTTTCTATCACAAATCAACTATCGATACCAGCGTAAATTCTTTGTCATGGAATTATCGATTATTGTTGATTGATTACTCCAGCGATAATTTCAATGGCTATCAATCATATACATATATCGATAAGTGGCTAAAAATCATCGAAATGAAATGCTGGACTTGATAGCGAGGCTATCGACAGAAAGTATCGAGGATACGCAGATCTCTCTTATACTCAATTTTTACAATCGTTTGATTGATGGACTGCGTGGACCTCAAGCAGTACGAGCCAATCTTTCCAGGACATGCAGTCGGCAGCCAATGCGATGTTTCACAAACTGCATTCGGTTGCTGTTGAAATTGTTTTCCAAAAACAAAAACAAAAAAAAACTTTTACAATCATTGCGGAGCCACAGTGCAAAACGTAGGCAACAACGTTTTGTTTTAAATATACCGCAGCGTTATCTCTGCCAGTGACCTGCTCCCTTACTTTAGGAGCGCTTTTTGCACGCAGCTCAACGAACGACTGGCGGCAGGCGGCGCAAATTGTGGTCTGTGGGCAACTGCAGCGGCAACAGCAACAGCAACAGCCACTGCAGCTGCAGCTGCAGCTGCAACTGTTGCTAACTGCAACTGGCGGTCCACAATAATAACTATAATAATCAACATGGCGGCTGCACGAACACACACACACACAAACACACACACACACACACACACACACGCACACACACTCACACACACACACAGACAGACAGAAAACACATTACATGTTTCTCTTTTTTTTTTGTGGAGTCTTGTTTTCTTCCTCACTCGCTTTATTTTCTTAATTTTATACACACGCTTTTCTTTGCATTTTCTTTGGCGCACTAGCCTCCATTCCCGCCCACTTGCCCCGCCCACCCCCTGCCTCTTTTTTCCCCTTAATTTTCTTTCGCTGTATTTTCCAGCTTTTTAGTATTCATTAAATTGCATAATTATACAATAAGTGCAATGGCTTCGGCTTTATCCATGCCCCATCTCTCTCTCTCTCTCTCTCTTTCTATTTTTTTTTTTGGGAGGGGGAGGGCGGCTGCCACGCCCACTTTAGCAAATATGCATATGCATGAGTACATATTCACACACACACACACACACACACACACACAGTCTCATTCGCATCCATTTGTGCACATCTAAAAACCGTCTGATATGAGTTGTCTTTAAGCACTTTACAACACTGCGAACCATTTGAACTAGTTCAAACTCCGCATACGCTATGTGAGTCGGGGGAGCTTTGGCATTTTAGCTGATCGTTAGCTTCGGGCACTTTTTATTTTTATACAATTATTTAAATTGATACAGCTAAATGCTACCTTGCTGATAGAAGCTAAATCGATTTGGCTTTAAAACGGCTAAATCAGTGGACGGGAAATGATTGAAATTTTCAAAAACTACATTGCATAATTGCATAATTGGCTGATTGAATGATTGACTGACTGATTGAGTGATAGCTGAACTGATTAACTGCTTGGGCGAGTGATTGACAGAACGATTGAATGGCAAATTGATCCAATGGCAGACTGACTTATGATTGACCAACTGATTGATTAGCTAATTGACTGACTGTCTGATTGAGTGAGTGATTGACTGACTGGCTGACTGACTGATTGACTTACCGACTCACTGTCAGACCGACTGAGTGATTACCTGACTAATTGGCTGATTGACTGTGTGATTGACCGATTGACTGATTGTTTGACTGACTGTTTGACCGACTGATTGATTAGCTAATTGACTGACTGTCTGATTGTCTGACTGATTGACTGATTGACTGTTTGATTGACTGTTTGATTGACTGTCTGATTAACTAACTGATTGTCTGACCGACTGAGTGATTACATGTCATATTGGCTGATTGACTGATTGACTGATTGTTTGACTAATTATTTGACTGACTGTTCGACAGACTGATTGACTAACTGATTTACTGTCTGATTGACCGATTGACTGATTGCTTGACTGACTATTTGACAGACTGATTGACTGACTGATTATCTGTCTGATTGACATTGATTGTTTGATATTGATTGCTTGATTCAATGATTAGCTAATTTACAAATTCACTAAATACGTTTCAGTCTGATTGATTCATCTGATTGATAATCAAATTACAGCCAAAAGCTGTTTGGGCTACATCATAACTGCTTTTAAATAATTTCCCTCTTGAGTTGAGCACTTCAAAGAGATTTTCAGAAAATTCCACCTGAAATTCAGACACCAAATGGACTCCAATAGTTTTCCGTATGAAAAGCATTCATTCGTTCTGTAAATTCTTCTACATAGTTTGATTTTATTTAAGAAAATCGAAATAGAGACAAACACACACACACACACACATAGCCAGAGCTCTGTGTGTGTGCACAAATGTGTGTCTGCAGCTGTGTGCTCATTTTATCTATTTAGCTAAAAACATTTTTGCCTATTTTATTTCATTTCATTTTATTTTGTGGATTGGAATTTTAGCCAGGAGTGAGGAGTGAGGGGGGCGGGACACGGTATAGTTGTTGTGGATTATTAGGCAGGATTATGAATACATGGGCCGTTCAGTTGGCCGCATTGTTTTTATGTTTAAGCAACTTGCCAATTTGCAGCTCCAAGAGCAGAGCAAATGGTGGGGCAAGGGTTGGGGTCTCTGCTCGAACCGTTTGACCCAAAATGGGGCAGCAGCATAAACAAATCCCTTAAACGTTTAAATGCCTGCAACTGAAGCAGGCAGCAGCTGCCAATGACACGCCCACCTCCCAGCAAAGCGTGCAACGCGGTCAGTCAGAGTGAGACAGAGAGCGAGCGAGAGAGCGAGCGAAGGGCAAAGGCAGCGGCAGACACATAACTTGGTGGCAACCCAATTGCCATTGGACGCTGGACATTGGACGCAACTTGGAGCATGTGTGCGCGTCATTTCAAGCTCGAAAATAGTTTTGGCCACATAGAGACAGAGCGAGAGAGAGAGAGAGAGGAAGAGTGCGAGGGAGAGAGTGAGTGTGTGTGTGTAGCCTTAGCTAGGGCCAACAGGCATCGCCCTCATGTGCATCGTAAAAAATAAGCAGCAGCAAATTGTATTTTTATGAGCTGAAACTGTTTTGGGGCCACATTTCAATGTCGATAAAAGCCCCAAAAACACACACACACACACACACCCACACACATATAGAAAAAGCCCAAAAACCTGCAACTGAAACTGAAACTGAAAACGGAACCAAAATCAGCAACAGCCACAGCAGATAGAAAAATACTGAGGAACAACAGGAGATGCTCGAATATTCAATACACTAGCCAGCAGAGCGAGTGACTACTGTAAGCTTGTCAGTGCTGTAAAGTGCGCAAATATTACAAAGTTTGAGTTGAAGGCATTTACTAAGGCCAAGTCAGTGTTGTTGACTCTCTTACTTGACTTACTCTCTCTCTCTCTCTCTCTCTCTCTCTTTCATTTGATAGCTCTCACTTTCTCACTTTCTGCCTTTTGCTTGTCTTTCTCTCTATATTTCTCTTTCAGTTTCTCTCTTTCTTTGCATACCTCTCTATCATTCAATATCTCTCTATGTCTCTTCCAATATCTGTCTCAATCTCTCTCTTTCTCTCTCTCTCTTCCAATCTCTCACTTTCTGTCTCTTCCACAGTATCCTTTCTATGTGTGTCTCAGTATATCTCTCTCTCTCTCTCTCTCTCTGTCTCTCTCATCTCTGTCTTTCTTCAAGATGTTGACAAAATAGCGATAACCTCGCCTTGGCAGTGTATGCTAAGCACAACGAATGTGCTGAAGATAATGGGAAAGGAAATGGGAAATGGGGACTGGAATGGGGACAAGGCTAGTGTTAACCGGCAACTGGCAACAACAATAAAAACTGAAACAAAAACTTACAACAAATTACAAATAACGAGCCAAAGACCATATGAGTGTCTGTCGCTCTGTCTGTCTCTCTGCCTGTCTCTGTCTGTCTCTGTCTGTCTCTGTCTGTCTGTCTGTCTCCCTGTCTCGGTTGGCCAGCAAACTAATAGAAAAGCGTGTGGGAAAATTGCATTGGCCAGCAACGGGAAAAACGTGCCAGGGCCGTGACGGCTAAATATTCATTAGAGCTAATTAAACATGATCTGCCCCGGGCGACGAGCCGGACAGACAGGAAACGGAAATGGAGAAGGAGCAGCAGCAGGAGTAGTCCAAGATGAAGTCGGCGCTGTTCAGCTAACTAACTGGACAAGTGTGGCAGCCCATGCAACTGGTTAATTGGCTTAGGTTTGCTACTTTGGACCAAGCAGTTGGGTTGAGGTGCGACAATTGAAAGCTAAACAAGCAAAGGGAGAACATGTGAATATAGACAAATTTATATATATTCTATACAATTCGAATAATAGCTAAGAGGGAACAAATAAAGCTGAGTGTGGGCGAGGTGGGGATATCAATTGAAGCTTATGCATAAATAATATTCAACGAAAATATCAAATTTCTAGCTTTTGTTGCTTACCAGCTGTCAGCGTGCCTTTGGATAGCTTCAATCAACTCAGCCTGTCGCCTCGATCTAAATACTCGTCTCAAATTGCTATCAACATATTATGTTTATCATTGTTATTATCATCACAGAAATGCACGCAAATGCGCTCGCTGAACATCAGTGCGGATGGCAATACTCTGGGAAACAGAATTTCTGAGACGTGGCGGCGTGAGGTCACACTGTTGCTCATGTCTAAAATATATCAAATGAAAATTAATATTGAATTACTTATTGCAAAACTAAATAACTTTGTTTCGCCAAAGCCAATTAGGCATCACAAATAATATTATTCATTTAAAACTTGGGCTCACATAAGATTAACACTTAAAAGCGCTGCTTCAGCTGTCTGCTGTGTGAGTGAGACGAGTGACACGATATATCAACATCGAACAAAACTCATCGAACTATCGCAAAACTTAATGGCCATTGATACAGTCGATGATGCCCTCGTTGGCTTTAACAGCTTGAATGCAGATTGTATATAATTTTAAAAATTATTTTTTATGCTTAACATAATTTTAAAATTAAATTTAAATTTTAGAAATATTTTTGAAGCTTTTTATGATTATTTTATATTTTTAAAAATGTTTTTAGTTTAATATAAAAATATTATTAAAATTTCTTAAAATTTTTTTAAAAATTTTGTAAATTTTTTAAAATTCTAAGATATGTTTTAAACTTTTTATAATTTAGATTTTATTTACAATTTTTTTTATTTTTTAGCACAATTTTGCCAAAAACAAAAAGTTTTGCTTTTTATAAACTCAAAAAACTTTGTGAAATGTCATTGAAAGCTTAGACTATCTAGTCAATTAATGTTGCTTAAAGATAAATGACTTTCTAGTTCTTGAACAATTGATATATGTATGTAAATATTTATATAATATGTATAGCTACATAATATATATATATATATATATATATATATATATATATATATATATATATATATATATATATATATATATATATATATATATATATATATATATATATATATATATATATATATATATATATATATATATATATATATATATATATATATATATATATATATATATATATATATATATATATATATATATATATATATATATATATATATATATATATATATATATATATATAGTCATATATATGCGCATATGAAATGCTTTAATGCGCGTATTAATTAAAAGCTTAAGTCGGACCACATGCTTATAGCTTCATAGTATGAGTGTGTGTGTTTAGTAAATGAATACAATTAGCTGGAACGTCCACACGCACTCACACAGTTACAGAGCGAGGAAGAGAGAGAGAGAGAGAGAGAGAGAGAGAGAGAGAGAGAGAGAGAGACAGAGCTGACCAAATGAGATGACACTAAATCAAAGTTATTCAGCGCACGTCGTTAAGTCATTAATCGAACAATGCACGGCAGCTAGATGCCACCCACACACACACACACACACACTGGCACACACACACACTCGCACACACACGCATGCTGTAACATATGCTGATATCGTCGCCTTGCTTTGCCATCACGTTGACGACCATGTTGGCACATAATAATAACAGCGACTGGCCCCCAAGGTGCCACACCCCAATAGCCCAATAGCCCAACAGCCCACCACCCCCCGCACCCACCCACAGCTATACCCCCACGCATGCCCCACACCCGCTCTGTGCTAATAATAATCATGCTGCGGGGCAGCTGACGCACTCAACGCACATTGAAGTCTTGGCCATATTTGAAAGCGGTTGCATTATTAAAGGCCAGCTACTCAGTCAACCAGCTTGCCACACACACACAGACACACACACACAGACACACACACACAGACACACACACACACACACACACACACACACACACAGACACGCACACACCCACTCGCTTATTCTAATCTCCCTCTCTTTCTGGCTTTTGTCTCGGCAGCATCTTGCGGCGGTGGCGTTTTGTGAGCCGCAATCGCAATCGCTATCCAAGTGCAATTGACAAGTGCCCGACGCAGAGGCACAAAGATAACCGCAGCGCTATGGCAACAACATGATGACGCGGCTGCCGTTGCTCCTGCTGCATCTGCTTCATCTTCTTCTTCTTCTTCTTCGTTTGCCAAGCGCCACGCCCACACGTTAAGCTGCGCCCATCTAGCGAGCACACCTGCAAATTTCCGTTCAATTGTTGTTTAATTTTTTCCAACTGCTCGACGTATTTAAACAGAAAATACAATTTTTATATAAAAACAAGCTTTGAGAACGACTGACAGATACCCTGTAATTAAATATGGCGAATACCAGAGAATAATATTTAAATAAAATATATTTTGTATTTACTAATAATGAAGCGACAGTTTAAGAGATAACATAATGTCTTGTTTATGCTCGACTCAGCAGATACCCTGTAACATAAAAAAAAATGTGACAACTAACTGTCAATCTTATATGTATATATAAAAAAAAAAACAAATTTGCTAGCTATGCTGCAAAAATGTAAAGCCAAGCAAATACTTTTTTATTGTGAACGACTGACAGATACCCTGTAACAAAACAATAAATTGGAAAATAGCAGAGAATGGTTTATATAAAATTCTAATTTTCCAATAATTAAGCAATAATTGAACGTAGACAAAGTGCTTTTTGATTATGCTCGACTAACAGATACCCTGTAACAAATTATGGCAAGTAACATGTAATCATACAGTGGAAAAGATTTTATTTCAAAATGATAAAGCAAAACTTTAAGTAAAAAATGCTTTTTAACTATGCACGACTCGCAGATACCCTGTAGGGGATGTATTTATCATTATACTGAGGATAAAAATGAAAAAAAAAATTGAAAAACCAGTCGACTACAACCTTAGTCTCAGCTGTGAGCATATGCAAGATTACAGGGTATCTATATATGGCCGGCAGAAGAAGAACAAACAATGCGACCGCAAACGGAGTTACAGTGAATGGTAATAGGATTATGTCTGGGGACTGAGTGCGGACTCCATCAAAGCCAAAAAGAACCGCAACCACGCATAATTGTTCAATTTATTTATTTAAGCGCGAATTGCACAGCGAGGCAATTCCGCCTCCGTCGCCGCCCACACACACACACGCACACACAGACACACACACACACACACTCACAGAGAAAAACTGTACCAAAATGTGGGCGTGGCAGCAGTCAACAAACGTTTTTCGGTTATTGCGGTCAAAAATGGTGGGGTAAATCGCTTTAAATAATGCATGCGATTTCAATAAATATTGAAAATGCTGTCAACGCAGACGTTGCTGACGATGGCTGGCGCCACCTGGCGGCAAGTGCCGGCAAATGGTTTACTATTACTATTTAATACCCTCTGCATACAGCGAAGGAATGGCAGGCATATGAGCAGCTATAGGTTGACCATATATTATTCGAAGTATGCTCGATCAACAATATATACTGAATGATCTGGTGAATAAGTTCAATTGCTCAGATCTATTGTATAGATATATTATATATGGAAAATCATTAAAGTTAACTGTTGACTATATTTAGTGTTGCTTCAGCGCAGGAGCAGAGTTCAAATGTATATATAAAGTTATATTCTTTCTTAATGAATACAAGTATCGATATCTTTGCCATATCGATAAAAATCGATTATGCTTTCACTTCCATCTACATATACATATATAAATAGGCAAAAGTGGTTTCGCGCTCAGTACAGAGAATCTGCATTAGTATTTTATATAGGGCATCTGCGTGTCGAGCATACCCCAACTGGCATACACTTCGTCAATTTAGTTGACCCCATGCTATATAATTCATGGCAATCAATGAACATGGCAAAGAAATCAATGCGCCACGAGAAATTATAATTATAATTTGTATTTGTAATTGCACGAATAGAAGTGGGCGGCTCAGCTCGGCGTGGAATGCCAGGGAGTTGGTGAGGGGGGGGGGGGCGTGGCAGTAGCTAGCACTAGCGCGCACTGGATACACTCGACTAATTAGTCTCCTGAGCGTGTTCGCTGATTCCCGATGCCTGATTATAGTAAATCTCTGGTCACGCACCAGCGAAAGAATTCATAAATTTAATTTGCCGTCAAGCAGAATTGAAGCTGTGGGGGAGGCGAGAGATGGGGAGATGAGTGGATGGGGGATGGGATGTGGATGGGGGGATGAAGAGGAGCTGTGGAGGCGACACGTCGCTGTAGCAGCAAACGAATTCCCACAATAAACATTTGCACGGCAGCCGCGTGCCCAATGATAATGATGATGTTCACAACGATGATGATGATGATGATGATGATGATGATGATGGAGATGGGAGATGTAAGAATAGGTATGGAATGAAGTGGTGTGTGCCGGAGTGGCTGGTAATGACGCTGAATGACGACACAGCATTGGGAATTACTGCCAGCCCCCCCTCCCCCCTCACCCCTCACCCCTCACCCCTCCCCCTTCCTCACATTCCCCACATCCCTACAATCCTCGCCGGCAGTCAGTCCACCTCCCACCTGCTTTGTATATGCAGTCATGTAGCATCGATTAATCATTTTATTATTATTATTGTTGCCGCCATTCGTTGTCGTTCCCAGCGCTCGTGATCCTCCACATGCACACGATGTTAACGGGCGTTGCGCGGCGCCTGTGCCAATATACCATATATTAATATGCGTGCCAAATAGCAAAAGTCATCGCAATTTACAAAATATACTAGAGACGCGTATTGATGCGATCGCAACAATGCTAATAGACAATTGCCAAAGGAGAAATTTGACGCTATCGATACTATCGATTGCGATTGCTCGGAATAATGAATAGTTGACCGATGGCCAAGAAATTTGCAATAGAAGAGAACAGTTTTGAGATATCATGTTATTTCTGGTTAGATTTTGCAGCTACAGCTAACGACTTCTGACTCGCTTCGATATGTTGCCTCTCTGCCTATGCCCACTTCTGACTCGACACTTCTGACTCCATACAAGTTGCTTAGACTAGTATATTTTCTTCACTTCGTAACAATCTCCTGCTGGCTGCTGGCTTAAGATACAACAGGTTCGATTCCTGCTCTAACTCTTCAACCACCCACTGTAACCATGTTGACAGCTCGACTTCATGACTGAGCTTTGAGTACATTTTCCAATTATTTACCCACATTTGGCAGGCGTGAAATAATTTATCCTTAAATGGCAAATCTTATTGAATATTTCTACATTTCAATGTTATCGATTGGCTTCAAAATCTTAAATAATATAGCTATCGAAAATGGTATCACTCTTGAGTGGCCACCTTTTACTATGCTGTGTATTAATGGTATTAACTATCGATACCATTTAAATATCTTTTAACACTTATTTCAACAGCAGCTCGTGCAAATTGTATTTCATTAGAGCATATTTTTGACAATTTGAATGTCGATACTTGTCACGTTCAATACTATAGGCTGCACTTAAGTATGAGCAACCTTTATATTAAATAGCACATATGTTTACTAACTGAAGTTGGCTGAAGCTTTTCGATACTATCGTTTTAGAACTGTGGCCATAATTTGTCATGATTTGGGTTTTTAAAGAAGAAAAGTTTATATATGTGCTATATGTATGTGTGAAAGAAATATCGTTAACTATCGATAGTAATAATTTACAAATTAATAATCGTACAATAATCGTATGATAACAACTAAAGCCCTTTCGCTGCTTTGTCATCACCACTGGCTGCTTGAACGTTAGCCAACACTGGCCGCTGTCAAGCTGCATGGCCGCGTGTGCGTTAGAGCAAGACAACTATATGGAGAGCTACTGAGTAGCCTGTGAGCGTGTGCTCAAAACACGTCTCACTCGCTCGCTCGACCTCTCACTCTCTCGCTCGCTCTGTCGCTCGCCACTTTTCTTGTGTGTGTGTGTGTGTGTCACGCCAGTTTCAGCTCTTTCCGAATTATCACTGAGTACATTTAGTTCTCTTGATTTGTGTGTGCATTTCCCCAGTCAAGTCAAACGTCAGAGAGCGAAGAGAACTTTTTCTGAACAGCGTCAAAGGGCATATGATGTACGCCGCCGTAAAGCCACTCTCGAAGTATTTGCGCCTGAAGACGGTGCGCATCTACGATCCGATATTTACGCTGCACTCCAAGTGCACCATCGTCATACTGCTGACCTGCACGTTTCTGCTGTCGGCCAAGCAGTATTTCGGCGAGCCGATACTTTGCCTCAGCTCCACGAAGCATACGGAATATGTTCAATCCTATTGCTGGACCATGGGCACCTATATCCTACCGAGGGAGAACGACAGTGTCGATGCCAGCAAACCGGTGCCGGAGCTGGCGCTAGTCGAGCATCAGCAGCAGCGGTTGACATTAAACAAAAGCGGCCTGAGCGCCCTGCTGGCTGACAACGAGCAGTACGCACGCATCATATCGATAGCGGAGGGCGTCGGTCCAGAGACTCGGGGCGTTACGAAACGCATGTATTTGCGCTACTATCAATGGGTCTTCATGATACTGCTCTTTCAGTCGCTGCTCTTCTACTTTCCCTCGTACCTGTGGAAGGTGTGGGAGGGCCAGCGCATGGAGCAGCTCTGCTGCGAGATCGGCGATGCTCTCATACTCGAGGAAACCTATCGCATGCGTCTGCGCATGCTCACAAAGTACTTTCGGGCTCGCTTCTCGGCCATCCATTGCTGCTATGCGATCAAGTATGCCTTCTGTGAGCTGCTCAATCTGGTGATCAGCGTGAGTATTTAGTCATCGAATGTACTATTGATTAAATTAAGCGATTAATCTATAGATCAAATATATCGATTTAGAAACAAATATTGCTATTTCGATTCTTATATATATTTTGCATATTCATAGTGCCTATATATAGCAATAGCCTTGACGGATAGAAAAGTATATATATTCGAATCGGCCTATCGAATTATATCGATAACTTAAGTCTTGTCTAATTGGTAATAAGTTCAATTTAACGATCGCTTATAAGCTTTTATTCTTAAAGACGGCGAATGAAGATATAATTATTATGAATACAAATAAAGCTATCGATAGCTGTTATCGATAACACTTTTCCTTAATTTTGAAGCCCTTTAATGAATTTCTATCAATTCAAAAGCTTCATATATATAATATTAAAGAATAGAATGATATAATTAAATTGCTATCGATTTTTGCTATCGATAAGTCTTTTCTTAAACTCAAAAAGCTCAAACTTTTCATCTTGTGTGTTCGTCAATTTTAGTGCATTGATATAGATAATAAGATAACTATTTGCTCAATTAACATATTTGTGTCTTAAATATATCGATTGCTGCTATCGATAACATCTGTTCACAGATTTTTAACTTCTGGCTAATGGACGTAATCTTCAATGGATTCTGGAACAAATACATCCACGCCCTGGCCGCAATACCCGTCTACGACTGGAATCTCTGGAATCTGATGACCTCCCGCGTCTTTCCGAAGGTCGCCAAATGCGAGATGTTTATCTATGGACCAAGTGGATCGCCCAAAGTGCTGGACATACTCTGCGTTTTGCCGCTGAACATACTCAACGAGAAGCTGTTCGCCGTGCTGTATGTGTGGTTCCTGTTCATTGCAATGCTGGCTGCCATCAATATACTCTATCGCCTGTTGCTCATCTGCTGTCCGGAGCTGCGTCTCCAGCTGTTGCGCACGCACCTGCGCGGCATGCCCAAGGCGCATGTACGTCAGGTGTTGGTCAATGCTGGCTACGGCGATTGGTTTGTCCTGATGAGCGTCAGCATCAATGTGAATCCAACACTGTTTCGTGATCTGCTCGAGCAGCTGTATATGGAACAGGCGAGCGAGAAATCCATACTGTCGGCAGCTAACCAACCTAGGCGTGAATCTCTGGATGAACAAGAGCAACAGGATCAGGATCAAGATCATATCAGTATCGTAACTGACGAGAATTCGCTAGAGAATATGCCCGCAGTGCCTGCAGTCAACGTACATCCGACCTGCTACTACACGGAAAGCCATGCCTAACAGATAGAGAAGACAAAGTGAGCCGGCATTCCGGCATCGTCTCCAGCCAGAAGAGATGTAATTTGATAGTTGTTTCCATTATTATTCGGTTTATTTGCGCAAACTGCAAGACAAACACAAAAACGCATCGAAAGGCAAATAAATGCGATAATCAAAATGACAAACGGGCTGCAGCTAACTAGCACTAAGTATGTGGGCTGTAGCGATACCCTGTAGCAAGTCACTTGTGAATGGGTATCATGCGTATTATGTCATGGGAAAACTAGATCAATATATGTATTGGACAAACCTCTTAGTTACAGTTACTTGACAGCCTTTGGTATAACTATCGATGAAATAGGTTGACTATCGATAGACCAACAACTTTTCTACAAAAGATGCTCTAGAAGACAATCGATACGAATAGTAAACCAACTATATAAGTATTAAGCTCCACTTAAAGTGACTGTCGATACTATCGATAGGTTAACTATTACTCTAAATTTGTTTAGCAGTTCTTATGCCGAATATGAATGGAATGACTCTGATGATAAAAAAAAGAACTATCGATAGATCTATTACTGCAGCTCTCGCTGAATATCGAGCAAATAAGGTTTTTGGTTTTCCAGCTGACTATTGATAACAGGGGGCACAATCGATGGGCCAGCTGTAAATCTGTAGATGAAATTACAGGGTATCGAATAGCTCAGCAGTTCGACAAATTAAAGGGGAGCGTAGCTTGCAACGCGTGTGCTTTAGCAAGCCGACAGGCATAACAAAAACTTGGCCAAAGTTGCAAAAGTTACACAAACCGAAAGAGAGAGAGAGAGAGAGAGAGGGAGAATGAGAATGAGAGAGCGAGTGGTAAAGTTGATGAGGACGACGATGATTGCAAAACTCAGCGCGAGCGCTTCTGGCAGTCGACAGCTGGCAGTTGCCATTTGCCAGTTGACAGTCGGATGAGCCGACTGCCAACAGGTAAAGCTAACAACAACATGGCGTGGAGCCAGGCAGTATGCGGATGCGAATTGCGAATAGCGGATGCGGAGCTGCTGCAAGGACAACGCAAATGGCTGCAATTACAAGCAGCGACAACTGCAGCAACAACAACAACAACACCAACAGCAACAACATCAGCTAAAGTAAACATCACTTTAAAGGCGAACGAAAGACAAGGCCTGCGAGGCGGGGGCGTGGCAATGGCGGCGTGCTGCATGTTGCCAGCATGGAGAAAAGCGCTAAATAAACAAAGTTAATTTTAATTAAAAACCGCAGAAAACCGAAAAAACAACAAAATGCTAAATAAAACGGCCGGGGCGGCATCGAGGAGGGCGTGTCATGCGTTCACTTGTGGGCGTGGCAGCGTCTTGCATATGCATGTGCAAAGCAGAGCAGCGAAAAGCAAACAGCAAAAAAAAAAAAAAGCGAAAAGAATGAAACGAACAGAGACGACACACACACAGCAGCAGCAGCAGCAGCAGCAGCCAGCTCTGAGCCACTCTGCACCACCCTCAAGTCACACGGCAACCACCGAACGACCGCCCGCCCGCACTCGGCTAAACCACCAATGATAACTGTAACAAAAGACACATGTAAACAATTTGGTTTAGTTTAGTTTTAATTATACAAAGCGAAAACTTTGCCAACTCTTCAGCTGGGCGAGTGAGTGAAATGGTTAAAGGCATTCGAGCTAACCAGTGCCAAAACCACTTCCCAATTCAGCCTAAATGTCAGTACTCAAGTTGCCGACAACTCTCTCTCTCTCTCTCTCTCTCTCTCTCTCTCTCTCTCTCTGTCTTTCTCGCACTCTTTCAATCTCTTTCTCTGGCATTTGGCAGTTTGGCCTTTAGCTTAGGCCTCGGCACTTCGAAAACTTTCAAAAGGCTTAATGCATTCGAATATAATGGAAACGAAAAGAGTTAGACTGAAACGATGCACATTTTGAGTGAGAGAGAGGGAGATAGCGCTAGACAGAAAGAGCGAGAGAGCAAGCATAAATCTATTTACACAGGCCAACAATTAGTTGTGTACAGTAGTTTTCTTTAAAGAATTTCACCATCGTCACACTTAGAGAAATCATATAACGCATATTCCCAACATTAACTAATTTGAAAATTTTCACTTGAGTGGGTTGAATATGAGTGAAAAACGATTTTATTCGATTTTAATGTATTTCTTTTTTTTAAATGGTGATTGCTAGCATATATGGAGAAGCATAAGGAATGATGAATAATGAATGAATGATGAATGAATACTGCTAAACGATGAATGAGCAAAAATTAATGATGAATGATCAATCAAGAATTTTAGATGTTAAATAATGAGTGATGAATAATATAGATTTAAGGCTGCAACATCAATAAGAATAATGAATCATGAATGATAAATAACGAATAATGAAGTACATAATGATGAATGATGAATAATGACGGATGAATAATGACCTATAAATATTGAATGATAAAGCACGAATGGTCAATCATAAATGATGTATGATTAATGATAATGAATCAGTATTGATAAATGATGTAAAATGAATGTTATAAAAGTATTACTAATGAGGACAATGAATCATAAATGTCAAATGATGAAGTATGAATAATAAAATATATATGATAAATGAAAAATAATGAATTGTGATTGATGAATAATGAATATATGAATGATGAATGATAAATAATCCATTAGGAGTGGTGAAAGATGAATGATATAGAATTATTGATAGCGAGAATAATGAATCATAAATGGTAAATAATGAAGTTGGATGAATGATATATGCTAAAAGATGAGTGATCATAATTAACCAATGACTAATGCATAATGAACGGTGAATGATGAATGATGGATATTGATTTCATCATTCATTAAATTAGTAGCTCAGAGATAACTAAATAAAGTGCGCTCAAAATGATTTGCAAATGAACTTTAAGTTTGCGAATGAAATGAAAAGTTGTCTACAAACAAGACGAGTGGCTCGTATTATAGCAAACAGAGCCTAACAAGCACCGAGACTATTCTATACACAAACTTCCTCTCTCTCTCTCTCTCTCTCTCACACACTCTCTCACTCTGTGTGTGTGCTTAGCCAAGCATCTCTTCCCAACTACATTTAGATACAGATAGTTATATCCATCAAATGGAGGCGGTTCACTTGCATGTGAGAGAGCCCATAGCCCAGAGCCCAGTCAGCAAGTCAGGCAGAGTTCTGAGACACCATTCCTAGACAACCAATATGCCAAGCCAGGGCATACCTGTGCGTCCTCTCCTGCGCCCCCTACACCCGGGCCAGGCAGGCTGGCGCCAGTTTCAGTTGCTGCTTGACTCAGCTTCGGCCTGGCCTTTTACCTAGAATTTTGTGTTATTTTTGCAGGCGATGCGAACAAAGCAAATGACAAATAAATTAACAAGTTAATTGAGTTTCGTGCCAGACACGAATCTTCCTAAAAACCAGTAAAGCTGTTTGTGCGCTTCTGCGAGCACGACTAACAGATACCCTAACCAAGCTGTGGGCAAGAATTACACAAAAATTTGATATATGAATTATTAATTAACTCAAATATACTAAATTACAGTATTCATCCAATATTGAAATCGATTTTATCGATATTTTAGACAAAAATGGGAAAAGAGGAAAATACTTTTAAGCTAAGTTCACTAGACAAGCAACTACATATCAAAATAGATCTCAAAGTTCAGCTTCAAAGAACAACTAAGGAAATCGAGTAATCAAGCAAGAAACGCCAAAAGCCAATATACCCTGCTCAAGCCTCTGTCAATGGGTATGTGGATTAATGAAGAGGCTTTCGGGGACATTGGGGTTAAGTGGCAACTGTCGGCCGCTTCTCAGCTATAAACAATAAACAATTAATGCTAAATCAATAAGCTCTCAAAACATATTTGCAATTTTGTTGAAAAAGAGGGCGGAGCTGTGCATGGCATGGGGGCGTGCCAATGTAATTTATATGCTAATCAGTTGGCCAGTTGACGTCCAACGCCTAGAGACAGTTCGCGACTTGGGTGATAAAATCTTCACTCTGGATGTGAACTACACTTTTCTTTTTTTTTCTGTTTTCATTCAATTTTTTGGCAAATTAATTAAAATTTGGAGCTCGGCCACGAAATTATCGACAGAGGCGGCCAGCCAGCGAAACGTTGCAACGGCAATTGCAGCGGCAGCGGCAACACGTGTAACAAAATAATTTTTCAATTACATTTTCGGGTTACGTATGCGGTGCCAGCACTCTGTGTCCATTTTGAAAGCTGCCGTCCAGGCCAAACCACACGGCTCGGGCAGGGGAACAGAAGAGCTAGGGGCAGAGGCAGAGGAAGTGGAAGTGGAAGTGGCATACAGGATGCAGGTGCATAAGCATTGCGTGTGCGGTGGCATTTGTAACCGCTAAGCCCAGCACTCACTCTATTCCTCTTCCACACGCATGCACTCACTCTCTCACTCTTACTCGCTCTTCCTCCGTCTCTCTCTCTCTCTCTCTCTCTCTCTGAAAGCTTCACTTGTGCCTTTTTGCATCAAATTTTGATGCAAAATTGATTCCACGGCATTTTTGCGGGCGATGCATTGCAGTCGCCAGCTGTAGAGTGGACCTGCTGCGCTTAGAGTGAACCCAAATTAGCATTCAAATATATGTTTATAGCTGGGAGGTAACAGTAGAGTGACTGTGAATGCCTAGAAAAAACTATATATGCACATGACTTATTCCTACAGCTGTGGTCATAAAAATAGTAGTGCGACTGAAATGTTCAACAGCAAACTTTGTGAGAAACATAATACCTTGCAAACCATTCACAAATGCAAATACATATATGTTAATCTTAATACTTGCTTCAAATTGCTTTCAAACATCACGAAATTTTTGCTGTTCAACATTTGAGTCGCACTACTATTCTAATGAACGCAGCAGTATATGCATACCTACATATATAGGCATACCTATAGAGACATACCTATAGAGACATGCATATATGGACATACCATACACATACCTATACACATACCTACATACATCTATACATATATGTAATAACAAGCATCAAACTAGCTCGTTTAGTCTTCGCCAGCTTTGGCCAATAGCCCAAAGACTAACATTGATTCCAGGCAATATTTCAGCAACTAGAACAGATGTGGAATAAAACTTAGAATTTTATGTTTCTTATGGCATTCAAGCATGTACATTTGTACATGTCTTCGAATTTGGTTTATTTAGAGAGCAGCAGCAAAGCTGAACCTTAAGCGTTCGTAACTCTATTGATACTGAACCGATTTATGTGCTCCCAGACTTTATTGTTCATTATTACTTCTTTTTCAAATCGTTTAACTTAAAAAGCATACATTTTTTTAGAGTAAAGTATTGTGAATCCTTCATTAAACATACCATAAAAATAAAACTATTTTTCTTCAAAAATTTAGGTCTTGATATTTTAAATTTAAGTTTGATTTAAAAATTGATATGAAAATCTGACAAATTTATTTATTATTTATTAATTTACTCATATTTCCAAAAGGCTTTCAAACATGACTCCCCGCGCAGTTTGCTGCAATTCAAGCCGTATTCTTAGTGGTCTGTGCTGCACTCATAGTACTTGATTTTTAATATTTGACAAACAATATGCAAGCCTTTTGACTAAGTTTTTGGATCAAATATCAAACAAATATGGGAATAAAAAAAAATACATCCATATGAAAAAAAGTTTATATATGTATAAATATATATTTTATTATACATATATATTCAAATATTTTTATATATATATTTATATGTTCAAATTTCTGTTTGATATTTGATCCAAAAATTTGCATATTGGTTGTAAAATATATGTATATACATATATATATATATAAACATATATGTATAGATATATCTTTAAAAAATCAGCTCTCCTGCCGTTTGCAGTATCACTCTTTCCCCATTTCAGCTACAATTGCATTAGCTGGCATATTTGTTGAACTTTGGGCATTGCTCAACACTCAACGTGCACTTTGCAGTATTGTTAAGTATTTATTGTGCACTTGTCAATGATTTTCGTAGCATTTACTTAGATTTTTTATTATTTATTTTGGTGTATTTTCGAGCACTGTTTTTTGTTGTTGTTGTTGTTGTTGTTGTTGTTGTTGCTGTTGTTGCTGTTGTTTTGCTGTTTTAAGTTTGCAGTGCTGCAAATGACTTTTTCGCATACACCAAAACGAAGTCCGTGTGTAATATGATATAAATGTAATTGCATTCAAAAATAGAAATGAAGCGCTTAGAGAGTGAGAACGAGAGATATCTAGAGAGAGAACGAGAGAGAGAGAGAGAGAGGCAATTGGATGCCATCAACTGAACTGATTCAATTACACAAAACGCAGCATTCGCAGGCGATTCCACTTATGCAGCATGGATGAATGCTCGGTTAGATGGCTGGTGAGTTGGTTGGTTTGTCCGTTGGCTGGTTGGCTGGTTGGTTGGTTGGTTGGTTGGGCGTTGCGACTCGTTGTCCGTCTCATTTTAATCAATTATAATTGCTCGCATTTTTGATTAGTTGGCACCTGGCTGGCTGAAATTGTTTTCCTGCCACATTTTGTTTTTGTTTTTATACAGTTTTTTCCTTTTTTTTTTTTGTTTTTTGCCCAGCTGTGCATGGTAAACATTTTACGTAATTGCGCACATATTTAAATTGCATTCACACACACACACACAGACACACACACACACACACACACTCGCATAGTGCATCAAATTATGGGGCCAAAAGTAAATCTGACTGCTTCTTACGTCACAGCATCCAATTTCCCTATTCCATTTCCATATGCACATAGTTGAGCATACCGCACGAGGGCCGATTAACAAGTTATGTGTGCGCTGCTCTAATCTCTACCGATTACATTTATCGCTTATTTAATCGCATTCGGATAACGATTAAAGCTATGTCAGGAAATCGCATACTGGTAAAGCTTCGACGGAGAGATTTATCTATTTATCGAAATACTGTAGATTACAGGTTATCTGGAGTTTGTGTTTGCTTACTGCTAAGGTAATCCTCGCAGCTTTAACCTTAAAGGAAGACGACGCTAAGACTTGCTTCAATGCTGCTCCTTTAAATTTGTATAATTACAGGGTATCTAAAGCTGGTCTCTGGCTACTCTTAAGACAACCAAGACCACAAAAAAGATGGCATTTAAAATTAGCTTGAATTTTGGCTTATTTTATTAAACTCCTACACAGCTCTAAGCACTTTCTATGATTACAGGGTAACTATAGTCTGTCTTGTCTTACTTTTAAGACAACTTTAATTTGTGAGACTGCTAAAACGCGCAAGTCAGACAGTTGTTTTTCTGATATCTTATCAATTTCTAAGCTTTTTACTATATTTACAGGGTATCTTCGAATAGTGCTTCCTTATTTTTGAGATTTGTTTGACTGTGTAGCTTATATTAGATTATAAAGCTAACTCTAAGCCAGTTGCTCTTCCACTCTAATGTACTTCTAGACACTTTTTTGTATTTACAGGGTATTTATATATTATACCTACGTACTTTTAAAGCAAGCCTCGCTTACATGAATATATACAATAGGTAGACTCTAGCGTTGTCTTAAATGCCTCTACTTTCATATGACTTTGTAAGCATTTCGTGTATTTACAGGGTATCTAAAGTGTTGGAATTTACCCAAAAAATTATGCAGTCCACGCTTGTATAAGTAGGCACTAGGCAGATGCTGACCCATCTACTTTTTCTTAGCTCTTGTAAACTTCTATAGTTACAGGGTATCCGCAGTTAGTTTTCACGTAGTTTTCTAGCAGCCCTTGCCTGCCTAAACGCAGTAACTATTGGACCACTGCCGACAACTGTCAGTTAATAAGGACCAGAAGCGCAACGAGCATCTATGCAGTTGTTCATAAGCCTCCGGCATTGTCTGACTGCGTCTTCAGATTGCATGACACACATGCATACACACACACATGCACACACACACACTCGCTCTCCATCTTCTCTGTCACCCACTCAACTATAGAATCGTCTGTTGGTTTTGCTCTGCTCTGCTCTGGTCTGCTGTGCTGTGTGCGGTGCAGTCGAGCCTTTGGTCCTTCTGGACTGTCCGGCTGCATTTTGCATAAGGTTTTTCAGCCGACTGCTCACATTGGATTGTAATTTATTTATATTGTCTCGGTAAATATTTATGCACATATTTTTATTGATTTATAAATCAATTGCGAACAGCTTCAGGCAGCTGCACAGATTCAGGACCACGGCAGGCCAGGCCAGGCCAGGCCAGGCCGTTTATCACCCCGTCGAGGGTTGCTCGACGAGGGGTCGTTGAGTGCGCGCGGTGGATTCGGGATGGGGACTCGGCTCGGCTCTGTCTTTGGCAGTAATTAACGCTCGGGCGACTTAAGCAGCCCTTTGGCCCACTTAACCCCAAAGAGAAATTACCTGAAAGCCATTCGCATTGAAGCTCTTGTCGCTTCTTTGCTCCTTCGCTCCGGCGCTCCTTGTGACGCACTTAAGTGTCGTGTTATTCCATGTTGAGTCAGTTTTGTGCCGCCAAAACTTCAAAGCTAATCCCCACATACAATTAAACTGAATTCGCATTTGGCCCCTCGACCTTTTAGTTTGACCTCGCTACCTCCCTCCCTCTCTCCCTCTCTCCCTCTCTCCCTCCTAACCCCGCGAAAGCAGCCGCCTTAAAGTCTAGCTACGTAGTCCCGGCTTAGCTCAATGTGCCTCACTTTTGGGCTGCTTAGACCCTTGATTTGATTTAATCTTTTTGGCCAATTGTTCAGCTGTCTGCCACGCCTTGCGCCTTTTACAGTTAACGCCCAACGCTCTAAAGCTTCGATTTCATTCAGATATGCGTAGCTGCAACTACAGCCAGTATATCCAAATTTACACTGAACAAAATCGAACAGTAATTGAATGCTTAGAGCAATACAAGTCTTAAGACTTCTTGACATTAGTCGTGCCTTTCTTGAACTAAGTACAAGTTTTATAACCCGTTCAATCCTAAACAAATGTGCTATTCCTTTATCTATATCTCCTCTGGTGGCAATTAGACTCTCATAGAGTCCGCGAAGCTCAAGATAATACCATTTTTTTTAGGCTACATTCTCTCGATGCCCCTCAGGTCGCATATACTCTGGAGCTAACAATGAGAACTCGTCTTATCACAGGGTATCTCCTAGTCAACTCCTAGTTACTTCAAGTCGCGCACTCGTGCCGTTTGCTCAGCATGTTTGCTACCTCTCTGCTATCGCTTTACATAAGAGGATACCACCTCACAGCGTTTTCTACAGGGTATACACTTCAAGCTTGCAACTTTTTGTATGTTTTCTTCAAGTGTATGTGTGTGCATGTCTCTGTGTGTGTGTGTGTGTGTGTGTGTGTGTGTGTGTGCATACTTATATAGTAAATTTGGAAAATATTTCACAGGCAATTTCGCATGCTGCGAGACATATTCTGAATGTCCTGCGAGCCTTGCGTCCTTCATCCTGCGGGCGGCATTCACTTTTGCGCATACATCGACAAACGGTAATAAAAAATTCAGTTCACGTCTCAAGCACTTATTGATACGTGAGCATAGATGACACACAGACTCACACACACTCACACACACTCACACACACACACACACACACACACACACAGACAGAGTCGCACGCACACATAAATAGCGCATATATATGCATAGCCCCAGTGGCTGAAGTCAAGATGAAGGCCTGCGTATTGGTGTGAGTCGAGACGAAGTGCGAGGCGATGCGAGCAGAGAGCAAGTCGCGTTCTGTCATCAGCCCAAGGGGACAATGCAGGACATTCAGTTAGGATGTGGCCGGAGCAGGATAAACAGAGCTGAAACTGAGGCTGTATTTGTAGCTGGAGCTGGTGCTGGAGTTCGGGGTTCGGGGTTGGCGCTGCTACTGCTGCTGGTCTTGGGCACAACGTCATAGTCCTTGCCAATTACTGACCATGAAAAATGACCAAATGCCGCATAAAAAATAGCCAACAAATTGTTCGCACAAAGTTTCACGCATCAATTTGGTTAAACAGTTTTTTTTCTTGTGTTCTATTCTTCTCGAAGGCAGCGCAGTCAATGTCATATGTGAAAAGGCACACGCCCACTGCACGTCCAGCCCCATTTAGCTTAAGTGCAAGAAGACAATATTTTGATTATTTTTTTTTGTAAAAATTTCTGTTTACTTAACAAGCTTTCAGCATGATCGGAGATGATATTATAAGTTTAACCTATATGGAAAAAGAATTACATTATTTACAATATCTACAAATGTTTAATTAAACATGACCACCACTACCTATGTCCCTGCTTCTCTCTACTCTCTTCCTGCCAGTGTCTTCTCTACTTTCTACTATCTGCTCTCTACTATCTACTATCTGCTCTCTATTGTCTGCTCTCTACTATCTGCTCTCTACTCTCTACTATCTGCTCTCCACTATCTGCTCTCTACTCTCTACTATCTGGTCTCTACTCTCCACTCTCCACTCTCTACTCACTACTCACTACTCTCTACTCACTACTCTCTACTCTCTACTCTCTACTCTCTACTCTCTACTCTCTACTCTCTACTCTCTACTCTCTACTCTCTACTCTCTACTCTCTACTGTCTACTCCCTACTCTCTACTCTCTACTCTCTACTCTCTACTCTCTACTCTCTACTCTCTACTCTCTACTCTCTACTCTCTACTCTCTACTCTCTACTCTCTACTCTCTACTCTCTACTCTCTACTCTCTACTCTCTACTCTCTACTCTCTACTCTCTACTCTCTACTCTCTACTCTCTACTCTCTACTCTCTACTCTATACTCTCTACTCTCTACTCTCTACTCTCTACTCTCTACTCTCTACTCTCTACTCTCTACTCTCTACTCTCTACTCTCTACTCTCTACTCTCTACTCTCTACTCTCTACTCTCTACTCTCTACTCTCTACTCTCTACTCTCTACTCTCTACTCTCTACTCTCTACTCTCTACTCTCTACTCTCTACTCTCTACTCTCTACTCTCTACTCTCTACTCTCTACTCTCTACTCTCTACTCTCTACTCTCTACTCTCCACTCTCTACTCTCTACTCTCTACTCTCTACTCTCTACTCTCTACTCTCTACTCTCTACTCTCTACTCTCTACTCTCTACTCTCTACTCTCTACTCTCTACTCTCTACTCTCTACTCTCCACTCTCTACTCTCTACTCTCCACTCTCTACTCTCTACTCTCTACTCTCTACTCTCTACTCTCTACTCTCCACTCTCTACTCTCCACTCTCTACTCTCTACTCTCTACTCTCTCCACTCTCTACTCTCTACTCTCTACTCTCTACTCTCTACTCTCTACTCTCTACTCTCTACTCTCTACTCTCTACTCTCTACTCTCTACTCTCTACTCTCTACTCTCTACTCTCTACTCTCTACTCTCTACTCTCTACTCTCCACTCTCTACTCTCTACTCTCTACTCTCTACTCTCTACTCTCTACTCTCTACTCTCTACTCTCTACTCTCTACTCTCTACTCTCTACTCTCTACTCTCTACTCTCTACTCTCTACTCTCTACTCTCTACTCTCTACTCTCTACTCTCTACTCTCTACTCTCTACTCTCTACTCTCTACTCTCTACTCTCTACTCTCTACTCTCTACTCTCTACTCTCTACTCTCTACTCTCTACTCTCTACTCTCTACTCTCTACTCTCTACTCTCTACTCTCTACTCTCTACTCTCTACTCTCTACTCTCTACTCTCTACTCTCTACTCTCTACTCTCTACTCTCTACTCTCTACTCTCTACTCTCTACTCTCTACTCTCTACTCTCTACTCTCTACTCTCTACTCTCTACTCTCTACTCTCTACTCTCTACTCTCTACTCTCTACTCTCTACTCTCTACTCTCTACTCTCTACTCTCTACTCTCTACTCTCTACTCTCTACTCTCTACTCTCTACTCTCTACTCTCTACTCTCTACTCTCTACTCTCTACTCTCTACTCTCTACTCTCTACTCTCTACTCTCTACTCTCTACTCTCTACTCTCTACTCTCTACTCTCTACTCTCTACTCTCTACTCTCTACTCTCTACTCTCTACTCTCTACTCTCTACTCTCTACTCTCTACTCTCTACTCTCTACTCTCTACTCTCTACTATCTGCTCTCCACTATCTGCTCTATACTCTCTACTATCTGGTCTCTACTCTCCACTCTCCACTCTCTACTCACTACTCACTACTCTCTCTCCTCCCTCAGTCTCTGTCTCTGTCTCTCTCTCTCTATCTCTCTCTCTCTCTCTCTCTCCCTCTCTCTCTCTCTCTCTCTCTCCTAGTTCTTTCCTCCACGCGCCTTGTAAATTCAAAAGAGACAACATTGTAATCAGAAATTGGCGTTTCATTCCCCGCTCTCTCTCTCTCTCTCTCTCTCTCTCTCCATCTTCCTCTCCCGCTGTCTCGCTCTGTGTTGTCCTCTGTCTCATTGTCTGTCCGTCTTTTGCCTCTACCCTTCAATTTGGAGCTTACCCGATGGGTAGGACCGCGATGAAGGATATCGCATCCTGACCACGCGCGCCATGCAAATGAATTACGTGACTGAATCGTTTAACTAACGGCAATTGCAAATGGCGAACGAAAAGCGAAACGCGAAACGCGAAACTCGAAAAGCGGGTGAAATTGTTCGAGTATTTGATTTCGCGTTGTTTTCACTCTCGACAATATAAAATGGACTAATTAATTAATGTGATAAAGACAGAGGGTGGCGCCGAGGTGTTGCAGGTCGATACAGGTGCGACAGAGTGCGACAAGGAAAGAGTGAGCGGGAGGGGAATCAATTAACGTTATTCATTCGAATACAATTAATTTTCATAATTAAGCCCGCCCGTTGCGCTCTTTGAAGTGGGTGCAACAGCAGTCAGCACAATATCCGCATCCAACTTGCGCATCCACATCCGCATCCGCATCTCTGGCTGCTGCTGCTGCTGCTGCTGCTGCTGCTGCTGCTGCTGCCTGCTGCTTGCTGGCTCCAATTTGCAGTGGCCCGGCACAAAAGCAATTGCCGAAGCGAGTGCCAATCTCAGCGACAGTGACAGCGACAGCGGCAGCGGCATAAACAGGTGACATCAGAGACAATAAGCTACAATAAAAACACACACACACACCCAAACACACACAGACAGACATATATGTACATATGTCGAGTTGGAAATAGCTAACAAAAAAAAAACTATATGCAACACAGAAATGCTCTACATTTTTAGAATTCACTAAGCTTGGATCAGTGATAATACTGCCAACTATCGATTAGCTTATTATCGCCACACAAATTGCGATAATGCTGAAATGCTCTGCTATCGCCCGGTGATACTCGTAGTCTTGCTAACTATCGTGATCAATGTCAGCACTAATTTTTTAACAGCAAAATATTTTCCATTTGCAGTCAACATATTTTTTTCACGACCTAAGTTTTTTCAATTGCTTATTTGGTCTGGCGCATTTTCTAGGGTGAATAATTTATGACTTTAAATAAACTAAAAACATTTGTGAATTGTTGTTATCTTAATGGCAATTTCTTCGGACAGAATTTATGGCATTCAATAAATCAAAATATTTAGGAATAATTATTTATTGAAAGCTTATTTCATTTGCTTTATTTTCTCAAACATTTCTTATGCGTTATGCCTGGCATGGCCAGTTTTTTGCATCACGAATGGAAAGGGTATACAAATGCAGCAGACACAAACACACACACACACACACACACACACACACACACACACACTCTCGAACACACACACAAGCTCACGCGATAAGCAACATTTTGTTAAGGCCACTTTGCGACATTTTAATTTAAATGCTAATCAGTTGCCAATAGAGTAAAAAGAGATGCTGCAGCAGCTAACTAGGTAACGGTGCCTGGACACGGACCAACTACTCGAACTGGAACAGCTACTCGGCCGGCTGCTGGGCTGCCTCGATGGAGCGTGTGTGTACAGGTTGCAAGCAATTTGATGCCGGGAGATGCAACAGCGCTGCAATTTGTATTTAAAATGTCCGAACATGGATTAGACAGGCACAACAGCCGAGAGGCCTATGCAGCAGCGCAGCAACGGCAGAAGGAGAGTAGCTCGTCTGGCAGCTGCTCGCTGGGACATCATTATCATTTGCATTTTTGGATACAATGTCCAGGGCCTGGGGCCGTTTATGTGCACAACATGCACAATAAGTATACCTGATAACATCAGCAACGCCCATTTTTGGGGTTTCAAAATGAACAAGCAACAAGCAACAGCAACAACAACAGCAACTATTTGTCGGTACTGCAATTTGCTGGCCGAAAATTAAACATTGCAAAAAGCTTGTGGAAAGCACATTACTTAAATTACAAATAAACAAGACAAGTTGGCCACAAGTTTGTCTTTGCACTTTTAAAGCTATTTGCGCTAACAACATAAAAGCCGAAATGAAAACAAACAAAAAGTCCGTTACCAAATATAGCGTAACGATAGCTGCGCGCGCTAAATTTTAACAGATAGCACGCAACGTACGTTACGTTGGCGCCAAACAAAACTGCAAGCCGATACTCTCACCACTCTGAAGCTGACTGCTACAGCACGCAACCAACCAGGCTGTCCACTTATCGATAACAATCAAAGTGCATAGCTGGCACCGCACGTGGAAGACAAACATTAAAAGAAAATAAAGACGGGCGCAATTGGAAAATAAAAGAAAATACATAAGCATGGACGTGGAAAACATACAAGTGGATGTCTTTATGCCTAAGAAGGCAATAAAACGCAGCGCTTGTGCAAGTAGCGGAGACGTGGAAATGCCACTGGACGTATTGTCAGAGGTGGAAGGCACAGGACGTTCAAAGCTCGGACAAGCTCCAATGGCGAAAAGGATACGCAGCGAGCTCCGCAAGGTATCCGTGCCACCACACAGATACAGCTCACTCAAAGAGAATTGGCTGAAAATCTTTACGCCGATAGTGGAGCATATGAAACTGCAAATCCGCTTCAACATGAAAGCGCGTCAAGTGGAGTTGCGCATTGGACCCGAAACTCCAGACATATCCAATTTGCAAAGAGGCGCCGACTTTGTCAAGGCCTTTCTGTGCGGCTTTGAGGTGGACGATGCCTTGGCACTGCTCCGTTTGGAGGATCTCTTCATAGAGACCTTTGAGATCAAGGATGTAAAGACGCTGCGCGGCGATCATCAGTCCCGTGCGATCGGTCGCCTCGCCGGCAAAGGTGGACGCACGAAATTCACCATCGAGAATGTGACCAAAACTCGAATTGTGCTCGCTGATAGCAAGATCCATATACTGGGCAGCTATCAGAACATTCAGCTGGCACGTCGCGCCGTTTGCAACCTGATCCTTGGCTCACCGCCAAGCAAAGTTTATGGAAATCTGCGATCCGTTGCATCTCGCCTCTCGGAGCGCATGTGAAGGCTGTGATCATGGGGCCACACTGAGAGGGCCTAGCGTGGATCTATACTACAATTAGAAATAAGATAACTTTTTATACATTTTTTTTTTTATTTTTCAGCTTCGTTAAATCTTAAATAAATAATTATGTATAATGTATGCTCTTTTTATATGTTATACAATATATTTTTGTATATTCTATAATTTCTATATTTTATTTTGTATAATAGTCTCTTGATCATAAAAATAGAAGTGCGACTGAAAATTTCATAAAAACAGTAGTGCACTACTACGACTCTTAAAATTAACATAAATATTTATATATATGTACATATATATTCAAATTGTTTTCAAAATATATTTATCGCACTACTATTTTTATGAACATTTCAGTCGCACTATTATTTTAATGAACATTTCAGTCGCACTACTATTTTTATGAACAGTTATGTCGCACTACTATTTTTAAGACCACAACTGTATATACATATGTATATATAATGCTATATAAATTTGACAACTTTCTATATATTTGTACCTTTCTTTCTGTGGACCAGTTCAACTGAACCGCGAACCAATTAGTCGTTCATTCATTCGTAAGTAGATGATCTACGCCAACTTTTGAGTCACGGAACTTATGCACAAGTTCTCTTCTCAAATCTTCTTTTCTCTTCCCCTCAGTCGAATGCATGAGAATCGCATAGAAAGGCGATCAACTGTAAAAGCAGGTATGTAGCAAATTATAAGTAAATCTTTCCGACTCTATTAACAAACTGAACTGAAGCAACTTTCATCAGCTTCATTTCACACAAGTCTCCAGAACTATTTAAACAGCAGATCTACAATTTCATATAATGACAACACGCTTTTAGTTTGTTAATAAATAAATAATAGAATTTAGATATATTTTACACAAATACAATTACAATTATACACACGGAACTGCACTTATAAAACAACACTGTGAATCAATAATGTGAAACGGAATAATCGGCTGGCTGGGCTGTGCTGTGCTGGGGATTGATCCAATCCTTTACAGCTTGGTCAGAATGAGCAGCAGGAGCATGACGAAGGTAACGGCGGCCAGCACGAGAATGATGCACATTTTGCGATTCTTGCGCTGGTACATTTCCGCACGCTGCAGCTGTCGCATGCCTTCGGAAACGCGCGTCTGCGTCTGTTCCACATTGTAGTCGATGCGATCGAGTACTGTGCCCTGCTCCTGCACCATGTGGCCCAAATCCTTGAAGATGTCATTGAGATCGTAAATGGATTTGACTATTTTCGTCACCTCCTCCTCGCGATGCTGGGCCAAACGTGAGTTCTCCTCCTCGAAGAGCAGCAATTGCTGCTGAGTCATGCGATTGGCCAATGGCTTCTTAAAATTATCGTCGATCTGCTGCTCATCATCCTCGAAGAGATACGCATTCGCCTGACTCTTGCCAGCACCATCCAGTGGCTGCAGAAAATTGTCAAAGGTATCCACAAAGTTGTTGGGCGGCTCATCGCCGCCAAAGTTGCCCAGCTCGACATTGGTAAATTCGTTTGCATTGTCAAAATATTTCTGGGAGCGTTCCTCGCGCGAGTTGAGCTGCAGCAGATACGCATTTTGGCTGCCGCGAAATTTGACAGTCAGATCCTGCAGCTGGAGTAGCGCACAGTGCACCGCATTGGCTGTGAGACGTTGCTCCACTTTGCTGCCGACGCCCAGGCTGGAGCGAACGCATTGGATGTGCCGATGGGTGCTTGCTATCAGCTTGGCCACAATCTGGCTGAGCACTTCGATTTCACATTCGTCATCTTTTTGGTCATCGAAGGTGGGACGCAGCAGGTGGCGTGCATGCAGTGAGCCAAGCTCATCCAGTTTCGGTTTGATTCTACATTGGTAATTATACAAAATTAATAACTAGGCAAATCGTAATTGACAACTCTGTGTATTCATTGCAATCTCACTTGGACATCGTGTATTGCGCCTCCTCGAACTTGTCTAACCAAATGGGTGGGGTGCCATAATCATCTTGCATTTCGAGTCCCTCCTCAGCCTCGCGTACGGAATGCTTCAACAGACGCTCTGAGTCGCTGCCACGCTGTTTAATTTAAATATAAGTTCTACTCATTTGAATCATTTCATCCATATGGACGATCAATTGGTTTGACCCTTACCCGTTCGTCATAATGATTGCGATTCTTGCTGGCATTGTTGCGCATGATAACAAACACCTCGGTTAGATTTCGCGAAGTCATCTTCGCGTTGTAAACAGCCTGGTTGTGTATACGAAGAAATTTTAGCTAGTCTATGTAAATCTTACATTTTATTTATTTGCTATTGGTATGATGAAATAATCGAATCATCCTATCGATGCAACGACTTGTGTGAATATATCCATATATCGATTTAAATGCGCAACAGCTGTGCAAACGCAAAAAAGAGCACACGTAGAACATTGGCGCAAAAGCGAGCATACTTAACGCACTGCAGTGTCGTTACGTTACGTAACTTTAGACGGTTTTTTTATTCAAATTAATTTATAAGAATAGTAATAATGTTACTAAGGATAACAATCCATATATTTGGTCTTAATTATTTTTATTCTTTTGATCATTTGATGCTAACAACAGATTTGTCAGCCTATTAAAAGGCACTTCGAAGAACAGAGTCAACGGAATGGACAGCAACGAAACTACAACAAAATGTGCCACAAACAGATAGAGCTGCAACGACAGGCTAAGTTAATAAAGAACTGTTCAAACTGCTAACTACTTAAACTTACCAAAATGCTAAAATCCGAAGGTATTGATTCGCTAAGTGAGTAGTAAATGTGGAGTATGATCGTAGGATTGAGCAGATAGATGGCAAAAGTAATCCGATCGAGGCGCTGAAACCAATTCGACTCGAGGAAGTGGACCAGCCAAAGTTTTACTCTGTAACTGCCATCGATGCGAAAACTGCAGAAAATTAGATGTGCCGTGGCTACGGATGCTAAGAGGCGGAAAAATACAAATGCGCTGCCAACGACTGATACGCTGGCCAACTGCAAGTTCTGCAGCTGTCCAATTAGCCACAGAGTGACGCCCGCGTGCGCACATTTAGCTAGCTTGGTATGAAAGAGTACTTCAAAGGGAGCTTTCAAGCTGTGGGCATGTGCATAACCATAAATGCCGCCTATGAGATAGGACAACATACGGACAGACGGTTTTGTGTAAACCCAATCACCTATGGTATATATGCCCTCCATGGTATTGGGTGCATCCAGGTAGATGAACAGTAAAACGGTGTAAAGCATATTTCCAATGAGTAGCAGCCAAACCAATCGTCGCACCAGCTGTGGATGTCTAAAGAGATGGTTTTGGATATAGCTATTATTTAGATAAAGGATTCGAGCCCACCTGGTGTACATGTACAGCATCAACATGGCCATCATATGGAGCTGCATGTCACAGCCGAGAGACCAGGTCCAATTGCAGCACGACTGGCTTACGGGAAACAGATTCTGCACCAAGAGGACATTGCGCCACCAATGCTGCTCGCACAGTTCATCCACGGGCTCGGCAAAATGAAAGACCGATGTCTCGCGATGGTAGTTGAAGCTCACCACGGTGATCAGGATGACGACGCACTGCAGCAGAGCCAGTCGTAAGTGTCGTTGGGCCACTTGCCTCAGAAAACGCCGCGCAACGCCGGGCAGCGTATCACTCGCAATGCTGCGCTGCAGTGGAACGTTGTGCATGAAATGGGAGACGGTGAGGAAGCCACTGTCGAGAGGGGATCGAACTGTTTAGTGTCCGTCTTACACATATGTATGTATGCAGAGATACCCTGTAGTTGTCTTTGGATAAGCCAAAACTTACCTTCGAGGCGGAACATGGACGGATGGACAGAGATGGATATAACGAAAGAGAAAGAGAGAGAGAGAGAGAGAGCGAGAGAGAGAGAGGGAGAAAGAGAGAATGAGAGAGAGAGGGAGAAAGAGAGAATGAGAGAGAGAGAGAGAAAGCCCTAAGCATTAGCTTGCTTACCTGATGACAAAAAATACCTCCATCATGAGTCCCACAGGAATTTTAATAGTCAGATTAATTAGGTTGCCAGCCAGATCCGCCGAGTGATTCACCGAGAAGAATTGATACCAAATGATATGGAAGCCGAGAAGAGCCGATGCGCTACAGACGCGCAATCCATTGATCACTGCGATCTTCTGACTGCCCACTGGGGGCAGCTGCCACAGACGCCGCCAGTTGGCAGCCACATCGAAACAGGCAAAGATGCGGCTAGCTGGAAAGAAGCCACTGCTGGCTAGGCAAAGCAGCAGAAGACTTGCAGTCAGCAGCAGCAGCAGCCATCGAACTGCGGGACGGCTAAAGAAGGCAGCGCTCAGCTCTGGACGTTTAACGTAGACCAGCTCCAGCTGCAGCTCCATGCGTTGCTCCCAGCTTCCCTCTGCTTTGGCTGCCGCTAAGCTCTGGCTGAGCAGCTGCTCCAGCTGCTGTGGATCACAGCTGTGCGGCACGCAGAGTCCCACATGCAGCAGTTGCCTCGCTCTCATGGTCGTGGTCAGCTGCCAGGTGGAGTTGGTTCTCAGATAAGCAACGCTGTAGGCGTGGTCGAAGGGCGCGCGCTGTCGCAGCAGCTGCTGATGTTCCCTTGTGAAGTCCTGCAGCAGCGGCTCATTGAGTGCTCGACAGGTGAGGCGATTGCCCAGCCACAGGCTGTTGGCCAACATGAAATTGTTAAAGCCGCTGCCAGAGGCATCTAAAGCTGCAAGGAATCAAATTTGAATAGATCCTTGTTGCCTGCCCATTCCTATCTTATCCAATCTTACCTTTCAGAGCCCAACTCTGATTCGCCTGCCAGGCGGAATGTAGCTCACGAAGCTGCGCCACGCACTGCGTCGACTCCGAGGCTTTATTCTTGGCCGCCAACTGCGACAGCTGCAGCAGCAGCGAATTGGACTCTAAGGCGCCAACTAGGATAGGCAGCAATAACAATAGGAACAACATGATTCCCGAAGCTTTCAGCTTCCATTCGCATCGAATACGAAACACAGACTAAGCAGCGACTAATTCAGATCGAGACATAGCTGAGAGGGTCATGAACTTTTGCTCAGTTCTGACTTACAACTGTCATTTATGTAATACAACATTTTGGACCCAATCAAAAGAAGACTAGAGTCTAGTGAAGTTTTATCACTAGACCTAAAACCTTGTTCGACTGTTAAAAGCGAATGAGTTTGTTTGTAAAACAATAAAAGAGTGTTAAAGGCTGAAGTGAACGATAATGAAATGAGCCAAGAATAGTTCGCTAGAGTGAATCGACTACTAATACTCTAGATATGTGATAGACACGTATCTATATAACCTTGACATTTCATTCTGACACTGGTGCAGTCAAATATATATGTATACATCAAATATCATTTATCTATTAACTTTTTAATTCGATCCATCGGTGGGGTAACAAACTTACCAGATTTTGTGGCTCTAACCATATAAATATGGAAGATAAAATTTTCTTTCGATTTGCCAAGCCCAATGCGAGTGGATACATGTAATACATATTAGATGACACGAATGTACATTCGAAATATGAACTATGTAGCCGCAGTAATTATATTTGTTGAACTTTTCGAATTAATGCAAAAACCAAAACGATTTTATCGATAGTTTGCAAATGGGAAAAGTCTTGGATAAGCACGAACGCAAAAGAGAGCAATGTAAACGCATAATTGAGCCAAGTGCACAACTGTAAGTAAACGCAAATTGAGCAACATAGCGCAAAATAAAGCATTTTGAAGAGCAGTCTTAACAGAACAACAAAATTAACAGTTCTGCATTCAAATAATTTGCACAAGACAAAGTTACTAAAGGTTCATATATTTTATATTCATTTCAATTAATAATCTTAATTACTTAATCACTTTTATTCTTACGATCTTTTGAGGCTAACAATAGATTTGTCAGCCTATTAAAGGGCAGCTCGAAAAACAGAGTCAACGGAATGGACAGCAACGAAACTACAACAAAATGTGCCACAAACAGATAGAGCTGCAACGACAGGCTAAGTTAATAAAGAACTGTTCAAACTGCTAACTACTTAAACTTACCAAAATGCTAAAATCCGAAGGTATTGATTCGCTAAGTGAGTAGTAAATGTGGAGTATGATCGTAGGATTGAGCAGATAGATGGCAAAAGTAATCCGATCGAGGCGCTGAAACCAATTCGACTCGAGGAAGTGGACCAGCCAAAGTTTTACTCTGTAACTGCCATCGATGCGAAAACTGCAGAAAATTAGATGTGCCGTGGCTACGGATGCTAAGAGGCGGAAAAATACAAATGCGCTGCCAACGTCTGATACGCTGGCCAACTGCAAGTTCTGCAGCTGTCCAATTAGCCACAGAGTGACGCCCGCGTGCGCACATTTAGCTAGCTTGGTATGAAAGAGTACTTCAAAGGGAGCTTTCAAGCTGTGGGCATGTGCATAACCATAAATGCCGCCTATGAGATAGGACAACATACGGACTGACGGTTTTGTGTAAACCCAATCACCTATGGTATATATGCCCTCCATGGTATTGGGTGCATCCAGGTAGATGAACAGTAAAACGGTGTAAAGCATATTTCCAATGAGTAGCAGCCAAACCAATCGTCGCACCAGCTGTGGATGTCTAAAGAGATGGTTATGGATATAGCTATTATTTAGATAAAGGATTCGAGCCCACCTGGTGTACATGTACAGCATCAACATGGCCATCATATGGAGCTGCATGTCACAGCCGAGAGACCAGGTCCAATTGCAGCACAACTGGCTTACGGGAAACAGATTCTGCACCAAGAGGACATTGCGCCACCAATGCTGCTCGCACAGTTCATCCACGGGCTCGGCAAAATGGAAGACCGATGTCTCGCGATGGTAGTTGAAGCTCACCACGGTGATCAGGATGACGACGCACTGCAGCGGAGCCAGTCGTAAGTATCGTTGGGCCACTTGCCTCAGAAAACGCCGCGCAACGCCGGGCAGCGTATCACTCGCAATGCTGCGCTGCAGTGGAACGTTGTGCATAAAATGGGAGACGGTGAGGAAGCCACTAATGAGAGGAGATCGAACTGTTTAGTGCTTGTCAGTAGTCGGAACACGACAAGGATATACCCTGGACAGCGGACGGAATTCTGTTTAAAACATACTAGCAAAGGTGCATACATAAACATGAATGAACCTATTCATATACTAAACAAGTACAGGAGCTCTACTCCAGTGAGTCTACGGAGAAGATACCCTGAACCCAGTGCAAATTATACACAACCATCTAATTACTGTAAAGCATCATTATATAAAGACTTAAATCTGTAGCTCTTATACGAACAGACAGGCGGATGGACAGGCAGATGGATAGACAAATGGCTTGGCAGGCAGATGTCAGGTCTGCGTTGCGTCATGGTTTCATAATTCTGGGCTAAAAACATGGGTATCTATTGTCCTAGCGTGCGCTAAGTTCTCACAGAAGAATGCATAGAAAGAGTTTAATAATTAAACAGAATGTTTATAAGTAGCATATAATATATATATATAAAGGATATCCTACCTGATGACAAAGAAAACTTCCAACGCTACCGGCAACAGAATGTATATGCTCATAGTGACCAGTGCTCCGACAAGATTCGCCGAGTGATTCACCGAGAAGAATTGATAAAAAACGATATGCAAGCCGAGTAGAACCGAAGCGCTACAGACTCGCAATCCATTGATCACTGCGATCTTCTGACTGCCCACTGGGGGCAGCTGCCACAGACGCCGCCAGTTGGCAGCCACATCGAAACAGGCAAAGATGCGGCTAGCTGGAAAGAAGCCACTGCTGGCTAGGCAAAGCAGCAGAAGACTTGCAGTCAGCAGCAGCAGCAGCCATCGAACTGCGGGACGGCTAAAGAAGGCAGCGCTCAGCTCTGGACGTTTAACGTAGACCAGCTCCAGCTGCAGCTCCATGCGTTGCTCCCAGCTTCCCTCTGCTTTGGCTGCCGCTAAGCTCTGGCTGAGCAGCTGCTCCAGCTGCTGTGGATCACAGCTGTGCGGCACGCAGAGTCCCACATGCAGCAGTTGCCTCGCTCTCATGGTCGTGGTCAGCTGCCAGGTGGAGTTGGTTCTCAGGTAAGCAACGCTGTAGGCGTGGTCGAAGGGCGCGCGCTGTCGCAGCAGCTGCTGATGTTCCCTTGTGAAGTCCTGCAGCAGCGGCTCATTGAGTGCTCGACAGGTGAGGCGATTGCCCAGCCACAGGCTGTTGGCCAACATGAAATTGTTAAAGCCGCTGCCAGAGGCATCTAAAGCTGCAAGGAATCAAATTTGAATAGATCCTTGTTGCCTGCCAATTCCTATCTTATCCAATCTTACCTTTCAGAGCCCAACTCTGATTCGCCTGCCAGGCGGAATGTAGCTCACGAAGCTGCGCCACGCACTGCGTCGACTCCGAGGCTTTATTCTTGGCCGCCAACTGCGACAGCTGCAGCAGCAGCGAATTGGACTCTAAGGCGCCAACTAGGATAGGCAGCAATAACAATAGGAACAACATGATTCCCGAAGCTTTCAGCTTCCATTCGCATCGAATACGAAACACAGACTAAGCAGCGACTAATTCTGATCGAGACATAGCTGAGAGGGTCATCAGTTTTTACCTGATTTACATTGTAGCTAGTTTTTGTATTATATTGTAAGTGGGACATGAGCGACTAGAACATGCTCTTCAATCAACTTAAGTCTTCTTTAAGATATATATATATATATATATATATATATATTAGATAATATTCTATACCGCATTGCAGCTGGGGCTGTAGCTGTGGCTTTTCTAGTTTTTAATGTTTATCAATATTAAGGCGAGAGTAGAGCAGTGCAGAAGCGTAGAACCTTACATCGGCCATGTAGCTGTGTATGCCTTATATGGCGTCAACATTCCTAGTGTATATTGCTTGTAAGGCCTAGACTCTTATCATTGACACTTTAAGTACATTGTTGAAATCTAGTTATAGACAATGTAACATTCTAGGGGTGCAAAATTGAACCTAGACATGCATGTATTGAAGTGAACAAGTTTCACTTGAGAAAAGTCATTGCTAGCTGAGCTTGTTGCTTAATTTAATCGGATTATATTAATTTAAGGTAATCATGTTATAGTATATATGAACACGAGGGCTGCTCAATAAGTATCTCTATCATGACTTAGTTATTATCCAAGCTAAAGGGGAGGGAGGGGGCGTCCTCCTGTTGCTGTACCTTGGAGCTTATAGCTTGAGCAGTGGCAACAAATGATCCACGCAAGGCTCAGGGACATTGCTCATATTGCTGCTTTGATTCTAAATTTTTTATAATTTTCACACATTTCTGTACTTTGAAATAACATGAGAATTGTTTATCAAACATAATCTATGGCCTTGTACATAACAGATATGAATTCAACATGTTTTCTTTCTCTCTTCACTCTGCCTCAGCAATAGCTATGCAGAGCACACGCTTACCGTTTGTTTTTAATTGAAATTCAATTAATTCATTTATTAAGTTAATTCATTTTTTTTTTGCCTGTGAATCCAATATCTTCTTCTTCTAGAAAACCATCAGAGTGGTGCTATTTTAAATTTCGCAGCTATATATATACTATATAATTTTTAATTTTTTTTTTTTAATTATTTATTTTGGCACTTTATTTTTTGCTTGTTTTTTTTATTATTATTTTTATTATTATAATAATTATAATTGGAATTCTTTTGTTTTTCTTTTATTATTTTTAGCAAATGAATTATTATTAATTTTTAATTATTATTAAGTATTACAATTTTTATTTGTTGCTTGTCATCTTTTTCTGCTTCTTCCTCGTCTACAGGTTTAAGTACGTTAATTAAGTAGTAAGTGGAAATAATTAATTAATCAATTAATTAGTTAGTTGGCTCGCTCAAAAATATTATTATTATTATTATTATTAAATATATATATTTAACGTTTAACTATACAACAAAATTAGTAAAGAAAAAAAAAAAAAAAAAAAAAACATTTAAATTTAAAATTTGTATATAATATATGGAAGATATATATAGAAAAAAATGTATATATAAATGTTTAGCAGCAAAAATACAAAGTGAAAAAAGTAGAAGAAAAATTTAGCTGAAAAAAAGTTGTTTTTTTTTTGGGGCCTTTTATATTTATTTGCCGCTAGTCAAATGAAACTAAAAGCCAGAAGGAAAAGAGGGAGAAAGAGTGAAAGAGAGAGAGAGAGAGAGAGAGTGTGAGAGAGAGGGCAAGGCAATTAGAGTTTACTTGCGCTGGCGCAGCTCAATGATGGTGGCGCCAGAGCCGCGACGCAGCTGCTGCTGCTGCTGCTGCTGCTGCTGCTGCTGCATGTGAGCAGCGTGCATATGATGCGGATGTGCATGTGTATGTGTATGTGCGTGTGTGTGTGCGTGTGCGTGTGCGTGTGTGTGTGCGTGCGTGTGTACGTGTGAGTGTGTGTGCTGCTGCTCATCGGCATAGAGCTGCCGCTTGTGCTCGTCGCTGCTGCGCCGCACAATGCTCGCCGTATCCTTGTTCAGCTCGACAGTGGGTGGCGCCCGCGAGTCCAGCGAATATTTCGGCTGCAATGGATACTTGTGCCGCGTGGCATAGTCCGGCTCGTACAGATCGGGCGCCTGCTGATGCAAATTGCGTAGATAGTGCTGCTTCTTATTGTTGTTGTCCTCCGTGGCATAGAGATCATCGTCGTTGCTCGATATTTTGGTCAAATCCTTCTGGCTGCGACTAATCAGATTCACAATCGACGGACTCTTCAGGCCGCTCTTCAACGAATTCTCCTTGGCCTGATAGAGATGCGGATTCGATTTGTATGCCTGCAGCTGCAGTTGCGTCTGCATTGCCAGCTCCTGTTTGCCATTATTGTTGTTGTTGTTGTTGCTGTTGCTGTTGCTGTTGCTGTTGATGTTGCTGTTGTAGTTGTTTCGGGTCAACTTCTCGATGTAAATGGGACTAGGATCGTTGCTGCCATTCATGCCATGCACGTTGAAGCTTTTGCTGCGATTCAGGACCTTGGCATAGGTGCGCGCCGGCTTCGCCGGGCCCAGCTCCATGGCTTGGCCAAGTTGTCGCGGCGCCGACTGTTGCTGCTGCAGCTGCTGCTGTTGCTGCTGTTGCTGTGGCTGTGCTGCCATATATTGCGGTTTCTTGTCCAGTGTTTGATTGTAGCGCGGCTGCGCGCGATACTGATTCGTTGGCTCGTGCAGCTTGCGCGGCAGCGTCTGCGCATTCCTAAAGTCTGGCTGCATTTGCAACAAATTCGGCGTCGAGCCACTGAAGCGCTGTCCGTGCTTCTGATACCGACCCAACGTTGTGGTTGTTGTTGCTGCCCCAGTTGCTGCCGCTCCAGTTGCCGTTGCTGTTGCTCGCGTGTCGTAGTAGTCGTCCTCCTGGTATCTGGGCTGCCGGGTGGCGGCACGTCCGTGCGCATGCCGCTCGTAGATGTTCTCCTTGCCATAGAGCGTGCTCGAATAGGGATCTTCGCCCAGATAGTAGCGCTGGCGCGGACTCATCGACTGGGTCTCAGCCGATTCGGCGCGCTTGAAGCTGGTCGTCTGACGCAACGAACTCTCCGACTCATTGCTGCTGTGACGCAGTTGTCCATTGTTGTTGCTGTTGTTGTTCTGGTTGTTGTTGTTGTTGCTGTTGTTGCTGTTGCTGCTGTTGTTGCCACCAATATGCCCATCGATAACATTGTATTGCTGATATGTGGTCAGCTGCTGAGCCGCTGTCTGATTGGTATTCGGCGACTGTTCGCGCGACTTGCTCGCGGCGCTCTTCATGCGAAACTTGCGCTCCGCACTCGCCGAACGTATCTTGCTGACCAGCTTGCGCAGCGAATTGCCAATCACCTGGCCCATTTTGCTTGGCTTGCTGCTGCCGCTGGTCTGCGTGGACAGATTCGAGGTGGACATCGATGTGTGGCCATTGATGGCCGTTGGATAGCTGGAGCTGGGCGCAAAACGCGTGCGCTGCTGCTGCTTGCGATTCAGCGTCATCGTGCTGGCGACTGTCGGCTCTATGTGAACATTGGGCATTTGCCGGCCAATGGGCCGATTGATCATGTAGTCCACCTGGGGCGACGAGCTGCGACTGCGACTGCGGCTGCGCGGCGGCGGCGAATAGTCGGGCGGCGGCTCCAATTGTGTTAAGGCATTCGTTGGCAGCAGCTTGTTGTTCTTGTTGTTGTTGCTGTTGTTGCTGTTGCTGTTGTTGCTGCTGCCAATATTGCTGGCTGTGAGCAGATGCTGGCCATGCTGGCCATGCTCAACGATCTTCTTCTCAATGGCACGTCGTCGCTGCGGCACTGTCGGTCGACCCAAATTGCTGCTGCTGCTGCTCACGGCAAACTCCAGCTGTGTCGCACTCTTGCCACGCCCACTCATTGGCAGTTGACTAATCGGATTGCTGCTGCTGCGCCCATGGCCATGCAGCTGGCCATAGGCCACACGCTTCAGCGATGGCTCCTCGTTGCGCACAACACCAGCTGTTCCGGCTGCCGCGCCAACACCAGCTGCTGTTCCGGCTGCTGTTAGCTGTGAACGCATTGCTCCCGGCCCGGGTATGGCATCGAGATCATCGAGTGCATCGCGTGAGCCACGCGCCGATCTGGCCAGAAACTGCGAAGACAAACTCTGACGCTTCTGCTGCAATATATCCTCGCGGCTCACATAGCTGTCGCTGCTCGGCGGCAGCACATCTGGCGCCACGTTCAGCTGCTTGCGCCGTATCGTCTCCTGCAGATCCTCGCGAAACGCTTGCGTCGAGAAGTGATTGAGCGTGGGCGCCTCCTTGCGTTCCGACCAATTCGAGATGCCCTGATAGTATTTGCCGCGTCCAGCATCCTTCACATACTTTCGCTCTAGTGTGCTGCGCTCCCGCTCACGTTCTCTTTCTCTGTCTCTTTCTCGCTCTCGCTCTCGCTCTCGTTCTCGTTCTCTGTCTCCAGTTCGTGGCAGTGTTTGATTGTTAACGGCAATGGCGGCGGCAGCTGCTGCTGCTGCTGCTGCTGCGGCTGCTGCTGCTGCTGCTGTTGGCTGCTGGCTTTGCGATTTGATGGTCACATTGAAGTAACTCTTCTTGGTGGGCTCCACGTCCAGCTCGTTGGCCTCGTCGTCGCGTGAGTCATTCGAGGCTGTCGACTCGCTGCCAAAATGTGATTCGAGCCATTTCATGGTCTCGCCCTTGCGCGTCTCCTCCTCACGATCGAAGTCGAGCGGTCGCTTGGTCAGCGCATCTTTGCGATCGGCCAGCAGGGCCACCTCTGCAAGAGCCAACCAGATTTAGAGTTCGGGTTTTTTATCTATTTTTACAGGGTATCTGTAGCACTGTGGCACTCACCTTTCTGCTGCTGCTGCTGCTGTGTGCGCCGCAGCTTGCGCATGCGATCCGACAGGCTATCCCAGTCACCCGGCCGCTCCAGCGAGCCATCCTTTTCCATTTGCGTTGTCTCCGCCGCGTAGCGCATCTCGGTGGCCACCAGTTTGCCGTCGGCTAACAAATCCACATGCTGTTCGTCGCGCTGCTTGAAGTACCGCTGATTCGCAGCCGTTGTGGTCAACTGTTCATTGCCCAACAGCTGGCCCGCTGGCTGATCCGGTTCCTCGTCGCCGTCGAGTATTAGTTCGTGCTCGGTGGTGCGCTTACTTTCGGTTACCAGTGTGCCGTCCTCCTGGGCCAGGCAACGCTTTTGCGTATCCTCCGAATCGATTGTCTTGCGCGATCGGCTCGTATTGGCCACCAGCTGCGGTCCAAGCGGCACCAACTGCTGCTGACTCTCTGGCGAGCAGAGCACCGCCTCTAGATCCTCGACACCGTCACGAACGGCCTTCACGTAGGTCTACAAGAAATCGATATCGAAATTAGTTATGTAACACATAAAAACAGATTCTGTCTGCAGCAGTTAAATATCAATTGAAGATCACAAGATAAGGATTGGCTGAAGATCAACTGAGAATTGGGTGAAGATCAGATGAGTATCAGGTTAAGATCAGATGAACATCGGTAGAGAATTGGATGAAGATCAGATGAGAATCACATGAAGGTGAACAGCAGATGTTGATCAGATGAAGTTGAAATGAAGATCAACTGAGGATCAGTGGAAGATCAGATGAGGATCAGATGAGAGTCAGATGAATATCAGATGAAGATCGAAAGAGAATTGGATGCAGACCAAATGAGCATCATGTGGATCACGTTAAGTTCAGATGGAGATCGGATGAAGATCTGATGAAGATTTGATAAGGATCAGCTGAAGATAGGCTGAAGATCGTATGAGAATCGAGTGTAAATCAGATGAGAATCAGATGAGTATCAATTGAAAATTAAATGAATTTTATATTCATATATATAATTCATATATAATATAAAGATCGAATGAATATATGTAATTTGAAAAGTAAATAATGTTCATGTGACGTTCGAAATTGATTCATATTCAGATAAATGTAAAACGATTCTCAGATCTATAAATAAGACATTAAGTTCATTTGAATAATGAATGCATCTGAAATTCAAAGAAATATCATGAAAATAATAATGCTTTTTCGACGAAGATCAAAGCGAAACTCAAATAAAAGCTAATATTAATCAATCCAATCAAAACGAATAAAATTAGATAAAGACTGTGAACAAAAGGATTAATAGGAATTATATGATATGCTCCATAACAGAGTGTCAAATGAAAGACAGACTTGAATGAGCTATAGCTCATGTGTTTATGTCAAAACAAGTTTGACAGCATCTAGAAACTCATGCGATGATCAAGTTTTGTGTGGCTCACATCAGGCAAAGATCAAGTGAAAATCATTTAAAGATCACAGCAAATCAGCTAATATATTGATCGATAAGCTGAGCTGAAAGCTAAGTGAAGATCATGTGCGAAACAGTGGAGCATTAGATGAAGATCTTAAGAAAAGTGAATAAAGATCGACACACGAGACGAATTGATGATCTACTGTTGAGGATCGTGTAATGTAAAGAGTAGATCATTGCAGATCTTTAAAATGTGAAACAAAAGAGCTGATGATCGACAACTAAGATGCTATGTTGCAGATGAAACGCAGATCTCCTTCTCTCAAATTAGCAAGATCTACATGAAAGATGAAGTGAAGATCTCCAGTTGAAGATCTTCGGAGAACTAGTTAATTAGATTTGAAGATCTTCAATTGGAGATCATCTTGTATGTAGATCGTGCTCATTTGAGAGATGAAGATCTTCTAATGTAAAGAACTAGATCTTGTAAATGTAAAATAAAGCAACAATTATTCGGCAATGAAGATCATTTGGAGATATTTGAAAGATCACTTAACGATCTCGAACCTTTGAAAAACTAAGATCACATAAAGATCTCAGATCTTAAAGTCTTTGACAGTAAATAAATAAGACTTGAGGATGTTCCAACTAAGATCTAACTGATCTTTATTAGATCAAGATGCAACAGCTACGAAATCTCATTTAAAAAGTGGAATCAGAGAAATCTATATATATTCAGATCAGCTTGAAAAGCAATTAAGGTTAATAGATGACCTCGAAAGGCAGAAATTGAAATTTACATAGGTCAACGCAAACGGCTTTCTCACAGCTGTAGCTGAATTTGAATTCGATTGGGCAGGAAGTTAAGAAACGATCTTTGCTTAAGCTTTTAGAGATCTAATACAAACCCGGATTCATAGCAAAAAGATTATCAAATGGAACAAAAGCCGGAGACAGACAGACAGACAGACAGACGAAACAATGGATCCACACAAATTTCTATCATTAAATTGTTCTCTTTTTGTGTGTGTGTGTGTGTTGAATGTTGATCAGGTTGCATCATCGACATGGTCGATGCGTCGAATGCTTCTTGCTTTAAAGTCGATGCAATTGCCACACACACACACACACACACACACACACACACACATAGATATGCATATAGTGTAACTTAGAGAACGGCTTGGCTTGGTATTCAGAGCAAGACATAAACCACACTGCACCACAATTTATTTCGTTTCGTTTCGTTTTCACAAGTGGGCGGCACACAATTCAAATTACAAAGCCGACTTTTTGCAAAAATGGCAAATAACGGTTCAGAATGCGACACCTGAACTGAAGCCGAAGAAGATGAAGAAGATGATGATGAAGCAGCAGAAGAAGCAGCAGCAGCAGCAATGCCTCAAGGTCAGCTCGTGGTTGGCTTTGTCCCTGTTGTTGATGACAAGCAAAATGCACGCATCGCTGGATAAGACTAGAGAAAGAGAGAGAGAGAGAGAGGGAGGGGGACAGAGACGCCATAGCTCCACTGAGCAACCACTTGACCACTTGATGGAACATTCAGTTATACATAACATGATGTTGTTGTTGCTGTTGTTGCTGTTGTTGCTGTTGTTGCTGTTGGCGACCTTGTTTAACGGTAACGCGCGTAGAAAGTGTTTTGTTTTTTGTTGTTGTTGCTGTTGCTGTTGTTTTGCTTTTTTTTCGACTTTAGCTTGAAGCTGCAAAACTTGAATGTCAGCTATAGCCACAACAATAACATGAAATTCATCTTCCTCCCCCCACCACCAGCCCCTCATCATATCACACTTAAGTCCCATTGCTACTCCTCTGCAGCCGCCGGCGGCGCTGAATTTGACTGCTCATTGAACGATCGATGGACACGAATTCATTAAAAGCACACAAAAAAAAAAAAAAACAACAACAAAACAACACCAAAAACAACATTGATAAAAAGTAAAAGCGTTTTAATACCCTACACTACCAATGCTCAGCTTCATTTCATTTAGTTATCTCAGCTATTTATCTCCAAATGGAGAACGAACTCCAAATGCGAACAAGCAAACAGCAAAACCAAATTTGGTAGCACTAGCTCTAACAGTTGTCGAGTTAGTTTGGGATCAGAAAGCGGCCAGGACAGAGTTGAAGAAACATCTTACAGAGCCGAACATGTTTATATAGTTAAATATATGCAAGAAATTTCGAATATTTGCTATTTAAATAGGAATTGTTGAAGCTTTTTTAATCTTTCTCAGCATTTGTTTAATAATTCCTTAAAGACTTTCGATAGTCATTAATGTATATAATATGCCTAAGCCATATACCAAATTTGGTAGATCTAGCGCTTATAGTTCCCGAGTTACTTGGGATTGTTTATGAATTAAGTCAGAGTTGACAGAAAAAACTGTTTGGAAGCATGTTGTTACAGTACTGAAGATGTTTCTATATCTAAATAAATACAAGAAATTTTCTATTTTCGATATTTTTTTATAAGAATTGCTGAAGTTTCCTTCATTATATTTAGGTATTTCAGCTATGCTTTTGTAACTATCTAAAGGTTTTCGATTTTTTTTTAATGTATATGATAAGCTTAAGTCACATACCAAATTTTACAGCTCTAGCTGTTACAGTTCCCGAGTTACTTGGGAACTTTTGTGGACTGAGTCAGAGAAGGAAATCATTTCGATATTTAAGCAATTCGCTTTGCCAATGGAATCATATGAATACGACTTATGGCGCCAGCTCAACGTCTCTCTCGTTTATAGGGTATACGCGAAACAAGAGATCTTAAGCTTTATATATAGCATTAGGTATGGGTGGATTAGTGGGCAGGCGGCGCAGAGGCGGGATTTTAGTTTCGGAGGTTGTTTTGGTTGAACTTTATACAAATCTTTTTTTTCTGCTTTTTTATGGCGCCAATGAAGATCATGATAAATGCTTATGGCTAAGATAAAGTCGTGATGACGCTGCCAATGACGCAGAAGAGAGAGAGAGAGAGAGAGAGAGAGAGGAAGAGAGAGGGGGATAGGGGCTGCGGGCTGGCGCTGAGGGCCAGCGGACATTGTCAAGAGTTTTGTCATTGGCCAAAAATGCGAAAAACCGTTTTGTTGTTGTTGTTGTCGCTTTATTTTTGGCCAAAAGCTAATGTTAAGAGTGGAGCATAAAGTGGAGTTAAAATTGAGCTCACACACAGATGTGTGTATGTGTGTGTGTGTGTGTGAGGCATAATTTCAATTCGAGAAACGCTTTTGGCCCGCTTGCAAGTTGTATTCAAATGAATTGTGGTCGCTGTGGCATGCCAAGTGGCTTAAAGTAAAACAAAAACGAAAAAGAGAAATGAGCCAAGCGGCTGATTTGTGCAAAAGTCTTTTGGCCAGGCTAACAGCAGCGACTCCCAACTTCGATTTCGAGTTCGACTTCGCCATCGACTCCGGCTGTGGCTCGATTCGCGAGACCAGTTTGCCTTGGCTGGTTGTTCAACCTCCAGAGCCTAGACGCTGGGCATTGTTGCTGCTGTTGTTGTTGTTGTTGTTGTTGTTGTTGTATGATTATTATTATTGTAATTCAGTTAACGTTTCAAGCCAAACAGTTGACAGCACTAACCACAAAACGCCAACGCAGCTGCAATCGTCGCTTGACCACTTCCAGCCCAACCACCACCAACAACAACAACAACAACATCAAACGCAACAACAAACAACAACAACAACAAACAGCACACATCCAGCTAAAGTTTTCGGGGCAGAGATTGGCATACGCTGATTAGAGTGCGAGCGCCCAACGCCAAGCCAATGTGGGCACATGGGCGCAAGCAAGCACAACAAAAACAAGTTTACACAGGTAACAAGTACAACACACACACACACACACACACACACACGCACGCACATAGCTGCAGCTGCGAACAAGCAGCACAGAAACAACAACAAAAATTCAAACTAAAAATTCAAATTCGAAATTCCAACAAATATTTTTATAGACAAAACACAACTATCTATTTATATAGGTGTGTGTGTGTGTGTGTGTGTGTGTATTGGTGTGTAGTTAGGTTCATGGACCTGCTGCAGACACGCCTAGAATCCAAGCCAAGCCAAGTCAAGCCAACCCAAGCCAAGCCAAGCCAAGGCAAGTCAAGTCAAAGCAGGAGCAGCCGCCGTCTATTGATTAAACTGGGCTCCAGAACAGGTCTTCAGCGCTGTTTGCGTGTGTGTGTCTGTGTGTGTGTGTGTGTGTGTGTATGTCTGTGTGTGTGTATACCTCATACAAAATCATCTGCTGTGGTACACAACCTTTTGGCTGCCTGTGGGTAATTGCCAACTACCGGTTTAAAGACATGCTCCTAAGTCCAAGGCGGCGCGGTGGGCAGCGGGGCGTGGCTGCTGAGGCAGAGAGAGAGAGAGAGGGAGAGGGAGAGAGGGTGCTGCTTCTAAGATCTTCGCACAATTATTGGGTAGCCGTACAAGCGCTATTAAATGGAGTTAGAAGCTGTTAAAGCCGCAATATATATATGCATAACGACTGCCAGACAAGTTCGTTGTCTAAGTCTTTCGTTTTGGATTTTTCTTAAAGCCATTTATAAATGCTTTTTTTTAACTAAGTCACGTAGATTGAATTAGAAGTTGAAAACTGTTGCCCTACGCACACACACACACACACACACACACACACACACACAGAGAGAGAGGCAGTTGAAGATTTGTAATCAAGTTTGTTGCCTGAGTCTTTCGTTTGCAGCACGCGATTATTAGAACTCATCGATATTGCCTTCGTATGTGGCAGCCGCAGTCAAGTTGGGACAAGTTCGTTGCCTAAGTCTTTCGTTTGCGTCAAATTTTTTGACCGTTTCATCCTCGCAAATGATGGCAGCTAATCGAGTTCGTTGCCTAAGTCTTTTGTTTAAGCCAAACATTTCGCTGCGCTAACTATGAAATGGCTCTTAATACATGCAGACAACATTATCTATACAATAAGATATATATATATATTTATATAAGAGCTGCGCATCAAGTTTGTTGCCTAAGTCTTTTGTTACGTTCAACCGATTTTGTTGGCTATGGAAGGCAGGAAAATTCTTATACTTAGTATTAAACAACAATCACCATGCATAAGCGGCTCGGCGCCAAGTTCGTTGTCTAAGTCTTTCGTTTAGTTCAAGTTTTTTTGTTTGCCCATTTTTGGTAGCACTGAGCAAACATTCAAATGAAGCTGCAGGAGCTGCTAGCTAAGCGCACACACAAATGTATATACATATATATATATAGAGAGAGAGTGTGATATATATATATATATATATATATATATAGAACTAAGAGCAACTTAGTCCAGTTCGTTGCTTAAGTCTTTCGCCTGAAATCGATTACATAGCACAGTCAGATGTGTGGTCAAGAACTGGAAGCAGCTTGTTGTCACGCACACGCATGAACGTGCACGAACATGTCTGCACGGGCAGCCCACGGGCGAGTTTGTCGCCGAAGAAATGGATATGCAAGAAGCTTACACACACACAGAGACTCTCTCTCCCTCTCTTCCTCTCTCTGTCTTTCTGTGTGGATTTGCATGCAGCTAGCTATATAAATAGACTGTAATCAAGTTTGTTGCCTAAGGCTTTGGTTAGTTTAGTGAACTCGATTACATAGAACTTTCAAATGCAGTTGCAATGCCTCTTACCGCGCACACACACACACACACACACACACGCGCACACACACAGCTGGCTGCAATCAAGTTTGTTGCCTAAGTCTTTTGTTTTTTTTTGCACTTTTATGTAGATTTATTTAAATTTATTTCGGGTTTTTTTGCTGTTTGTTAACTTTTGAAATGTTTCACATAATATTCACAATATTCGTAACACACACCTATTCGCACCTGGTTTAATTAGGCTTCCGTTGGCCAATCGTTTAGCGTCCCACGCACAAAAACACAATCGCAGCTCAGCTTCTTCACTTCTCGCTCTTCGCTCTCTTCTCTTTGAGTTTTGTTCGCTTGCTCTTTCGCTTGTTTATATTCGTTTTGGCTTTAGTCTTTCGTTAATTGCGCGACCTAAGACTATTCTTTTTTCTTTTTGTTTTTGTTTCTAGACTAAGCGGGGCGTGAGTATCAACAAAATCACAGGCGGGCGTGCGTAGGAAAAAAAACATTACACCAAATACAACAACAAAAACAACAACAAAAAATTATGAAAAAAAAAATAATAACACAGCCACAAAGGGTTGAGCAGGCGAGTGTCGGCGAGTGAATGAGTGGAAGAGAGAAAGAGAGAGAGAGCGTGCGTGCGTGACTGAGAGGGTGAGAGCGAGCGAGAGACCGTGTTCAAGACTAAAAGATAAACTTAAAAAAAAAAATCTCAAAATATCAAGATTTTCGACGAAATAGTAATCGCGCGAGTGATCGAGTTGCTGTCTGCTCTCGGCGCTCGCTCAGCGGCGACTGAAGACAACTCGAGATGCAGCGCGTTCGGCTCGTTGCGGCAGCTAACAACAGCAACAGCAGCGGCAGCAGCAGCAACTCTTTGTAACTTTCGAATGAGCTTTAAAGCGGCAACAAGCAACAGCAACAGCAACAACTGGTTGCCGCTGCCCATTGGCATTTGTTGCCTTTGTGTATAGCCAGGGCAACATGAACCATTGGGAGTGCACGACTAGCACTAACCCTAAGCTAATGGCTTAGCCAGGGCAGCATCAACAAACGGCTGTGCACGACTAACACATACCCTAAGCGCTCAGCTTACGGAAATGCTTAACTTTATTTCGACTGTTAGTTCTTAGAAGTTGTCATTATATATATGCAATTATGTATATCGATTATCGGTTATCGAACAGCAAAAGTATTCATATATTCATATGCTTAATATCGTTTCGATGGCAATATGTATATGCATATATATCGCTTATCGGTTATCGGTTATCGAGTATCAAGAGTATTCATATACTCATATTCATTCATATCTAAAGTCTATATTTATTCGTGCATTCAACTCAGCAAACTACATGCATCATTTGGTGTCTCTAGCTTAGCAGCTTTTTGCCTTAAAGCCTTAAATCGATTATTATCGATATGAAGTGGACAGTGGCATGAGTTATCGAAAAACTTAGATAAAATATACAGAAAATTTGTAGTCTATAGCTTTTGTAGCTATAGAAAATCGTTGCGTTAGTATGAAAATAAAGCCAGGCAGATAGACGGACGGACAGACGGACGGATGAACAGACAGATGAACAAACAGACAAAGCAGCATAAACTGAAAGCTTTTAGCTACTCAATTAAATTGAAATAAATTATTGAAGGCCAAATGCAGATATCCCATACAAAGCTTAGCGTTACACTTTTGTTTTATTCTTAATATTTCCTTTTTATATTTTCTCTTTGACTTTTTACCGATTCTTTACCAATTTCTTCAACTCTTCCTCATACTTTCTTTTTGCTTATCACCTCTTCAAATAACTCTATTCTATTTTACTCCTAGCGCATTGATGCTGCCGTCATTTAATGTCAAAATTATCGATGCTTTTATCGTTTTCTTTTCGATTTTCCCACCTACTTCATAGCCATTTTCTATAGCTTCGTAACTCTATGCATATCACGCTGAACGCTTCCTCTTTGCATTCCCAATCGATTATTTGCATACTTCACTTATCGATTTCTTATCTGATTCTTATCGAATATAACAATTTCTTATCGATTGTTATTGCTTCCTCTTTTTCTTATCCATCTATTCTTTCGACATTCCATTCGCTTTTATCTCGCTTCTCTATAGCCTTCGAAATTGAATAAGTTTGAAATTGAAACAACCTTTCAGATCGACTACTGGGTATCGCGCTATCGAGCCACAGGCAGACAGTTGACTGTCTACTTGTTTCTTTGGCTTGTTGCTTTTTTTTCACGCCAAATTGATTTTCAGTTATTTTGCATGCCAATTTAACTGTTGCGTCTCGGATTACCACAGCGTCGACTGCTGCTGCTGCTGCTGCTGCAGCTTGGCATTTTCTGAATTGTTGTTGTTGCTCACCTCGTCCGTGATGTCGCCCATGTGCTTGACATCCTGCGTCTCCAGATAGTCCTTGATCTCCTCGTGCGATATGATGCGTTTGTCGTCCACTTGCCGCACCAAGCCGTCGCTGGGGCGCGGCACCATGCGCTTGACCAGCTTGCCGCCATCGATGCCAAACGCCTCCTGCAACTGAGCGAGCTGCGTCTCATTGGCGGCGCCCGCCTGCAAAGCGGCAGCATCGATCAGCTGTGCATTGCCATCCAAATCATCCGGCAGACCCAAGTCACGTTTCTGTAAATGCCACCAAACATAAGAGAGAGCAAGAGAATGATAGAGGGAGACAGAGGATGAGTCAGATAGAGAGAGATAGAGCGAGGGAGAGCGAGTGGTTACCTCCGAAGTCTCCGTTTCCTGTTTGTCCGTATCCTCTGTTGTGTTTGTGGAGACTATCGGACCCGAATCCTCAATCACTTTGCCATCCTGCAGCTTCACCTGTCGCTTCACACGCGTCTCGATTTGTCTTGTTGTCGTCAGCTCCGTCTTTCGCTTCGTTATCCATTCCTCTGCAACAAAAGAAAAAAAGCACAGATTCAGTTTATACTTTGCATACTTTGCAGCTATTGCGATAAAAAAAAGCTTTCGCTTGACTGAAACACGCTTAAAGCGTACGCTGAAAAGCAGACTTCAAAGAAAATTTGAACTGAGCTGAGCTGAGCTGAGCTTAGTATGTGAGCGAACTTTTGCAGCTGCCTCTCTCACGCTCTCTCCCTCTCTCTCTCTCTCTCTCTCTCTCTCTCACGCTCTCTTTCTGTTTGTAGCTTGATATTAGAATACTATTGCAAAAGCTTAAGTTACATAAATTCCTTTTTTTATGCTCAAATATTTCAAGTTCCTCAGGAAACTATTAGACTTCTATATGAACTATAAAATCTTTATAGAATTATAGATCCAATTTCTATTCTCTTTCTAACTCTTTCTTTCTCCCTCTCTTTATATACATAGGACAACCACTTAGAAACAACATATAAGAAGTTAGTTCTAAGTCAATTCAGACAATTATTACGAACTGCACACCCAAAGGCCAATTGACTTCTTATTTTTTTCACTGTATTTGCTCTTTAGCGAACACATATCAAATTTGGTAGCTCTAGCTGCTACTGTTCCCGAGTTACTTGAGATCATATTTGAGCTAAGGCAAGATAAAAACACATTTTCAGCATTTTTTGTACACTTTAACAGAACTGATGCCTATATATGAAAATATGTGCAAAAAATTTTTGATATTTGATATTTTTATAGGAATTATTGCAGCTACTTTTATTATATTTAACTTTTTCAGCATTGGATTTATAATTCTTTTAAGACTTTCGATTTATTTTTAATGTACATGATATGCATAGGCTAAATACCAATTTTAGTAGCTCTAGCGCCTATAGTTCTCGAGTTACTTGAGGTCATAAATGGTTAAGGCGAGATAAAAACACCATTATTGCAGAACAAAAGATGTTTCGTAACGAAATATATTAAAGAAGTGCTGATCCTTTACATTTCCTTTTGGGAACTTTCGCAGTTCCCTCTCTATTTGATCCACATATGAACTTTACTTTTTCTTAAAGATTTTCTCTATGTTTTCATTATATAAGACGATATATAATACATGATATTTACAAGTTCACAAGCTTACAAGGCATATATATGGTTAGATCTAGATAGATCTCTTGAACTAGTTCTATATGAAACTAACTATATTAACCTGCATTACTAAGCTGACTTTACCTAGTACCACAGCTAGAGCTTAAGCTTCAATTTGTTAGATGTTCAACAAGTTTATGGCTAGAAATTCATATCTCAAGTGTTGCCTATGCTAATAAATTATGGAATTAAGATAGCTTTATGAGCGAACTAGTTCACAATGAGCTAGCACGCATACATATGCATGCGTGTGCGTGTGTGTGTGTGTGTGTGCAACATGTTGCCAGCTCGCTGATTGCAACACCTAGCCGAAAACATTTTGTTCGTTTTGCGACTTTTGCATATTTGCATATGGCGAAGATAAAATGCTAACAATGAAGAAGCAGCAGAGGGCGAGAGAGAGAGAGAGAGAGAGAGAGGGGGGGGGAGAAGCAACTGCAGCAGCGAGAAGCAGATAAAGAAATAAAAAGAAGTAAAAAAAAAAAACTATATATAGCGAAGCGCTTGAGCGATTCGCTGAGTGGCTGCCGCATTTGGTTTGCTTAGCTGGTCGCCCAATTACGTAACCCAAGTCCAACTTGGACTAGACTAACTGTACCATGAGTGTGTCTATCCACATGCATGTGCATGTGCATGTGTGTGTGTGTGTGTGTGTGTGTGTGTGTGTGTGTGTGTCTGGGTGTGTGTGGCAACCTGTGCTAGAGCTAAAAAGCAAAAAAAAAAATAAAAAGCTTTGAGCACGGACATCCGACGATGTCTGCGTCCAACTTGGATTCGCTGCACATTTTTTACTGAATGAAAAACAAGAAGCAAACAAAAAACAACACAAAAACAACAACAACAAGAGAAACAGCGGCAGCAGCAACAACAACAACAACAACAACAGAGTTGTTTATTTCTCTGACAAACACATGCCCTAAGACTGAAAGGTATCACGATTCCAACGTGATCTGTGCTGATCTCATTAACATTTCCATATCCATCGTGATCCTATCTAGAGCTGAGTGTATCTGGTGGAGCATAGGTGTCTCTCTCTCTCTCTCTCTCTCTCTCTCTCTCTCTCTCTCTCTCTCTCTCTCTCTCTCCCCCCCCCCCTTTCTGTTTCTATATCTCTAACTCTTTTGCTTCTCTATACTTCCCTCTCTCTTCTATCATTTCTTTTATCTCTGTCTTCTCTCTTTTGCTTTTATCTCTCTTTTTTCTATCTATGCTAAGTTGTCTCTCTCTCTCCCTCTGTCTATTGCTCTATCGGTCTCTTCTGCATTTCGCCCCCTCTTTCTCTCTCTACTTTTGCATATTCCCTATTCCTTTTTGTCTCTTTCTCTGTATCACTCTCTCTCTATATATATATATATATATATCTCTCTCTATCTCTCCCTTTCTCTCTCTTTCACTTGTCTCACTACATAGCAATTTCACTATATATCTATCTCTCTTTCTCTCTATTTCTCTCTCTTTCTCTTCATCTCTTTTACTCTATCTCTCTTTCTCTCTTCATTTCTCCCTGCCACTCTTCCTCTTCTCAATCTCTTTCTCTGTCTGTCTCTCTCTCTTCTTCTCTCTCTCTCTCTTTTTCTCTCTCTCCTTCTCTATCTTTCTCTCTCTCTATCTATCTATCTTTCATTAAATTTCTCTATCTTTCTATCTTTCTCTCTCCATCTTTTTCTTCTTTTGCCCTCCTTTCGCCCTGACACTCTTGATCCATTTCTTTCTATCTCTCTCCTTCTCTAACCATCACTCTTTTTCTTCCTCCCTCTCACTATCTTCCTCTCTCTCTCTCTCTCTCTATCTTCCCCTCTCTCTCTCTCTCTCTCTCAAGTCCATAACACTTTAAACATAGAGTATTTCCTATTCGTCTGCTCTCGATCAATAGTTCCTTCTTGTTTTTTTATTGTCCGACACTTGAGTTACTGCTGGTTGCTGCTGTTGCTGTTGCTGTTGTTGTTGCTGCTGCTTATGCTGACTGCTGCCTGGTGATGCTGGCTGCAGCAGCAGCGATCGCTGGACCATTAAAGGTCGCTTATATAATTTATCTGCAGTCGCCGTCGCCGTCGCAGTGGCCGAAACGAGATCTCGCCCCAAAGCTGAGGCTGAGGCTGAAATTGAAGTTTTGCATTTGCTGCTCCGGAGGTTGGAGGAGGCTGCCAATTCGGCCAACTTCAATTTGCAATTGGCCTTTTTTCTGGGTTTTTGTTGGTTTCAGTTTCGGTTTCGCTTTGGGTTTGATCGAAACTATTTAAATGATCCTCTGTAACAGTCTGACGGCGATCCTCCCCCTCCTCCGCTCCGCTCATCGAGCGTTTATCTTTATCATTTGTGCATATATCCGCATTGCATCAGCTAGGCGAACTGCCCGACAGTCAGCCAAGCAATTCATAAATACCAACAGCAACAGCAACAACAACAATTAAACAAACAAACAGCACGAGACGCTTGGTGGGTGGTGCAGGTAGAGAGGCGGGGCTTTGGGGGGGGGGGGGGGGGGCTGGGGCAGCGGAGCTTTAATTTAATTTATGTTGTATACAAATCTATGGATATGCACTACAAATGGTTGTACAGGGTATGGTGAGGCAGATCATGCGTATGCAACTCGCCAAGAGAAGCCTCAATCAGTGCATCAGACAGTCTATCAGTCTGTCAAATAGTTGTCAATCAATTAGTTAGTTAGTTAGTTAGTCAGTCACATAAGCAAAAGTCAGCAAAACATTGCCTGTCAGTCAATCAGTTCTTCAATCAGAAAAGCATTGTCAAAGTCAGTCATCAATCAGTCAGTCAATCAATCAGATAATCAGTTAGTGAAGCATTCTCCATCAATCATCAGTCATTAATCAATCAGTCAACTAATCAGTCAATCAGTCAACTAATCAGTCAATCAGTCAATTCAATTGATCAGTCAATTAGTCAATCAATAATCAAATCAGCCTTCAACTACTCAGTCAATCACTTGGTCAATCAGCCAAGCAATCAGTCAAGCAATAACTCAATCAGTAGTCAACCACTCAGGCAGTCAAATCAGTCGATCCATCAGTCAATCATCCAATCACTTAATAAATTAGTCAGTCAGTTGATCAGTCACTCAATCAATCAGTCAGACAGTCAATCAGTCAGGAAACAGCTCATCAATCAATGACCTATTCAATCAAGCACTAAATCTATCATCCAATCAATCATTCAATCAATCAGTCCATCAGTCAGTCAGGAAACATCTCATCAATCAGTCATTCAGTCTCTCAGTCAATCAAAAAACAGATTATCATTAAAAAACTCAGTCAATCAATCAATCTGTTTATCAATCCGCTCCATCAGCTCATCAATCATCCATTAAATCTCAATTTTTTCAAGCAATCAGCTCTACTTACAGAGTATTTCAACAGTCAAGCAGCCAGTCCTCTAATACAGTTTGAACATGTTTCGATTTGTGCATTGTTTCTCTTTCTCTCTCCCTTTCTATCTTTCCCTACCTCTCTCTCTCTCTCTCTCTCTCGTTTCGTTCATCGACTACAATCGCAGTTGCGCAGTTTCCTCCCTCCCGCTCTCTGCAGCCCTCTCGCTCCCCTTTTGCGTGCTCTCTCCCTCGCTCGATCAATCGATGACATGTAATCGTTATTTATGCCATGCTGCCACGCCCCACTGCCTCTACTGCCGCCGCCGCTGCCGCCGCCCCCATTTACAGATTTCATTAGATATTGTTGCACATGCCGCTCATTGAGCTAATTGTGGTATCAATTATGGCCCCGCTAAGTGGCTAAGCGAGCGACTCAGCTGCTGTCAACCGACTTTGAGATTTCCCAACCCCCGTTCCCGTCTACCTCTCCCTCCCTCTCTCTCTTTCTCTCTCTCTCTCTCTCTCTCCCTCCCCCCCCCCTCCTCTTCCTCTTCCCACTCCTCCAGCTTACACGACGACCTCAATTTTCCCTATTAAAAACAAATATTTTTCATCAAAAACGATTGAAAAATTTCTTAGTGGTGCAATGCTCAGGTGCCATGTAGTGTTATGTAGAGTCTTGTAGAATTGTTTACAATTACGTTGAGCTGTGTAGAGCTAGTTAAGAAGACCTATGTATAGATATTAAGAATTATATTGGGTTATGTAGAGTTGTGTAAAGCTGTGTAGAGTTGTGTAGAGTTGTGTGGAGCTGTGTAGAGTTGTGTTAAGTTGTGTAGAGTTGTGTAGAGTTGTGTAGAGTTGTGTAGAGTTGTGTAGAGTTGTGTAGAGTTGTGTAGAGTTGTGTAGAGTTCTGTTGAGTTGTGTAGAGTTGTGTAGAGTTGTGTAGAGTTGTGTATAGTTGTGTATAGTTGTGTAGAGTTGTGTAGAGTTGTGTAGAGTTGTGTATAGTTGTGTATAGTTGTGTTGAGTTGTGTAGAGTTGTGTATAGTTGTAGAGTTGTGTTGAGTTGTGTAGAGTTGTGTAAAGTTGCGTCGAATAATATAAAACTATGTAGAGATATTATAGCATTATGTTGAGTTATTTAGAGTTCGCTACAATTTGATGTAGAATTCTTTTGTGGAGTTGTGTAGAGTTGCGTTAAATAATATAGAACTATGTAGAGTTGTTAAAATATAAAGAATTTTATAATATTGAGTTATGTAGAGTTCGCTATAGTTAGATATAGAACAATTTTGTACAGTTGTGTAGAGTTGAATAATGTAGAGTTGTTAAGATATAAAGAATTTTATAATGCAACTATGTTGAGTTATGTAGAGTTCGCTATAGTTAGATATACAAACTCTTTGTAGAGTTGTGTAGAGTTGAATTATGTAGAACTATGTAGAGTTGTTGGGCTATATAGAATTTTACAATGCAACTATGTTAAGTTATGCAGAGTTCGCTGCAATTAGATGTAGAAACTCTTTGTAGAGTTGTGTAGAGTTATAAGCTTAGAGTTTTGCATACGCAAAAGTCAACGAATTGATTTGCTGTGCGGCAACGAAAGCGGCAGCGACAACTTCTCTTTCCGATTGCTGCACAACTCCGACTGTGTAGAGTTTTGCTTAGTTTTTGTTGCTTTGTGGCACAACAAGCTGTGAGCTGCACTTATTAAATTTCTGCATATATGCAAAGAGACCCCCCCAAGAGCTGTCGTTGTTGCTGTTGCTGTTGCTGTTGCAGTTGTTGTTGATTTTTAATGATTCGCTAACGTGGGAAATTTTTGCAGCTTGAAACATTTTCTTTTACATTAGCATTTTGCCATTGTTGCTGTTGCTGTTGCTGTTGTTGTTGTTTATTGTTGCTTGTAGCAGCTTGTTATTTCTAATTTTTACACTACGAGTTTTTCTATTTTTCTATCATTTTTTTCACAATATTACACGTTGGCCGCCGTTGGCGCCTTTGTGCCACGTTAATCACATAATTAAATCAAACTTTCTATGATTTCCGCAACAGGCGCGATAAGGGTGCAGGGTGGGGCGCTGTATTAGACAGGGATCCCACAAAAATTATGCACAGCGAAAGGGATCAATTCACATGGCATAGCGAGAGAGAGAGAGAGAGAGAGGGAGAGAGAGTGAGAGAGCTGCATTTAAATACAAAACATTTGCCTTCCGCTTGTCGCTCGACGTGAAAGTGCTCGACTAGCCAGTGCCCTGTACTGTACTACACTATTTAATGTACACTCGCTCATCGCTCATCGCTCATCGCGTCGTATACGTAATATTCATGAATCACACAAAGAGGGCACAGCCAGCACTCAATGCCAATTGTCGAATCTTTCAGTTCTGTATGCAATCAATGACGAATCATTGGCTTTACGTACAGCCAGGGCCTTTCGATGCGATCACTTAATTATCATATCGTAATTGTGATCCAAAGCGATCAATGAGTAAGCGTATATATATATATATAAAGACAGATAGATGGAGGTTATAGCATGAAGTGTGCCTGAACAAGTGAGTTTAGAGCGCCAGACAGCAAATTTACATTTTATTGTAGTTACTACGTAAAGCCTGCTTCTGGTATTCCTGAATAACATCTTTTAATATATGTATAATAGATGTATTGTATAAGATCATTTATCCAATTTGCCTCTTTGCTTATTGCATCTTAGCATACTGTTTAGACGCTTTTCTTTGTCCATTACAAAGTCTAAGTTAGCTCCATCTGTCTCTTCTCAGCTACTATTCAACCTTATCTAGCTACTCTCCACTTTACATTCCTTTTATTAGCTTGGGTCACTTTTGTAACTTGTGCCTTGATCTTAATTCTTCTTTGACCTCCACTCTCCACTCTTTATCCAAGTCCAAGGAACATCTTTCTAGTCATTCATGATTATCCTTTCCATAGACATAGGTTGACCCCTACTCTTAGCCCCAGATTGTCTTGTCTTATTCTTTATCTTATTAACTCATTATGTCTTTATAGCTTCTTCATTCCTTCGTTTGTATAGTCAAGGTTAACTTGTCTTCAATATCTTTCCATCTTCCAAGTTTCTGATTCGGTGGCACATCTAGTTAAGCTAGACCCTTTTCCGCTAGGTCTAAGATCGTGTTTTGCCTTTGCATTCGTTTTATTTTCTCTTTCTTCTACGCTTACTCTCTCTTTCTATATACATATATATCCTCTCTCTTTCTTTCTCTATATCTCTGTCTATCTTTCTATATATCTCTGTCTATCTTTCTCTTATGTTTCAACTGTTATTCTTCTATCTTTTAGGCTCAGCTCTCTTGATTATAACTTCCGTTTCATTAGCATATTCCTATCTGGGACATGTTATCGTGTATCCCTTGCCTTCATCTAATTTATAAATAGTTTATTCGCTTAATTTTCTGCTTATCTTCTCCCTCTCTCTCCCTGTAAAATCCTTCTTTCCCTCTCCTCTCTCTATTCCATCCCTATTCCCTTATCTCAAACTGAAACACTTTATTCTTTCTCTCTCTCTCTCTCTCTCTCTCTCTTTCTCTCTCTCTCTCTCTCTCTCTCTGTCTCTAATTGTCAGATAATGCGTATCACCTTCAATTCTCAACTTCTCTTTGTCTCTCACACTCTCCCTCGCTGTCTTGCTCTCTCTCTCTTCTTCTCTTATCATATTCTCTTTTTATAACTCTTCTTCTCTTCTATTATCCAGTAGTTCTCGATTCTCAAACTAAACAGCTTAAGCCTTTCCCTTGATCTAAGTCTTAGCTTTCATTGTCTTTCTCTCTCTCTCTTTCTCTCTCCCTCTCCTTGTCTTATCATACTCGTTTACTCAAGAATCTTTTCTCCCTCAACCCTTACCCGCCTACCCTATTCCACAGGAGCTTAAGAGTTTTTCTTGATCTAAGTCTTTCATTCATTTTCTCTGTCTCTGTCTCTTTCTCTCTCCCTTTTCTCTCTCTTATCACATCCCTTTTATTCTATTCTCTCGTCCAACTCTACTTCCTTAACGCAATCTTCAGTACTTGGCCCATTCCCTTGATCTAAGTGTCTTTATCACGCTCTTTCTCTACTCTCTCTCTCTCTCTCTCTCTCCCTTTCTCTCTTATGACATTCTCTTATTCTATTTTATATGTTGGCTTTGTGGCACTCACCTTCTTTGGTTATAGCTTCTGTATCGCAATTGTTAGCAGTTGCCTCGTTGCTCTCGTCGTCGTCTTTGGGCTCGAATTCGACCTGCGAAGTATCAACGTCGTAGAAATTAACGCGGGTCACGTGACGCACATAGTCGGCGCTGGCACCGGCGCTGGTGGTGCGACCGGCGTGCGGCCTCTCTCGCTGCCTATGCGATCTACTGTGATTGTTAGTGGCTGTGTAGCTGGCAGGTGTCTGTAGTTGCTGTGTGGCCTGTGGCAGTGGTGGTTGGCTTGTTGCTGGCTGCGCATAGATGCGTAACACCAGTGGTGCCGCCGAGTGGGCGTAGAGATAGCTGCGCGGCGGCTTTGGCACCACATTCGCAGCAACAGCAGCAGCAGCAGCGGCGGCGGCGGTAGCGGCGGGCAGTGTAAAGGGCTTGGGCGTGGGCGTGGGCAAAGGTAAAGGCTGTTGGCTATGACTATGACTAGGCCAGTGGTGCAACTGGGTGGTGCGATAGACGCTCGCTGGTATGGCCGTAATGCCAGTGGATGCGGTTGAGGATTGATTGCCATTGCTGTTGCTGCTGTTGCTGCTGCAGCTCGAGCTTAGCTCTTGATGGTGGGCGTGGCTGGTGTTGTTGTTGTTGTTGTTGGTGGTGGTGGTGGTGCTGATGCTGCTGCTGCTGCTGCTTTGGCTGCATGTGCATGGCGCTAGTAGAAGGATCACCACCATTCGTTCATCTGGGAGCGTTCAAAGTGTCCAATTGACTACATTGATGCTGGCTGCGAGCACCAACAACTGCCACGCCTACTGCTGCTGCTGCTACTGCTGCCGCCGCCGACGCCGACGCCGCCACCGACGGCTGCAACTGCAACTGCAACTGTTGCCTAATTAATGTTGCCGCACTCTCGCTGCAACCAATTTGAATTTGTTGTGCCGCACAAAACATTTCAGCGACACGCGATCCACGATCCACGATCCCCTCGCCCGTTCCGCGTACCACGTTCCGCGTGCCACGTTCCACGTTCCACGATCTCCGCCCAAATCTCTATTTGTATTTGATTGTTTTTTTTTGTTTGTGTATAAATTATGATTTGAACTGCAAGTGAAATTTTGTTGACGGCGACTTTGACATGAAGACGACGCGAGCGTCAAGTTGAGATAGCCTCGACTGCCAGATACCCTGTAGTCGAGCAGCTATTAATTCGTAAAGACCTACAGCTTGTTTTTGCAAACATAACTAACGCTTGTGACCTTACTAACGGAGTTATCGATAATTTGTAATCGATAAAAATCGATGACAGCGACGGAAATTGATGAAAATGTTTCTAACGTTCCCAAGTTTGTTTTATTAGCTACTAAACAGAGCTTAATCAGGCATATTTCATATCGATATTTATCGAGCGAGATAAGTTATCGATAACATATTATAAAAATAGCTGCGCTAATACTCTAGAAGTTTTGTAAAATTGTAATATATGTATTTTTGTTAAGCATTTCAGCAAAGCAATAGATTTTTTCGATAGAACAGTTATCGATAGCATAAACTAAGCTAGATTCTTTGATTGTTTTTGGAGACTTTCGTCAAAGTAAAACTCTCCACAGCAGTTGTGTAAAGTTTTTATGTATCTTTTTTGAAAGCATTTCAGCAAAGCAATAGATTTTGTCGATATAAAAGTTATCGATAGCATGAACTATGCTCAATTGTTCATTGTTTCTAAAGACAAAATCGTTATATAAATTAGAGGATAAGATAGGTATAACTTAAGCTCGAGCTTTGCAGACTTAACTATTGATTCAAGTCTATCGATTAAAACTATCGAAACAGAAAGAGCAAATGAAATAGAACAAGATCTGATTGAACAGAAATATATACGTATATGTATATACATATATATCATAAAATAGGCCTAGTTTTCTCTTCTAAACACACTTGCCCAACTAATAGATACCCCTTGATTTAATAGCTACGAAAGTCACTCAATCAAAATATGATTTTGCTCAAGTTGCGCTGAAGCGATACAGAGTCAATTAGATGGGCTGGCAGTGGGGGCGTGGCACTTGAAGTATGCCAAGCGTAAAGGCTTAGAACAAAACGGGTCTTCCCGTTGCAGCAGACTCACACACACACAAACACACACACACACACACACGGCTCATAAAGTTAAGAGGCCATAAACTGGCGTCGGGGCAAGGTTTGTTAGCTTGATATTTGGTCAGTTGGTCTATTGCACAACAGCTCGAAAGAGCCGCAAAAGGTTGCTCGAGTTCGCTGCCGAAAGGGCAACAGTTCAAGGCGGTGAAATGGAAAGCAGCCAAGAAAGAAATCCACTTAAAAAAAAAGCCAAAAAAAAAAAAACAATAAAAAAAGAGTCAAACTAAAAAAGTCAAATGCGGCCAAAGGTCACGCCCACAGATGACAAAACAAAAATACGAAATAAGACACTAAAAAAAAACAAAAAAAAAAACAAAGCTCAAAAAGATTCACAGCCAAATTTTGGGGGCCCTTTGTCCAGCTGGCCATTTGGTCCATTGGCACTGATTAAAATGAACGACCCCACACGAAATGTGGGGCGGGGGCCAATTGTCAGTTCAGTTCAGTTCAGTTCATTATGCCCCTTCACTCAACCACACGAACCCCCCTCCCGCCCCCTTCCTCTCACCCGTTTTTAAGTACGTGACCAACAGTTGAGCCGGAGCATGCATAGTGCAGATAATGTTGGCAACGTAAAGCTTCCTCATCCAGATATATTTCACACAAAATAGTTGAGATAAAAAGAAAAGTGTTTTGAAGCGGCAATGATCGACTTGGATATACCATATACAAATGAAACCAAGTTCAAGCAAACAATAAAATAAAGATTTTGATTAAGAATTATGCTCGAGTAAAAATAAAGAAGATATTGCTTTAGCTCATGCAAATCGGTTGAAATTTAACCGAGTTATTATTGTTGGAAAAAATACTTGAACTGTCCACATAAGGGTTAAGCTTTGATCAAGTCTACAAAGTTCTTGTTTTTTAATTGCACTATGCGCTGCCCCAACCCAACCACCCCATGCATAGCAGCAGCTGCTGCTGAGCGCAAGTCTACACTTGCCCACTCCACAATGAAATTGTCAGCACTGAATTATCACAATGAGAACTACAACTGACATACAGAAAAAAAAATTGCATAAAAATTTATAATTAAAAAAAAATAACATTAAGCAGAAAATAATAGTTTGCCACTTAAACAATGAGCAACTCTACAAAGCTATTACTTAATTGGCGGTCGCCTGCTTTGCATACTCTCTGAGCGCCAGTCTCCAATTGCATACTTCACAATGTTTACCAACAAAATTGTCAATAGATCTATTGCAGTGAAGAAATTTGTTTTCTTTTTCTATTGATTTTCATTTTAAACTTATATTTCATTTGAAATATTTAATTAATAAAATAAAAATAATATATAGTATAATATGAGTTGTTCACTGCAGGATTATGCCATGCCGCACTGACCAATGCTATAATATAAGATATAAGTTCATTAATTGTTTGTCGCCTGTTTTGCATACTCTCTGGGCGAGCGCAAATCTCCACTTGCATACTTCACAATGTTTACCAACAAAATTGTCAATAAAACTATTGCAGTGAGGCAAATTGATTTTTTTTCTAATTTCTTTAATTAAAGACAAATATTTCATTAAAAATGTTCAATTAATAAAATAAAAATAATAATTGGTATAAAAAAATTGTTCTTAAATCGTTTGTCGCCTGTTTTGTATTGTGCTCTCTCGCACAGCACCTGCTGCTGCTGCTTAGCGCAGCTGTCTGCAGCTGTCTACACTTGCAAGTCTACACTACTGAGAGTGCGCATTTGTGGTCGCCATTGTTGTTGTTGTTTGTTTTTTCCTTTTAATTTCAATTTATTTATTGTTGCTTTTGGCGTGCGAAACGATTCTTGAATCGATAAATACGATTTTAACAATCAATTTGTGAGCTTTTAGTTTTTGTTGTTGTTGCTGCTGTTGTGGCCTTTTGTATTGATATTCGCGCTGAGCGCTCGTTTTGATTTGGACTGCGGCGCGCGCGCGCCTGGAAGCCACGTTGGAATCACTGGAATATTGATCATCAATATGCGCATGACGTCAGACCGACACAACAACAATTACAACAATTAAATTGTGCTTGCAATTTGGCCATTTTTGTAATTACTTCCGCCGGCAGCGATAGGACAAATTGGGAAACCTTTGGAGTATACCCTGTGCGGCAATCAAATGGGGTATATTGATTTTGCAAAAGATGTGAAAATTTTTGTAAATGAAATTTTTTTTAACTTTGAAGTCAACAAACTTTAAAGTTATCGAACTTCAAAATGATCAAACTTTAATACCATATCAAAGCAAATTAATTTGTAATCGAAACTGCATATCACAGCCCACAGGAGGCTCTTTGTTTTTGCGGGGTAATGTGTGGTCGAGCATAGCCCGTCACGCAAAGTTCTAAATGCTTTGGCATTGGCTTTGGCTCTGCTTTTGATTGATTTTTACGGTTTGTGGCGCTGCTTATGGCACAGCAAATGTTGCTGACACACACACATACATATATGTACATATATATGCATATATGAGTCAGCAGTTGCCACGCCCTAAGCTCTAAGCCAAATGACAATTGCCCAAAAGAGAAAAAAACCAAAAAACAAAATTGAAAAGCCAAATTCAATCGCAAATGCCTTTTACTTGACCCAAAACCAGCAACAATAACAACAACAATAGCAGCAGCAGCAGCAACAGTTGCAACTTGCAACTGCAACAAGGCGACGCCTTTGCCATGCAAAGATTTTTTTTTTTTTTGGAAAGGGGGGGCGAGCCTACGAGTCACGCACTGGTCAACAAATATGCCCACACACACACACTCATACATGTGAGATGTGCCACGCCCACTTTGCCAGCTAATTTGCGCCATACAAAGACATTGAATTGTTGTCAGCGCACAAAGCAAAACACAAAACAAAGCAAAGCAAAAACACTTCAATATTTCAAGACGCACAGACAGAATCCCAAATAACAGTAAAGCATTGTTACAGCAACAACAATAACAACAAATTGTCCAAAACGCTTCACAAGCAGCGAAAAACGGCAAGCAAATCACAACTAGCAGCTACCCTGTAATCAGCTGCAACGAGACCACATGAACTAAGCTTAGCTTAAACTAAACACAGCAACAATTTGAAACATTTGATATCCATATGATTCGATATATATCGATATAGATTGCAAAGATTTAACATTTCTACTGTATATCTGTGCACACATATCCTGTTACATGCATACATTAGCTCAATTGCAATATAGCCCATTTGAAGTCAATGCACGCGGTATAGCAGCTCAAATAGCAACTGCTTGTGGGTGCACACAGCTCTCCTCTCCCTTGCTCTAATGCTCTAAGCCCACTTCCACAAGCGAAGACATACACCCCGCTACCTCTCTCACTCTCGCTCTCTTCTGCTGCAAGCATTTGTCCATTTTGTGAACGAATAATGCGCGTGATATTGTATATATATGTATGCATGTGTGTGTGTTTGTGTGTGTGTGTGTGTGTGTGTGCGCGCGCGCTTTAATGGTGGGAAAATATTTTTGCTGTGATTTGTTGTTGTTGCTTTTTGGTATTTTTTTTGTCGATTTTGGTTTTTGGTTTTGGGGCCGCATTTGGCGGCGACTGTGCCGCAGGATCTTTTCGAGGTTTGGGCGCACGTTACGTATACGCAACGCAGTGCTTATGCAACACGTGGAAGCAAGGCCCAAGCAAAAGTAGTGCAAAAAAAACACACACAGAAATACAAAGGCAAAAAGAAAAAAAAAGTAGGCAAACAAACAAACAGACAACAACAAATGTCACGACAGCACAAACAACTAGAAAAACGCTGCACTTAACGACAGCCAACAACAACAACAACAACAAAAGCAACGTCGGCGGTTTTAATGATTAATTTTTTGCACGTACTTTGCCATGTAAAGCGCGCCACTTAAAGCTGGAACAGCGGAGAGTGGTGGGAGAGATGTGTGTGTATGTGTGGAGAACGTCATGTTTGGAGAGTGCGGCATGTCACTGTATCTATACGTGTGTGCAGCTGTGTGTGTGTGTGTGCATAGTTGCCATTTGATCAAATTAATTAGTATCAAAAGTTTAAATTAAAAAAATTGCAATAAATTTAGCTAGATTTCAATTAAAAAATATTTTAATAGTAAAAATGAAACAAAATAAAATAAAAAAAATGTAATAGTAAAAAAAAATAAAAAAATTCATTCATGACAAAATTAAAAAATATGTTTATATTATAAATAATAAGTATATAGATAATATAATATAAAATAAATATAAAATAAAATAAAATTTATAAAATAACAAGAAAATAATAGATAAAAGCGGAACTAAACTGAATAAAAAACATAAAATAAATGAAAAACCAAAGCAGCAAAAAATGACAATTTAAAACAAATTTTAATTGATAATTATTTCAATTAGGAACAAATTCTTTTTTTTGTCATTTTTGAACGCATTTAAATTTCACAGAATAAAACTACAACAAAATATCCCGAAAACATATCAAAATTTAAGGGAAATCAACAATAACAGTTCTAATGATTTGTGTGCGTGTGTGTGTGAAAGAGGGAGCGATATGTAATATCAGTTGAATAAGAACCAATTGGCTTAAGGGAAATTAAGTTACCAAATCTGGTAAATTTGCAAAGAAGTGGCGCCAACGCTTTGTATGTGTACACACACATAGCAACAAGAAATATCACAAAAATAAGGACCAATTGGGAAATAAAAAGTACCAAATCTAGTACATTTGCAAACAAGTGCCCGCCACGTTATGCACTGTGTGTTTGTGTAAAAGGGCACGAAATGTCTACACTGCAGCGTTGCCCCCTTTTTTTGTGGGCTGGCGTATGTGGCCAGACTTTGTCAACAACAAAATAGCAAAAAAACTGTCACAAGCAAATTATGCACATGCTACATGCACATGTATGTGTATGTGTGTACGTATTTGTATTTGTATTGGTATTCGTATATAGTTCTTTCGATATTTAACCAACTTTTTTATTGCACGCAAGCGCGCATGCAAAATGCACAAAACACGATTCAAAGTCGCACGTCAAACAAAACAAAACAAAACAATAAAAAAAATAAAAAATAAATAAAAGGACTGTTTGCAATGTGCGCGCGGCGTGTTCGATACGAGGGCGCGTCGACGACTGCGGCGCTGCACGAGCTGCACCGTTAGTTTGTTACACCTGAACTGAATCGAGCTGAGGCGCGCACGTTGAGTCGCATTGAGCGCGCGCGCGCGCACGTTGAGCCAAGTGCGCGCGAGCCAGTGTCCGCCCGCTCGCCCACCCTTCATTGTTAAGCCAAAGCTCGAGAGAGCGACAGAGAGAGAGAGAGGAATCGCTCTGTGTGTGCTTGGATTTGTTATTGTTTTTTTTTTATTGTTTTTGTTATTGTTTTTGTTTGTGTTTTCGTCTCTTTTGTTCCACTTACCAGTTCGTTCTGCTCCTCCTTGGCGCCAGCTTTTGTTTTGCTCGTCTTGCTCAGTGCCATGCCGCCTCCAATGCCCGCTCGTGTGCGTGCGAGCGAGTCAGAGAATCGGAGAGTTTTGTGCCCGTACAGTGAAAGCTCTCAGTCTCTCGCTCTCGCTGTCTGCGCCGCTGCCTAAGCCGTTCTAAGTCTCCCTTTAGCACCAAACTTTTATTCACATATTTTCAAGCACCTATTTTTTCAAAATAAAAAAAAAAACTAAAAATTTTTTGACATTTATTAGTTTTGTGTATTTTTTTATCATTAATATTATTATTTATATAATTTTTTATATTTATGTATTTTTACGAGCTTTTACTATATTGTCAGAAAAAAACACTTTCTCATTTATAAGGCACAAGTTAGTTCGCTCTAGCGTGCTTTCACTGTACTTGCATTTGGCTGCACTTTGCGCACACAAATTTGCCTTGCCTTCTTTCAGGCGGCACCTACTAACAAGCTTTGGTTCGTGTCTTTGCTAAGGTAACGCATGCGCTTAATAACTGTTTATTTTGCTATTACTTCTGCTGCTTCTTTGAGGTTATGTAACGATCCTGCTGCGCAGCATGAAAAGCTTGCAAAGCTCTTAGCTATGTACGGTAAATCCCCCAAAATGGCTTCGCACTGTGTAAGTGCTGCGCTGCTGGTTGTTTTTTTCTTGGCGCCCACTCGCAAATATTTGAAATCACAAAAAAAAGAAACGTTTTTGGTCAAAATGAGTTTTACGTATTTGGCTCAAACTTGAAAAAAATAAAAGAAAAAAAAAACAATTCGACCGCCCACAACGCAGCATTTTTGGAGGATTTTTACGACACAGAAATTTCCAAGGCGATGCTTAATACATATTTACATATGGCACTGTGCATGTGTGTGTGTGTGTGCACAAATATAACAGATATTTATTTATTGACAGCCGCTGGAAATGACGAAATGAACGAGTTATTTGCGCGACTTAGTTTGAAACGTCCCACACACACAGTACATTATATACAAGTGTGTGTGTGTGTGTGTGTTTGTGCTTAAAAGAATTGCTTATACATACACACACACATACATACATAGATATGTACATTAGCATATGCATATGGAAATTGACGGACAGTCGTCTAACTGACATACATACATACATATGCATATATGTAAGTGCGAATGAAATGTCAGCATGCCATATAAACATACACACACACACACCATCATACATACATATATACATATGTGTGCACGCACTTCCAGCAGCTGCCTTCCCGGCTGCGCTCCCTATGTAAATAGCTTCAGCTGCAGCCAGGCAAGGTCACACTGCATTTGCATACATACATAGCTATGCATATGTGTACATACATACATACATACATACATATACATGTACATATCTCTATCGACATATTTAAACAGCAGCTGAAACTCTCTAGTTTTGTTTGCTGCTTCTTTTACGGACTGGCCCAAAACAGATGTTGCTTAAATCGCAAATAAAACGGTTGAGCGCGCAAATAACTGTCGCCTGCCACGCGTTGTTGCGCTGCAGTTGCAGCAAATATTCCAATGGCGGAGGGCACGGCACGCGACCTCCTGCCGCCCATGCCCTTTATATGCGTTAGGGAGGAACACACACACAATAACGTTCGATGAATTTTGCAATCTATCGATCGGCTGTGCGATATATAATGCACTAGCACGCACGCACGCACACACACATACACACAAACATGCACATGCAGGCTATATTAGCAGGGCGTGTTTTGTTGTTGTTTTTTGTTTGCCGCGCGCAACCACAAAACAAAAACAAACGTTGCAACTGGGCAATGCGACACGGCGACACACACACACACACACATGTCTAAATATCGATACACTAATACACACGTACGTTTTGGAGGAGGCGCGCAAAACGTTTTTTTTTTGTGTTGTTTTGTTTTTGCTTTTCGTTTTTTTTTTGTTTTTTTTTTGTTTTTTTTTTTGCGAGTTGCGCGTTGCTCCGAGCCAAGCTAAATGGTTTGTTGTCGTCCGTCCGTGCCAGATTCACAACTGATCTACCTGCTGCTCGCTGGCTGCTAGCTGCGAGCTGTTAGCTGTTAGCTGCTGTTGTTATTGTTGTTGGCAGCCAAATTGGTATTGGCGATCGAGCTCGCGCGCACGCTTGCGCCTGCGCCCGCGCCCCGCCCGCAAATCACATTCACAACTAGCTTACCTTTTGCGGTCCATCTGCTCAGCGCGCCATTCAGACGGCGTGAGCGAGCGAGCGAGTGAGTGAGAGGGAGAGAGAGAGTGAGCGAGCTTGCGCTGTTGTCATGTAATGTCCAACACTGGCCAGGCATTGATTGTTGTTGTTGTTGTTGCTGTTGCTGTTGCTGCGCCTCATCAGGTTTTTTCTTATTGAGCAAGAAAGAGAGCGAAAGCATTCTGCAGCTCTTGCTGTTGTTGTAGCTGCGACAATTTTGAAGCTGGGCTGAAGGTTAGCCGCTTGGAATGTTGGCCCGGCGTTGGCGTAAGCGTTGGCGTGGAGAGTTTTAAGAGCGATCAAGCGAAAATGACACACACACAGAGAGCGAGAGAGACGAACATACACACACACATACACCTGCACGCTGTCTCATTGGCAATTCGTAGAATCGAATATTTGAAATACTCTTCCGGTTTGCCAAAGACAATTGGAACGTGCAGCGACTAGGCAAGCGTTGCCAGATCATTTATAACTATATATGTTTGCTTACAGTGAAGGCTAGTTAGAGCTAATGCGCCTAAGCAAAAAAACAACTAAAAATAAAGCTGTTTTTTTTTTCAAATACTTTAGCAAAACTTTTACTCTAAGTCCATATAACTTTCATCATATATATATATATATATATAATCTTTTAAAATAAAATTGTTTTTATATATTTTCGTTTTTTTTTTTCAAGTTCTGCACAATTTACGCTCAAATGTCATTTTTATTTGTCATCAATTTTTGCCATTCTTTTTTTTCAGTGTGTTTTCAAAATTTAACGAAATTTTGTATATTTAATTTCCATTTTTTTGTTTGTTTTCGCTTTTGTTTTTCTTACTTATCTCTGCGGGTTTTTGCACTACTGAGTTAATTGAATTGAAAGATTGCATTTTAGTTTTAATTTTAATTTTGCTTTTTTTTCCTCAAGATTTTTGTTGTTGCTTTTTTATGGTATTATCTTTCGTAGGGCACATAATTTTAATTTTAATATTAATTTTAGTTCATTGGTTTCTTTTTTTAAATAATTTTTTGCAATTTTTTTTGCTGATTTTTTAAGTACATGATGGAAAAACAAATAAAAATAAAAATAATTTGGTTTGTGCGCAGTGCCAAAAAAGATTAAAAAAAAAATCGAAAATGTGGGAAAAAAATCATGATAAACTTCCAAACTTAAATTATATATGTATATAGCAAAATCTATTGGCAATATATATATATATATATATGTTTTATATATATATACCTCAAGCTTTTTTGTGTTTTTGTTTTATTGTTGCTTAAGCTAGGGACAATTTGTTGTAGTTATTTTTATTTTATTATTGTTTTATTTAGTTTTTAATTGCAACGCGCGAATGTTGAAAGACAAAAAAAAAACGAAATTAAATATTTAAAAAAAATAGAAAAAATAAATTGCAATATTACAACAAATTGTTAACTGTGCTAGATCTAGTTAAAAACAAAAGCACTACAAATTATTATATGTGTGGGCTAAGATGTGTGTGTGCGTGTGTGAGTGTGTGTGTGTGTGTATGACTGTAGCAAATAGTTGTGCATGTATGCTAAACGAACTGATTTGTAAGTGTAAATTTCATGTGAATGTTGTTTTCCCTCTCTCTCGCTCTTTGCAGATGTGTGTGTGTGTGTGTCTGTGTGTGTGATGTGTGAAGTTTTTTAAACTAATTTACATAGATATTATAAATTATGCTAAAACTAGCGCGCAAAGCGTTGTATATATATGTAGATATATATATATCTAGATATATATATATATTTTCTGTTTTTCTTTTACTTTTGTTTTGTTTGCTTGTTTTTTTTTTTTTTTTTGTTGCTACAAACTAAAAATCAGCTCAGTTTTTGCTCTGAAAGTATTTTTCCGTTTCCTTTTGCTCGCTTTAAATCTGTTTTTTTTTTGTGTGTTTTTGTATATTATATTTATGTTTTTTTTTGTTTTTGTTTTATATATATATATATATTATATTTATAATGTTTTGTTTTGTTTTGTATATGTAACTGGATGCACTTTTCTTTGGAGTTGGTTTTTGTTGTTGTTTCCGTTTCAGCTTTAAGAATTTGCCAAGTTTTTGCATAGTTTGTTTAAGTTATCTTCAGTTGGTTTGCCTTTCGCCATAGTTCACTGTAGATTTATGCCTGCTGCTGGCTATACAGAAAGATATATATACATATATAGTTGGCTGTTGTTGCTGCTCAGCTATATATTTAGATACATATATACTTGTTACTGTTTAATAATATATATACATATATGCATATATACATATATATATATATATATATATATTGTTTATGCCTCTCATAATCTCTTGAGCATGCGTTTCTTCTCCTTGAGCAGCTTCTCCTTCTTTTTATCCTGCAGCTTCTTGTCCAGACCCGCATGCTTCTTATTCGATGGACCATCATCATCTTTGGCATCGCTAACGCCGCATTTCACGGGCTAAAAGCAAAACGTTAAATACATTAATATCATATATATATATACATATATATATTTATATATATATATATGTGTGTGCGTGTGTGGGAGTGCACGTAAAAAGTAAAGTCTACTGTGTTGCACCTGTGCATGGATTTCCGTCATCATTCGCGCTCGCTGCGAATAGTCGTCGTAGCGTTCGAGCAACATTTTGCCAGCCTCCTCGTTGAGCGCCGACTCGGGATTGGGCACAATGAGCAAACATTTGATTGTTAACAATATATGCTTGATGCCCAGATCTGGCTTCCAATCCTTTTTCAAGGTGTTCACACAGATTTCACCGTTGGCCGCCACATTTGGATGGAAAATTTTGGTTAGGAAATATGCCTTTGGCGGCGTTTGTGGAAAATCTTTGCTCAACGTTAGCTTGACGCGAAAGATGCCAACGGCATACGGTGTGCCAGCTGGCCCATCGATCAGTGCCTGTATATCGGTGACATCGCTCTCATTGATTAAGACTTTGATGCCCTCCGGTGGTGTTGTTTCCATGTCCTGCAGCTCCTTCATCACCTGCCGTATGGTCTGCGGCGACAGATTCTCCACATTCGAATATTGCTAAAAGCGACAAGAATCACAACAAAATATAAATAAATATTTATATAAATATACATATATATATATATATATATATATATGTATATTGTTTTTATTCATTTGTTTACATTACCGAACTCATTTCTGCGTCTGCTTGCGTGCGTGTGTGCGTACGTATGTATGCGCGCGTGTGTGTGTGTGTGTGTCTGCGTTCCTCTGTGTGTGTGTGTGCGTCTCAAGGTTTGCTTGAGAATCCGCTGCTTTCCAACTGTCCTGGCCAGCAAGCGTTGCTCAAATTAGCTATTCTAACTGTATTTTCTTCACTGGCGTCTCGTGAATAGAGAGAAAACGTTTTTTGCTCTGTTTTCGTTTTCGATTTAGTTTTCGCTGCTGTTTTTCCAATTTGCGCCCGTTTAGCTGCTGTTCGTTGTTGTTTGTAATCGATTTGTTTTCCTATTTGGCTATTGGCTTTTCGAAACATTTAAAAAACACAACAAAAAGAAATAAATGAAGCGCACACACAATTTCTACTCAATTGCACACTTCTACACGCTCAACAACAAAACACACGCACACAAAAACAGCCTCCATTTACAGAAACCCTCGTCGTATGGCATGCGCTACACTGTCGGCTATTTAAATACTTGCTCAATGCACTGCACACGCACACCGGTCACTACTATTTGGTTGCCTCAAAAAATTATATAATTTTTATGACGACTATTTGAGTTTGCCTGCTTAGCAACAAATAAACTCGTTTGATTATTTCAATTTTGTATTTTATTGTTGTTTATTGTGAACGTTGCTGATATGCAGCGTATGCATATGTGCCTACGGTCTGTACCATCAAACAGCTATCTATACTCTTCATGCGCATGCACTAGTGTTGTCTCGCTCGTGTTTATCGAATTGGACAGTCCCGCAGCAAATTCCTAAAGTATTTCATATGAATTCATTTTAACTAAGTAATTAAATTTTGATTCAAAGTATATATAGTTCTCAAAATATGCATCGATTGAACGGCAAAAGAATAAATTTCATTTGGTTTTATTTATATTTAATTTAATACAATTGTGCAATTGGCGCTGCCATTGGGGGCGGTGGTTTGTTTTTTTAGTATTTATTCAAATGTCACCCTTATCGATAAGTCAAACGATTCGTAAAAATTCAAATAGTATTCTTTTATTTACTATATTCAAAACGTCCATATGAGTAACATATTCATTAGCTTTAAAATTTTTCATATTTTCATCATTTCCTATATTCTATCATAAAAACAATTATGGATTGAATAATGTATTTTAAAAATATATCGATAGGCATGCATGCAACAACTGTGTTAGTGATCGCTGCCTGAAAAAATCGCGATGTCTCGATGTTTTTTTTTACACAAACGCCAACGCATAATTTAGTTTTAGTTTAGAATTTTTTTCGAATTATAATTTATTATACAATTTGTTTTTAACTTATAACTGGACACCAACACGTTTGGCTGTCGCCGCGACGGCAACTTGAATGAACACGCACTGCAGCTCTAGTGCATTGGTGTTGTCGCTGTAAAAATTGTGTGTGTGCAATTGGAAGTGGGCAAAAAAAAAAAATATAAAAAATAGATATAAAAAAGCAAAAATGTCGAAGAATAAAATAAACACAACGGCAGCGATGGCAGCGAGCGCCGAAACGAATCTAATTGAAGTGAAATCAAAGGTGAGCTAAGCAAGCAATAAACGCATTCAATTTTTCGGGATCAATTTGTTTGGATCACTAGAGAAGAGATAGTGGAAGCGATGGCTGCGGCCACTGCTGATTCATGCGTGCTGGACATGACAGTAGAAACGAGCTGTTGTTGTTGTTGCCTGTTTGTGCGTGCGTGCAACAGTTGGGTGGCATTGCCAGCTGATGTACATATGCATGAATATTGCGTCAAGTTCATCAAGGAGTTTAACCGTTTTAATTTAATATCAGTTTGTTGTTGCTGTTGCTCTTTGCCTGTTTGTGCGTGAGTGCAGCAACAGTTGGGCAGCGTTGCCAGCCTGCTTGCTAATCAGTGCTGCCAACTCTTCAGGACAAGCCAGATCAACTAGTCATAATAGCTAGAAATGGCTAAACTTAAATTTAAAAGTAGCTTCTTTTGCTTCCATCTCTAGATGTAATGTTTGCTTACAAAAATATCCAATTTGGACATTTTTTTTTATTTTTCATTGAAGCTAAAAAGTAGATATTCAAAAATTCAAAATAGCTGTAATTCCCACCAACCGCTATATGACAATTATAGCTAAATGGGCAACACTGATTGCTGATGAACAACATTTCGTCAAGTTTCATCCAGCCAAGTAGATAAGGCAGCAATTAACCGTTTCTTAAACGCCACTTTGCATTAATTAAATTAAATTAATGCATTTACTTTGTTTCAGTTCGATGCGGAATTCCGACGCTGGAGCTTCAAACGTCACGAGCCGGAACAGAGTTTCGATAAGTTTTCCACGCTGATCGAACAGCTGCACAAATTGACCAACATCCAATTTCTAATACTCTACATTGATCCGTGCGACAACGATCTGTTGCCCATCAACAACGATGACAACTTTGGGCGTGCACTGAAAACGGCGCGACCACTGCTGCGCGTCATAGTGCAGCGTAAAGGTAAGTTCATATATAACAATTAGAGTAGTCTATATATATATATATAGGATCTATATGTCGGTCTCTGATTCTACAGATGATTTGAATGAGTATTCCGGCTTTGGCACAATGAAGCCGCGCAATTTAATTGGCAGCATACTGGGCCATACGCCCGTTAAGACCAAAGCACCATCCATATCCATACCGCACGATTTTCGTCAAGTGTCGGCCATCATTGATGTGGACATTGTACCAGAGACGCATCGACGTGTCCGTCTGCTCAAGCATGGCAGCGACAAGCCGCTGGGCTTCTATATACGCGATGGCACCTCGGTGCGTGTGACGGCCAATGGCTTGGAGAAGCAGCCGGGCATCTTCATATCACGTCTGGTGCCCGGTGGCCTGGCTGAGAGCACTGGCCTACTCGCTGTCAACGACGAAGTCATCGAGGTCAATGGCATTGAGGTGGCGGGCAAGACGCTGGATCAGGCAAGTGCCACAAATTGTAGTTTGTCTTTTTAGTTGATTAACTAACAGCAACTTGTACAATAGGTAACCGATATGATGGTCGCCAATAGCTCAAATTTGATCATCACTGTGAAGCCAGCGAATCAGCGCACGTTGACCTCAACGCATCGTGGCTCCTTCTCAAGAAACAGTCAGCTATCGAGCGGTTCACACCATACAAATCATACCAATACATCCGATGAGCTGGAGCATGATGATCAGGATGATATTGTTGATCTAACTGGTGTCACGCTCGACGAGAGTCCCATCGGTGGCAATGGAGGAGGAGCAGCAGCTGCAGGGGGAGCTGCGGCTGGCAGTGTTACCGTAAACAGCAACAGCAGCAACAACAACAACAACAGTCAACAATTGTCCACGTCGCCGTCCATGCATCATAAGCAAGCCGCCTCAAATGCATCCACAATTATGGCCAGCGATGTCAAGGATGGAGTTCTGCATTTGTAGAAAGATGCGAATCATATGATCAAATGATAAAAGACAACACACACACACACCCACACACATACACATGTTTAATATATATGTTATATATGCAGCTATATGCAACACACACACACACAGACACACACCCACACACATTCCACTTTTCGTCTAACGTTTCCATTTCCAATTTTGTTGTGCAACAGACATTTGTTTATTTGTAATTCATATTTTTCATAAGCATTAATGTCCTTGTTAAACATATATAGACATATATACATATATACACATATATATCGATATATGAGATGTGTTACACTAGTTAGAGTGAGATAGATAGAGAGGGAGAGAGAGAGAGAGTGTGCGTATAAGTTGAGTTCCAATTGGAATTGTCTTTATAGCAACTTGCCACGCCCACAAACTCGAAACATTGCATTCCATATATGTACACACACACTCACACACACTCACACACACACACACACACATGTACTTACTACCTAAAAACTTAAGAGAAAAAGAAATGTTTGTTCGTCCTGTCTAAAAACTATTATTATTTTTATTATTATTATTTTTTTTTAAATCTGTTTTCTTTCCAAACCTAATTGAAAAAAGTATATATATATATTTACATAAATTATTTTATTTTTTGTAATTTGATTTTTAAATATGTTTTTTCGTTCAATTTGAATTTTAGAAAATTTACAAAAGAAAAAAAAACACCAACAGCGCCTTTAAAAAAACAACAACAACAACAATATAGCAACGCATAACGTTTTATACAATATATATATATATACACACGATATGAGCTCGACTATATATATATATATATATATATATATATATATATATATATATATATATATATATATATAGAAGTTTTTTATACACAATTTCTATTATTGTAGTCCAAATTCGAGAATCAATTGAAATTCAAGTTAACAAACAAACGAAAAACTGAAACTGAAACTGAAACTGAGGAAAAACGTATGAGAGAGAAATATTTTAGATATATATACACACAGAGATAAATCGGCTAAAGCTTAGTGTTAAACAGTTCATCGAAACTACGAAAACACACACTCTATATACTTACTTATATACATACAATATAATAAGCTAAGCAGCTATAAAAGATTGTTAAACGCAAGCAAAGCGAGTATTGCATATAATAACTAACTAAATACAAATCGAACAACTAGACTATATCTATATATATATATCTATATGGAGCTATATACACTGACTAAAGCAACGACAAAACAGCAAAAACATAAAGAAAAGACAACACGTAATATTATTGTGAACGTATTTTGAATAAATCTAAGGTGAACTTCTCAGTGCACTGGAAAAAACTTAACAAACTTTTTGGTGTTTTCTTTGTAAGTTAAAGAAGAGAATTGATGCTTAATAAATAGATGAATATTGTTAACTAAATCACACATTTTTGTGTAATTTTAAAAACTAACCTCAAAAATTCAAGAAATTTGAGCTTAAAATTGCTGAAAAAAAGTTAACATAATAGAACTGATTGGCAAGGAAAGATATTTTTTTTTAACATATATAGCTAAACTAACCAGCAAGTCCGATTTATTATTTATAAATTTCAAAACTAACCTCAAAATGCTAACAAATTTGAGGTTAGAATTCATGGAATAGTTGGCAGCATAGAACTGATTGGCTAGGGAATCCTTTTTGTGTACAAAACCAGCTAAATACCGTTATCTAGCCTTTAAAGTCTTAAGTTTTACTCGTACATCTAAAAACTAACCTCAAAATGCACGCAAATTTGAGGTTAGAATGGATGGAACTAGATTGGCAAAGAGAACAATATTGTTGTGAACATATAGGACGATAGTAAAGACAACCATTATTTCTATATTTCTTCTAAGGGTATTATGATTAGGTCATCAAATAGCGAAACGTATGGAAGTCTGGTTGACTCTACTATCTACTAACTACTATCTTTCATCTTCCACCTTATTTCTTTCATGTTTATCTTTTATGTTCTATCTTCATTCTCCTAATTCCTGTCTCTTATCGTCTATCATCTTTCTTTCGTCCATCATCTCCCATTTTTCATCATTCATACTCCATCTTCTATTTTGTCTTGTTTCTTTTGTCTTCTGTCCTCTATCATCTATCTCCCATCTTTTATCTTCTCTCTTTCTTATTCAATTTTTTATCTTTTATCTTCCATCTTCTATCTTCCCTCTTCTATCATCATCTATCTTCCATCTTCCATTTTCTATCTCTCATCTTGTATATCTTGACTTTCATCTTCCGTCTTTCATCATTCATCTTCCATCTTTCATCTTTAAGCTTTTATCTTCTACCTTCCGTCTTTCATCATTCATCTTCCATCTTTCATCTTTAAACTTTTATCTTCTATCTTTCGTCTTTCATCTTCCATCTTCTGTCTTCCACATCTTTCATCATCCATCTTTCGACTTACATTTTCCGTTTACCATCTTCTGTCATCTATCTTCCATCTTCTATTTTCTATCTCTCATCTTGTATATCTTGTCTTTTATCTTCCGTCTTTTATCATTCATCTATAATCTTCCATCTAGCATCTTCCATATCTTCCATCTTTCATCTTTCATCGTCTATCTTTCGTCTTCTATCTTCTACATCTTTCATCATCCATCTTTCAACTTACATTTTCCATCTTCTGTCATCTATCTCCCATCTGGTATCTCCTATCTACCATCTTGTCATTCATCTTCAGTCATTAATCTTCGATCGTCCATCGTCCAGCTTCTGTCTTCATCTATACTATACTATAAATACTATGATATCGTCTAAATCGTACTACTTCCATATCATTTCAAAGTCAACAATAAATTCTAATTTGTTTATTTGCGAATTATGGACAAAAATGAACGAACATTGGTTTATTTTGTTTCTTTTCTTTTTCTTTCTTTTTTTTTGTTTTAGCTATGTTTCGTATAGCGTAAATGGAATACATGGAATATTTATAATATTTATATATGTATATATATATGCTGAATCTTAAAATCTAGTTTGAAATATGTGTAAATACAGATTCACGTTCTTTTTCAATTTGTTTTGGCCTTTGTCAATGTTTTGCAGTTTATGCATTATTTTTACAGCAAGTTGGTAGAGAGAATTATACATATAGACAGAGAGAGAGAGAGAGAGAGAAAGAGGAGTGGGGAGAGGAGTTACATACATGGATTACGCGCATACAAAAAAAAAAAAAAAAAACTAAATTCAATTTGGAGCTAATATTTAGTTCTGCTTGGGAAGAGCCAAGGAGAGGGACACAGTTGACGGAATGAGAAAGACAGAGACAGCTCTAGAGAGAGAGAGAGAGAGAGCGAGACAGAGTTACATTTAGAGTGCTTATTAAACTATGTTTTTTGTTTCAATAGTTAACATTTAGAGTTTTTGTTAATTGTGGCAGCCCGATCAAAGTGTATGAAAAAGCCAAAGAAATAAAAAATGATTTTATTCGCTGACTGAATCACTGGCTGCGTGCACATTGGCCGCATTGTTCTCAAAGCACTGCCAGATGGTGCGTGCTGCTGGCCGATCCTCGCTGTGGGCGTTGGTGCACAAATAGAATAGCTCGACAATACAATTGTAATCGTCGCTCAGCTGGAATGCCACTGGCAATGGTGGCCGTGTGCCATACGCTTGCTCCACATGACTCAACGAATAGTCGGAAATGTCATTCTCTTTGGTGTCATCCTCGTCGGTGTCCACAACGGCATCGGCTGCAGCGCTAACATCCTTAACACTATCATCTAATACGATAACGCCCATGTTGCCATCATCCGTATAGTTGAGCTGTCGGCGCTGTTCCTGTGAGTTGTCCAACTCAATGATGGAGCTGCTATTGAAGGCGGCGTCCAGCTCGAGTGTGTGCGGCGGCACCAGCGCCAGTGTCTCATAGATGATCAGGCCGAAGCTAAAGATATCAGCTTTGCTATCAATAATCTCCACCTCGTCCATGATCTCAGGTGGCGACCACAATGGCGTGCCTATTAACAATATATATATATATATATCAAAATCATGAACAATATACGATATATATTATATATATATATATAGCTATTCCGGTCCGTCACCTACCCACATATTGCAGCTGGGGATTCTTGTGAAAGTTAATCTCGCCATTCTCGTCAAGGGGCAGGCTAACACCAAAATCACATAGTTTACAAATCTCAAATTCTCCCTTGACCAGGACATTGAAGGACTTGAGATCGCCGTGCAGCAATCGTGCCTCGGTGTGCAAAAAGTCAAGTGCATGAGCAATATCCATGATCATTTTGAATGTATGTTTGGCGGGCAACGGTCCAAGATCCTCATCGTGACGCTCCTCCAATATGGAGCCCAGCGATGTGCTGCACATCTCCAAGGCCAGTGCATCGACGCCCTCTGACGATTTAATCACGCCACGAAATCCAACAATATTTGGATGATTCAGTTTCCTGTATGTAAACACATAAAAGACATGCATTTATGTTATAATATGCGTATATGGTATATATGTAGGTGTGTGTAGGTAGGTATTTGATATATAGTTTGCACCCAGTTGGAAATTTGATGGCAGCCTCAATTGCTCAAGGACATGTGTCATCTTTGGCTATATTTACTTCAGATTTCTAACGGCTTTTGATCATGTCAACAAATGCTGTATGTTCATTTCATATGCAAATGTCTGCACAGGATATACGGCAAGAGTTCATCATCATCATCAAATTTCCAATTGGGTATGGGGGGACCGCAATTGTGTACACCAAATGCACGCACACATGAGCGACGCAGCAGCCACACACGCATATGCACACGCATGCATTCGCAAACACACTCGCACACAAACATATACACACACGCATATAGCCAACGGCTCGCCCACATGTGTGTACATGCGTGCGAGTGTGTGTGTGTGTGTGTGCGTGTGTGTGTGTAGTATACAGCATTAGTTGGAAAATACATATGCATATGTGTGCAATCAGGCCATCGAAAAATGGAAAACGGTGCAAGACGGAGTTGGACTCACCGCAAAATGGCTGCTTCGTGTATGATGCGGTCATTGAATACCGTATCCTTTTTGGCCCTGGTGCGCTGTGTGATGCGTTTGACCGCCCATGGCGAACGTATGTTGCCCAGCTTGGGTGACCTATCCAGGCGATAGACACTGACACCGGTGCCATGACCAAGTGTTTTTAGCATCGGTGATGGTGGGATTCGGATTGGAGTGCTATTGTTTTGTACATTCTCCATGTGCAGGTTGCGAAGCTTACGACGCGGCGTATCCATCGGTTCTTGTTTAGAATCTGCTTATTATTGCACACAAAGATTGACAGATATTTGTGTAAAGTAGCAAAACAACTTGGATATCTAATGTGACGCGCACTAAAATGCCGTTTAATTGAAAAGTAGGGATGGCTAGAAATTTGCTATCGATTGGAATTGCTAATCGTCATAATGATAGATACTGCTAGTGCGGGCCAGGCACACGACGAACGAAATTCGCGATGTTTTTCTCTTAGCGCCCGTTTTTAAATCATTGATATTTTATACTTTGAGCACATAGACTATAAAAACATTGTAGCTCGCGTTTACAATGAGGCCCGCTCAATTTCGTGAACTATTTATATTACTGCGTTTCAAAATATTGCGCAGCGATATTTTTTTATTGGTCACATATATCGATATTTTCTATTACGCATCCGTTAAATTCATTGCATAACGGTTGGGCTATTTGTTCAAAATGTCGTGCAGCAATCTATGCTACACAATGATATTGAAACCTTTACTGGTAACTTATAGTCGAGAAAATATAAGCATGCAGCTATTTTAAATCAAACTTTAGTACAGGTAAGTCTTTAAAAACACCTCAGATGAAAGATTACGAATTGGCTGAATAATGAATAATGATGGCCAAAACACTGCATTTTCTCTATCACGAATATTCAGCAATTCTACACAACATAATTTTACATATATAGCTTCTCGTAACATAAATCTCTAACAAATAGCTTGACTGCATTTATGCCGCAACACGAAATTCCCAAAGTTCATCGATACCTGTTGCTTATGGTTTGAATCGATTATACACAACTGCTTATCAAACTCCAACCGCGACTTATTATTGTTCAATTCGGGCGCGAAAGACCCTATCAAAAACTATCGATAATTGCTGCTTACGCTTATCGTATGCATTCGATTTGCATGGTGACGGCAGTTTCACCTCTCTCTCTCTCTCTCTCTCTCTATCTCTCACACTCCAGCCGTTTGTTATTATCGATACTTGTTGCTTGAGACTATCGTGTGTACTCGATTTGTTGGTGACAACTGTGGCTTTTCACATACAGCTCGAAGGTGTCGTTTGTTATTTATTTCATGTGAAAATAGAATTGTGTGCGCACTGTTACGTCTGGGAAAATGTGTCTTTTACGTTTTCTGTTGCAGACGCGTTCCACGCTGAGTCGCGTAAGTGAGACGGTGCATTAATAAATTCTTTTCTCCTCAATTAGTTGCATTGAATTTCAATTTACAGTATCTACCCGATAAGGCGGCCAGTTCGACGGCAGCCCGGCAAACGCCCACGCCCACGCCCACGACCACGACTACGCCCACACCCACACTTGAAGTGAACCAACGTAAACTGAATTTAGTGATGGGCAATGAATCGTGCGATTTGGATTCAGCTGTCTCAGCTTTAACGCTCGCCTTCATCTATGCGTCCAGGCAGAAGGATCAGGACTTTGTGCCTGTGCTGAATATACCGCGCGTCGATTATCCACTCAAAACCGAGGTGGACTACATGTTCGAAAAGTGCGAAATCACCGAGCAGATGCTCGTCTTTCGCGACGATCTCCCAGAGAAGCTGGACAATCCCGACATTAATGTCATCTTGGTGGATCATCATGTGAGCAGCTGGGCAGCGAATGTCACTGAGATACTCGACCATCGGCCAATGGAGAATCATCCAGCATTGGATCAGCTGCCGGCGCACTGTGTGCGTTACATCGAGCCAGAACTGGGCTCCTGTGCCACACTCGTGGGCGAACGTTATTTGGCTGAGCAGGAGCCGCGTTCCGCCCTCGTTACCAAACTGCTGTATGCGGCAATTGTACTCGATACAATCAATTTTACGGCAGCGGCTAAGCGTTTTTGTGCCCGGGATTTGGCCATGGTCGAGCAGCTGGAGCAGCTGCAGCAGCAGGAGCCGTTGGAAGATAGCAAGCGGAAGCGTTCGCGTGACGTGCTCTTCGCCGAGCTAGTGGCAGCTCGTTCCGACATCAGTAATCTGAGTCTGTTCCAGGTGCTGCGCAAGGATATGAAGCGTCTGCAAACGGAGCATCACATGGTGCCCATGGCCGGATTGCCGATGTTGGCGCGTGATTTCGTCGAGCTAAACGATGCCGAGGATGCTATACGGCAATTTGGTTACGGCACCAATCTGGTTGTATTGCTGGGCATGTATGTGCCGCCGTTCAATGGCGGCCAGATGATGCGCGACGTGGCGCTCATCTCGCTAACCGGGCACGCTCCGCTCGTCGAGCGTGTGCGTCTGGGTTTGCTGGCATGCTCGACGCCCAAACTGGATTTGCGTCCGCACGGATTCGAGTCCAATTTCCTGGGCGGCACCTACTTGAGGCAGTTCAACGTGCAGGCGAGCCGGAAGCATATTCTGCCAGTCATCAAGCGCGTCCTATTGGACCTGGAGGCGTCGCAGCACTGCGATTGCGATGATGTCTACTTCTTCAAGGAGAAGCCCAAGCTGGGACTCTCCTAAGCTAAACTGAACAGATACAGTGGAGACTAGCCTCGCAAGTACAAAAACCAAAATCAAACCAACAAACAAACAAACAAACAAGCAAGCAACACACATCCCAGCACTAGCTGAAGCCGAAGGAGAAAAAAAAAAAACAACTTAGTTCTAAGTGGAATTCGTATCCGTTAAACGAATTCAATGCGATTCCAATTGAATCTGATTGCAATTGGGAAATCCAATTTGAAACCAATTGCATCAGTTTCCACAAATCAAACAAATAACTTAACCAAAATTTATTTATTGTATTAGCAAATAGCAAAAACAAAACAAAACAAAGCAAAAAAAAAAACAATGGAAACTCGAACTGGAATTTGATGCCAACAAAAACGCGATTCCCAACTGGATTGGAATTCAATTCCAATTTGTAAATCAATGCAAGCAAATATCCAATCAAGCTGCAAATCCAATTGGATGCAAATTGATTTTCGAGATTTCCAATTAGTCAAATATATAAAAAAAAAAAGGAAAAAAAAAATTAAGCGAGTTTGCAACACGCTAAACCCAATTGCATCAAACACCAATTGGCATAGGATAAGCAAATATCCAACAATTAGTCAAATATAAATCAAGTTGAAGCGAATATCTAACCAAAATTGCACAAAACTAAAATTGGTCTAAGCAATTCCAAATGGCATTTCTCGCTATCAATAGAAAAAGGAAAGGAAAACCAATTCAAAGCCAAATTCAAGCTCCAATTGGAGCCGATTTCATCAATATCTAATTATAAACTAACTAAGCACACAAAATCCAATTGCACACAATTCCAATTGGCATCTGATACGAAGAAGCGAAATTCGAACCAAATGATATACAATTCCAATTGGCAATGGCAACTGCAAGGCCTTTCTCAATTCAAGCTGCAAAATCCAATTGGATATGATTTCAACGGAAAACCCAATCGGAAAACTTTAGCAAAAATCCAATTCCAATTGTATGCAATTTCCATGGAATTTGGTTTGCATGTTCAATTTGTAATTCTGTATAATTCAATAGTTAATGAAAACGATTTGTTGCTTACTTTGCAAAATAATCTAATCTAGTCTTATTCGAAATCTTTCCAATCAGTCGCAAATCTTTACGATTATTATTCATCTCTCTCTCTCTATATATATATAGATATATATAGAGTATATATATATAGAGTATCTATTCTATATGTAAATCGAATTCATATATATTATCAAATTCCAACAAAACTATATCAATTGTTATTGCAGCTAAACAATATGTAAGTCCAATAGGAGCTACGCTCTGTGTCTGCCAATTGGAATTCTAAAGCTTTCATTGCGCCAATTGGCAGCGAGTGCAATTTGTATGGGAAGATTTGCATTCTAACAATGTCTTATTGGATATATTGTTGTGCTGCAGCAACAAGCATAGCGTGCATGCTGTTTGAATGGCTAATTGGCATTTTGCATACGTCCAACATGCACTCGCTGTGTGCTTATTAGCATTTTACTCTGTCTGATTGGATTGGATTATTAGCCAAGAGACAGACAGTCTAATCGGATATGCCATTGAAATCTAACTAGTTTATGTGAACACTAACTGGAATCTCGCTTTCATATCGTTCAGATATACGTGTGTATATATAGATTACTATATGCATATATATATATATATATATATATATTTATAATCTGTAGAGTTCCTTTATAACTTATTAAAGCCAATGTTAGCTATAAAAACAAAATCAATTTATCGAATGTTATTTTGTTTGTTTTATTCCAACAAATTATCTATATATATATCGATACATATATATAAATATATATGTGTCTGTGTGTAAATACATAATAAAAAAGAGAAAGAAGTTAACAAGGCTTTCTTTAGCAGCAGCAGCAGCGGCGAGTCCTCCTCCTCCTCCTCCTCTTGGCTGGGCTGCTTCATCAGCTTCTCTTGGAATCCGCAGTCTACTGTTACTCCTCTTCCTGCCTTTCTCTCTCTTTCTCCTCCTCCTTTGCCTTTCAGCTTCTTCTCTGCCTTGCTCTTCTGCCTTTGCCGTTTTCCTCTGCCTTTCTCCTGCTTCTCTTCTGCTATAGCTGTGTCTCCGCCTTTTACTCCAGCTCCTCTTTCCATTACTACAGGTTTCGCCTTCCATTTTCTTTAAGACTCCGTTTGCTTATCCTCCTGCTCCTCCTCTTCTGCCTTTATACTGCTTCTCTCTCTTTTTCCTCCTTCTTTCTCTTTCTCCTCCTGTCTTTCTACTCCTTCTCTGCCTTTTTCCTCCTCCTCCTCATTCTTTGCCTTTCTCCTGCAGCTCCTTCCGCCTTCCTTTTCAAGACTCTCCATCTGCTTCTCCTCATCCTCATCCTTCTCGCCTCGCCTTTGTTTCATTCTAAATCCATTTCTACAGCGGCACATGACACTCCGCCAGTTTCTCCTCCTCCTCCTCCCCCTCCTGCTGCTGTTCGCCCATTTCAACGTCACACTCCAGCGTCATATCCTCGAGCATCTCGGACAGCGTTATCGTTGGCAAATCGACCGTGCTCGTCTGCACCTCCGTAAGCATCTGCTTCTTGCTATCGCGATAGACATTGATCTGTACGCGTATATCGGGATTCTCTTCGATATCGTCGAGGAACTCGTGATAATCATATTTGCTACGCTCGTCCGTCGCCTCGTTCGCCAGATGCTTGATCTTCCACATGCGCTGGCTGAGACGCGTCTGGCGATCGTAATGCTTGCGCACGAGCACAACATCGGGAATCTGCTCTGGATTCAATTTATCAAATTCCGGATCATTGATGTTCGCCTCGCCCGTATTGTAGCCCATCACCGAATCGCCCACCTTCAGCAGGTGTCCCAAATGTGAGCGCGTATGTATGGGATTATCGTTGATGCCCAGCTCCGAGGCGCGCACCACCCAAATGTCGCAGAGAGCATGCTTGTAGGAGACCATGCCCTGACCCGGATACGTCTTGCGATCCTTATCGTGTATCACATCAATGTCCATCACAATGTACTCGATCAATTGCTTCGGATTGCAAATGGCCTCGAACGGAGCACGGAAATAGACCTGAGTGTTCACCTCGGCTATCTGTGCCGTAAATGGATCGATCAGGTGAATGCTGCTCGAGACACGATTCACCAGGCAAACGGGTGAGATGTTGCCCAGCTGTTGGCGCAGCTTCTTCGATAGACAGACGGCACTGTCCTTCGATATCGGCGCAATTTCCACAGACCAATTGTACTTGTAGTTGTAATTGTTGCTGTGTATATCGTGTGAGATGAGACGCTTCGATGTGGTCACCTTAACTGGTATCATTGTCTGCAGAAAGTCGACCATGCGCCTGGCATGATTCTCGCTAACATAGTAGAAATCGAGTCCACCATGTTCGGGCTTGATGCCTAGCGTATTCTCGTGTGCTTTGTATTTGAGTATCAATTGCTCCAGATAGTAGAACGTTTTCTTATTCTCAGCCCGCTGACGCACTTGCACCACGCACCGCCAAAAGTCTTTCGCCTCGGTGCGATGGCAATCGGTGCACATTTGATTCTGCACGGTAAATTCGACAATGAAGACCTGCTGCAGCACTGTGCCGCCAGTGATCTCACCATGCACCGTCAGCTTGACCTTGATGCGCTTCGAATGCTGCTCTGTCCATATGAAGCCAGCATCGACCAGTTTCACTTCCTTTAAACCCTTCAGTTTCTTTAGGCAAACGGCCAGCAGTTCCCTGGACTCGAGCGCGGCCTGCACCCACTCATTGGGCGGCTGTAGATAACGTTCGCAATTGCGACAGAAATGCAGCACCGCCTGCTTTGGTATATTCTCGGTGATGTCCACATGATTCCGCAGACATGTTACGCACATATTGGCCGGATTCGGTTGTATGGCCACGCCGCATTCACAACATAGGATCATGGCATTGCTGTTGATGTTGTCGGCACCCAGCACGCTGACGCCAGTATAATTATCGTGCTCCATCTGGCACGCTTATTTTTTGCGACTTAATTCCCTTTTATTTCAAATAGAATAACAAAAACACGTGCAGGCGTACGAATTTCACAGTGAAGTACAATCAGTGTTGCTGCATGTGCTTTACCCACAAATACCAAAAATACTAAACAAATGACATTACCCCAAAATACTATCGTCAAAATTCAACATTTCTTCACTCTGCCTCATGTACTCATTATTAAAGCGTAATTTTTACTGCAATACGTTAGTTTATCATACTTAGATAATAAATATACTCTTTTATCAAATTTAAACATTTACATTAGTTGAAATTTTGTAAAATAAATTAGTATTTAATATTCGATACACACTGCATCGGATAGCGCGAATTAGTATTTACATAGTTAATAACTATTGGTAAAACATCGAAATGATAGTTTTTGATTAACAATTGAATAGTCGCACAAAAATATCTCTTACAATCGTTTTCATGTAAAAAAAAAGTTTTGTGTCAGCAACACGTTATAACTGTCAACACTTTGGCGCCAAAATTCCCAATTCTACACAATCGGCAAACAATCTCGATAACACGAATATCGATGCACTGTGCAATAGCACTGAATAGTTCTGGCCACTCGATAAATCAATATTAAAGAAAAAACAATGCAAATTTTCATTCCATCCCCGTTGTGGACATTTGGACTCTTGCTTCGCTTCTTATCTTAAAGTCCCTCCATCCCCAAATCGGCTGCTGATCAAGACCAAGTAACCAGTTACGTAGCAAGATGTCGTTGCGTCCACTTGTGGAAGGCGATTGCGGCGCAGTTAATCCATTGGTGCAATTGGGCGGCCAATTCACCCGTGATGTCGCCCACAAGGACGAAGGTTTTGCTTCTGCGCAGTTCGAACGTAGCCTGCGCCCTGACGAGCAACTAGTTAACGATTTTCTTGGCCAAGTAGCTGGTCCACCGCAGTCATTTCAAATGGATACGCTGCTGCAAGAGATGCGCGGTGTCAACATCCATGGACCAGCACCACAACACCACAATGAAATGTCCAACCAATGGGGTCGAGATTTCATGCAGCATCATCAACAGCAGCAGCAGCAGCAGCAGCAGCAACAGCAGCAACAGCAGCAACAACATCAGCCCAATAAAACGCTGCAAATAGCGCAGCCCATGCAGTCGCAAGACTTCTTCGACGAAACCATGGTCTGCACTCAAAACTTTATGCCCACCCAAATGATGCGACAACCATACATGGCCATCACAGCTGGACCGCAGCAACACCAACATCAGCAGCAGCAGCAGCAAGATACATTTTTCGACGACAACATCGAGACGATCATTACTGATAATCTGCCAAGGGTGGAAACCTATGCAGAGTCTCTCGAGGATTGGATAAGTGACTATCAGCGGAATAAGGAGCACAACGAGCAGACGGCAACAAATTTTAATGAGAAATTCTGGCAGCGTCTGCAGGACGAATGGCAAAAGTTGGCGGAGGAGAACGAACATCCATGGCTCTCCGAATTCAATGAGAATCTGGATGCCTACAAGGAGTACGAATTTGCCGAACAAAATCCGATGGCCGAACTGGACAATGCCTTTGAAAAGGGCAAGGAATACTTGACTAAAGGCGATATACCCAGTGCCGTGCTCTGCTTTGAGGTCGCCGTCAAGAAGGAACCGGAACGGGCCGAAATTTGGCAACTTTTGGGCATCTCACAGGCCGAAAACGAAATGGATCCACAGGGCATAGCGGCGCTTAAGAAGGCGCTCGAAATACAACCGGAGAATCGCCAGGTGCTGATGGCATTGGCCGTATGCTATACCAACGAAGGCTTGCAGAGTAATGCGGTGAAAATGCTATCCAATTGGCTCGAGGTGCATCCACAGTATAGGCATCTGTTGATGGCCTATCCGCAGCTGCAATCGGAGGTACTCACCATGGCCTCCTCGTTGATTGGTGGCAATAAGCTGCGAGATCTGCAGCAAGTCTATTTGGAGGCCGTGCGCATGCAGCCCGCCCAAGTCGACTCCGATTTGCAGGAGGCACTCGGCGTGCTCTACAATTTGTCCGGCGAGTTTGACAAAGCGGTTGACTGCTATCGATCGGCCGTGCATGTGGATCCGCAAAATGCCAAGCTCTGGAATCGCTTGGGCGCCAGCTTGGCCAATGGCTCACGTTCCGTGGAGGCCGTGGAGGCATATCAACAGGCGCTCCTGCTACAGCCAGGATTCATACGCGTGCGCTACAACGTCGGCGTCTGCTGCATGAACCTAAAGGCTTATAAGGAGGCGGCAGAGCATCTAATTACAGCGCTTACCATGCAGGCGCACACGAATGCCGCTCGAGAGTTGCCCAATGCCCAGGCCGTTGGCCAGAATCAAATGTCCGAATCGATCTGGAGCACGCTCAAAATGGTCATATCACTAATGGGGCGCAGCGATCTCCAGGGTCACATCAGTGATCGCAACTTATCGGCACTCAACGATGCCTTCAAGGATTAGGTTGTTGTTGCCATATTGGTGTCTAGTAAATAACTTCGGAAACGTTATGCATTCCTCCGTTCTATTTGTCCAGCTTTCCTTCCATATACATAATGGTTAAATGGATTTGTGCTTTGAATGTATTTCTCTGTGTTTAGATTTTAGAAGTTGCAATTAAATTGTTATCGTTCGATTATTCAAAAATCGATTTTTTTCTTCTTTTTCTTTTCAGCTTACAAGGAAATGTATTGGAAACGTTTATCTTATTCAAATAGTTTCTGCATGTAAAATTCTCTAATTTATGTATGTATGTGTATCCAAAAATGTCACTGATATTATTTTTGAGATTAATCATCAATGCGAGCAGTTGCTTCGGTAGACAGATTGTAAATTGTATAATGTCGAACACGCTGTTGGGCATAAGCTTCAATTGCTTTATGGTATATTGGTCAGACGTTTGTAGTCGATCTTTTCTAGTTGCACTAGTGGCTTTAGTTGCTCTGCAAATACGCGCATCTCCTCGCCGACATTCTCTTGGCCGGTGGGCGCCACCACAGACAGCTCGACAATGTAGCTCTGCGAGATGGGCTCATTGGCCATGTCCTGCTGCTTGCCGGGCACAATTTTGATGAGCTTCGAGACGGTGATTTTCATGCGTCCCTTGCGGAACATATAGCCTATCCAGCCGCAAAACATATAAAGTAACTTTTACGCACCTGATTCAGAATTGATTTGACTAACCTTTTGCTATATATTCGAATTCGAGGCGAAAGCCCATTTCGGATAGGAAATCCAGTATGCCATTGGTGCAGGCACAGTCCATGCAGCTGCGCACTAGCGTCGGCCGTCGCATATCCACCTCCGGCTGTCCCAAATATCGCAGCTGGAACGGCGCATCGCGTCCAAGTGCGCGTCTCACGCGTAGCAGCAGCAGGGGCTGAGGTGAGTTCGGCTGACGCAGACTCATGCATACCTCGAGATCATGAAACGTCTCCGGCGAGGTATCCACATTATCACATAGGCCTTTTAATCTACAAATACAAAATTTTATTAGTCCTTACCTTTGTGCCGGTGTTTCGTATTTATCTTACCTGTGCATCAAATGCTCCACGGCTGTGTCTAAAATGGAACCCTGCAGCAAATACTCCAAATTTGGCAGAAAGCGATTTTTCAATGCAAGCGAAAGTGATTCCGTTGCTGATGGTATGGCCATTATTAAAATAAAAAATTTAATTTGAATATACAATTTGAATAATAAATATCTAGTTTTGTTTATGTTGTTGCACTATAGTGTTGTTGTATCGTAAGATTGCCAAACATTAATCGGTATATCGATGTGAGCAATAGCTTGGCCATGGTCAATGGTAGGAAGGTTACGCTGTGCGCGGCTTTCGATAGGTCAACAACGATAGCTCTAAGTGACGACAGAGTTGAATGTATTTTTCATATTTAAAATTCAAATTTCGACATTATGTACTTTAAGGAAATTTTTAATCAATTCAATTGCAACTGAAGTGGGTGTAATTAATTATTATTGTACAGAGCGCATATAGTAAATCACATCATTTTGTACACATATGACGTAGATGCGCAGAACACAAATGTCTTTCACTATTTCGCATTGCATATGCTTTTAGTGGCGTTATCTTATGCGATAATTCTTGAGTCACTTCGATGCGGGTGGGGTTGCCAGCTGAAGAAGTCTGCATTCAGATAAGGATGCCAGACGCAAAAAAACGAACAGCCACATATCGTCGCAATTACAATTATTATTATTGTTGTTTAACAACAACGTCGACGAATGTGTGGGTGTGTACTTTAGCCAACTAAATGGCCAAATTAACGCAATACAAATTGCCAACGAGTTATTTTCAAATGCTCGGCCATAACGGTAGTTAATAGCTGTACGCACTCTTCAATTACACATAAAGTTACGTGAACAACAACAGCAGCAGCAGCAGCAGCAGCAGTAGCAACTACAGCAGCAGCAACAAAAAACAAGAGAAGACACCCATTTGTAACGTATATGTATATGTGCACACATACAAACAGCATCATAACACAGTGAGATGACATCTAACGGCTACAATAATAATAATAATTATAACAACAACAACAACAACGCCAATCAGCTGCAATGAATGTGAAGAAAAGGCCACGTCTGGAGCTGGCCACAGCTGCAACAGCAACGGCAGCAACAGACGTTGCATACGCTACATACAGTAACGGCAATGGTAGCACAACAACAAACGGTATATTTCTAGCGAGCGGCGTGGACGTGAACAATGGTGCACAAATCTATTTAACCATATGCGGCGACGATGACAATTCGAATGAATCTCAAGAGTTTTATGCCATTGAGAGCATTAAACAGGAACCGGATTTGGATGCACTGCACGCCCTGTTGCCCACAAATCTGCAGCTGCCAACGGGTTGTGAAATCTATTTAGTTAAAGACACGACCACCACCACCACCACGACCACAAGTCCCAAGGCGAATGAACAATTGCTGCAGAAGCAACACCAACACCAGCAACTCCAACACCAACACCAACAGCAGCAGCAGCAGCAGCATGCACAACCAATGGCTTCCATTAAACTGGAGCCGGACTCCATTGCCACACCGTCCACGAACGTGCTGTACGTTAGTGGCAGCGGTGCAACAACGACGACCACGCACAACATTGTTGTTGCTGCCAGCAAAGATTCGCCGAGCAGCGGCAGTGGCAGCGGCAGCAGCAGCTCCTCTCTACCAGTGATTAGCCATGCAGCAGCTACAGTTCCGGCTGCAGTCTCGGCTGGCTATAATGTGAAGATGGATGCGTTTAAGAAGCGCGACGACAAGCGACGCGCCACGCACAATGAGGTGGAGCGACGGCGTCGCGATAAAATCAATTGCTGGATCTTCAAGCTGAAGGAGATGCTGCCCACGGAGGGCAATCGCTACAAGCCGATGACCGAAACGTTGGACAGCAAAGCGGCAAGCATACGGAATAGCCAACAGAATGGACGCACACCACCCAACGATTCCAAATCCCAAATACTAATCAAGGCCTGTGACTACATCAAGAGTATGCAAAACGAAATAGACAGGTGAGTAAATGGAGCTTACCTACATACATACATAGATAGAGATAGAGAAAGAGAGATATATATAGATAGCTAATTATTGATCAATTTGCAGCCTGCGCGATTGTCTGCGAGAGGCGGAACATTTGCGTTTAAGCAATCAGGCGCTGCGTGATGAATTGGAAACGTTGAAGCAGCAACAGGAGCTGCAGGAGCGTTTCAATACCGCTGGCGGCTCATTCAACGTAACGCTTAATTCCCTCAATAGCTCAGCTACTAGTGACCTCTTCGATAATATGGATGGGGCGGCCAATCTCTCAACAGTCTCATCGATTAACTTTACCAAACGGGGCCTCATGATCAGCGACTACGATGAGTAAAGGCGAAAGCCGCTCCCCGAAAAACAAAACAAAACAACAACAAAAACAAGAAACAAAAGAAAAACTTACAACCAAAGAGCCGATAATAGTAAATTTATATACATACAGACAGACAGACATATACATATATATATATATATATACATACATATATATATACATATATATATATATATCTATATATAGTTAAATCATTTTATGTGCCAGAACTTGTTAAGCAGACAAAGAAGAAGATGCAGCTTCGGTTGAATCGAAGAAATTTTCTCGTTATCGCTTTTTGTTAAATATTTGCTGGCAATCCTCATATACGGCATACGTACATACATACATAAATACATATTCATATACATATACATACATACATATATGCTGACTTACATATATATATATATATATATATATATATATATATATACATACATATGTATATATATATATATACATATACAAAAAAACAATTCATATTTTGAGCATATATTGTGCTTGTTTTTCGATTTTATTGTAATTGTTACTCGCACTAATTAAATAATGTAAATTAATTTGTAATATCTTAAAAAACAAAACAAAAAAAATATCAAAAGCTACCTATACAATTATATATATATACATATACATATATACATAAAAGCGGTTAGCTAAAGTCTGCACACAAATGTTATGCGGGCTCAAATGTTGCCGCTTCGTTGTGCCTAACGATTTGGCAGCATTATATACAATATATAGCCCGTTATTGAGGAGATATATAACAAAATATTCGCAGACATAACCGCAATCAGGCAAATCATAAAACAAGAGAGAGCATATGTGTGTGTGCGTGTGTGTGAGAGAAGAACAGTTAGTTTGCTAGAGAGTATGCGCGCGAGGCTCGCCTCAAATACATACATATATGTACATATGCATTCGCTCTTGTCGCATGGTGTGTACAGAATAATAACGTTAAAGAGAATTTGTAAAAACCAAAAAAAAAAGGATATTTGAACATATATTGTTGTGAATCGTTAGAACAATTGTTTTTTGGTATAGCGTTGATGAAATGAAAAGTGCAATTTGTGTTACTTGTTGCTATCTACATATATACCAGTTAATAATTCTATTAAATTCAATAAAAATCAAAAGAAAACAGTTTTGTCTTACCTTCCTCAAATATCGTATCTTCCTGCATCGCAAACTTGTAATTCGTATTATAGATTTTGAACGCTGTGTGCGCTTATTCAACACTGTGTTTCTTATAGCTTATTTTATAGCACTGGATCGCAATCGATTGGCCGCCACTTGCCATAAGCCGTACACTATCGATAAGCACTTATCTACAAGTTCTATCCGAAACGATTCAACGCAATATTTACAAGTCTTAATTTCTTGGTTGCAACGAAACCAAAGTAAACACACATTCAACTAGTGAGCTCGGGATCAAAATTTTCTGGTGGCATAGCAATTTTGGCAGGCCAAATGCAAACGATGTGACTAAATGCAAACATAAATAAATATGGATATTTATAACTACCTTAAGTAAACAAACAAAAATCCTATAAAAATTGCTAAGAAAGAAAGAACACAGAAAACGAAAAGCGGAAAACATAAACAAGTGCAAGCAGCCGCAGCTAAACGGAAAAAGTGTAAAATTGTAATTGGGCAAAAGACAATCTGCATACCAATTGTGAAAGAACAAGAACAGAAAAAAAACTAGTTTGCAGCAGCGACGTCGACCGCACGATAACAAGAAGAACGACGCCAAGGTAGTTAACGAGCTGACAAGGGGAGTCCAGTGGCCCGACAAGCGGGCGGGAAAGAGATAGCTGCTATATCTAGCTAATAAGTGCGAGTGCAAACGCAAAGCGTGTGGAACCAGTTCTCTGCTAACGGCAGGCACTATGCAAACCAACTGAACAACAACAACAGCAATAACAGCAGCAACAGCAACCAGAACAACAACAATAAGAATAGCCGCATCAACAAGTTAAATCAGGATGAACGTAAAATGGTTGCTGGCAGCATTGCTGCTGTTTACGCCAGCCAGCAGAAGCGGGGGCAGCACTCCCATCATCAGCAGCGGTGGCAGCATCAGCGGCATCAGCAGCATCAGCACTGGCAGCAGCAGCAATGCCCCGCCCGAAATCATTTTCCGTCAGTGCGAACCCATCCGCATCGAGATGTGCCGCGGCATTGGCTACAATGAAACATCGATGCCCAATCTGGTGGGGCACGAACTGCAAACGGACGTGGAGTATACACTGCAAACGTTTGCGCCGCTCATCGAATACGATTGCAGCTCCCAGCTAAAGCTCTTTCTGTGCGCCGCCTATGTGCCCATGTGCACGCCCAAGGCGCCGGTCCATTCGATCGGTCCATGCCGCAGCCTTTGCGAATCTGTGCGCATTCGTTGCCATCCGGTGCTGCAGGGTTTCGGCTTCCCCTGGCCACCGGCGCTCGATTGTGAGCGCTTTCCGCGCGAGAACAATCACGAGACCATGTGCATGGAGGGGCCGGGCGAAACGCATCTCACGCTGCAAGATCATGAGCTCTATGGCCAGCAGTTGCCTGGCCTTAAGATGGGCGCACCGCTGCCGCTCGACTGCTCGGCGCTGGCCAAATCCCATTTGTATGTGAAGCTGCATCGTTCCGGACGCTGTGCGCCGCTCTGCGAGGCGGACATTCTGTTCACGCCCAGCGAGAAGCATCTATCCGAAATCTGGGTATCCACCTGGGCGTATGCCGGCCTGGGACTCGCCTGCGTTGCCACGCTCTGTCTGCTCCTGGTGGGCGGTGATAGTCGTGGGCGTGGCGCCGCCGGCAGCGCTGCCAATGGCAATGCGGCCGCCAAGTGGTCGCGTCTCTTGTCGCCACTGCTCTGGTGCCACAACATGGTCACAATTGGCTGGACGGTGCGTTTCATTGTCGGCCGCACGGGCACCGCCTGCGGCACTGATCCTCAGGCACCCAACGAATCGCTTCTCAGCGTCGATGGCCTCTCCAATGCGGCCTGTGCCAGCGTTTTTCTGTTGCGCTACTATTTCGGCATGGCCGCCTGCGCCTGGTAAGTGCTGGAACTAGTTCAATAGAATAAGCAGTTGAATACCTGAAACACGAACTTGTTCAAAAGTAATATAATGTAAGGTGTTCATGTGAGCAGTCTGGAACTAGTTGAATAGGTCATCGATGAAGTCTGGAGCTTGTTCAAAAGTCATATAATGTATGCTATTTATGTGAGCAGCAGGCAGACTGAGTTCTGTAACTTGTTTAAAAGGTAATATAGTCATAGTCATACTCAGGAGTCAGTCTGGAACTAGTTCATTAGCTCTTAGAAACTACTTAGGTAACAGAAATCTCGAACTTATTGAATAGATCTTCTAACTTGAACCTTAAATATTTAAATTTGTTTGACATGCCCTATTCATATTGGTGATTTAGTACCGGAACTAGTCTGGAACTTGTTCTACAGTTCTTATACTCTAAGAACTCTAATATGAGGGCGGTAAAGTTTGGAACTAGTCTTTGGCTTCTTCAAAGAACTTATACTCAGTATGTATTGACTAAAGTCTGGAACTAGTTCAGTAGCGCTCATTGTTACTTGTCCAAAATGTTTATATACTAAAGCTAAAGTTTATAACTAGGGCTAAAGTTTCATTTGTTTTTGTGTTCGGTTCATGGTAGACAGTAAATTTTATATTACGACTTCGAACCGGTTCGATTCGATTCGATTCGATTCCAGAGCTTGTTTTACGACTTGTCCATAAATGTGATATATATTATATTTTGGATGTCGTTCGTGTCGTGTGGTTGGGAATGATAACAATAGAGATAGCGATTTGCTAACGCGCGTTATTTACGACTGAAAACGTTTTGTGTTTCAACCCAAATCTAAATGGGTATATATATAAATCAAATCTGTATACTATACACTGTATGTAACATATATATATATATATATATATAGATTTGGGTTCCAAAGAGATAATCATATAACAGACAGCATCAGCTTAAGCACCTTCTCAATGAACCATAAAATTTCTTTGCATTTTGCAGGTGGGCCATTCTATGCCTCGGCTGGCATCGGGACATACGCCGCAATAGTCCCGATACCAAGGGGCATATAGCGCTGCCCACGGCCAAGCGGCAGGGAGGCAGCAGCAGCCATGGCAGCGCTCAGCAGGATTTGGCGCAGAATAATTTCGTTTGTTTTGTGGCCTGGGGACTGCCGGCATTCCAGACGGCGGCGGTGATTGTGATGCGACTCGTCGATGCTGATGAGCTGTTGGGTATGCAAAACTATCATATACCCTAACTGTAAGGACAACTCGACTAAGATTTTGATTTTGATTTCTCTCTTTTGACCAGGCGCCTGCTTTGTGGGCAATCAGTCGGACAAGGCGCTGCAGGTGCTGGTTGCCACGCCCGTCTTTTGCTATTGGATCTTTGGCTCCATGAATCTAATCTCTGGCTATTTGGTGCACTGTCGCAACAAGGAGATACTGCGCAACAGCAACGCGCTGAGCCTGCAACAGCAGCTGCAGCTGGGCGTGCACAACAGCTCCGGCATTGGCATCTTTCTGTTCATCTATGGCGCCGCCTGTGCTTTGTTGCTGCTCGCTGTGATCTATGAGTTTGCCAACATTGATGTCTGGCTGAGTCAGCGGGAGACGAGCACGCCGCTATGGCCATATCTAACGCGCGCCTTCATGGAGCTGATGCTGGGCATTTGCTGTTTCGCCTGGGTACTGGGTCCCAGCATATCCAGTCTCTACAAGCGCCAGCTGTCCATGCGGCCGCTCAAGCAGTCGGCCGATCGCCATCCGCAGCAGCCGCTGCAGCAGCAGCACCAACAACAACAACAACAACAACAACTGCAGCAACAGCCGTCGCATCTGCATCAGCATCATCACCATCACCATCATCATCTCCAGCAGCAGCAACAGCAGCAGCAGCAGCTGCAGCTGCAGCAACTGCAACAGCTGGATGGTCAGAGCAGTTCGCGTGGCTCGCACTTAGCATGCAGCAGCACAGTTGTCTCCTATCACTCGGTGCGTCCCTCGCACCAGTCCATGGTCAGTGCGCCGCCATTGATCAGCAGCCCCTACAAGCACAAGGGACAGCAGACGGGCGCCGGCTCCATATCGCTCAACCAAATGTCGAACTATTCGCTGGGTCGCGCCAGCGCCCAACAGACGCCGCACGCCCACTCGACGCAGCGCCTCTACTATGCACCCTCGAAGCATGCGCATGGCCATCATCATCATGGCAACTATGCGCACTATCCGCAACTGCAACGTTATGGCAACGAGACGTTGCTCTGAGCGTGAGTCAATCAGCTGCTGCATTCGCTGCTTCAGTTGCTAAAAACTTTTTTCTTTTTCTTTCTTTTTTTTTTTTTACTATTTGCCAGATTCAACGCTGCCTTTTGCCACGAGTTCTTCAAGTCTGATGCCGCACGTTAAGTAAAACGCGGCTACAACAACGCAACGTTCCTGCCAAGGTCAGCATCGATTCAGCCCAGTTTAGCTATATCAAGTTTGCTGCATTTAAGCAATTTTAGTTTTATGCACAATTTGTTCACTTAATTTAGGCAACGATTTATATATATATATATATATATATATATATATATAGAGTGAGAGAGAGAGCAAAGTCAACACTGTGCCTTAGCGAGAGCTGCCTTAATACAGTCTAGACTCTTATGTTCTAAAACTCTTTATAAGAAGTTGATTTGTTTACATGAATTAGCGCTATTTATGCTCTTTATACTCTAATTGCAAAGTGCAAATCAATGCAATTACTTAAACTACAAACGGCTTAAGCTTAGCCTGGCTAGTTCCAGTTCGACTTAACTTTATCTAGAATTTCTACAGCATACTCTATATATGCTCTAAAATCCATTTATAGCTCAAATTAAGTCAACAAATTGTGCATAGTTTTTGTTTTGGTTTCAAACTATTTCTGACTTTTGGGAACTCACTTAAATGTATTTCTCTAACTGTATTAGCTTCTGTATGTGTATGTATGTATGTTTGTCTGTGTGTCTGTACTAAATCTGCTGTTTGTTTTTTTTTTTTCTATTATAAGCATTTATGTTGTGTTCCTTAAAATTTTGCTTGAAATGCCATGAAATGAGTCAAAATCAAAGTGGCAAAAGTTTTTTCTTACTTGTTCACAATATGAACTAGTTGATTTTTGCTTTAGCTTTGCCTGATATAAAAAAAAAAAAATTAATATCATTTATAAATTTACAAAAAAAAAAAACGTGCAATATTTAATATTTTCGTGAATTTGTCATATTTAAATTTCTATATTTAAATATTACTTCTAAATTCAATTGCAATTTGTAATTTGGCCTTATTTACTTAAAAATCAATTTTTCCACATTATTTCATGGCACTTTTAATTTTTCACAATTATTTTTTAGCGCGTAACCAAAGTACAATACACTTAAAACAATTCTTGCCCCATATATAATTATTATTATTATTAATTTTTTTTTTTTGATTATTTTGCTTCCTATATACATATATATATGTATGTAAATTCTGTGATACTGAGATTCAATTTTTAAAGATTTAATAATAATTAAAAATGAACTTAAATGCAAAATCGATTCGAAACGCAAGTGTACTTAAAGCAAACATTAATTGTATTCATTGTGCCATTAGCCTTAAGAATTAAATGAAAAAAAATGTACTTAATATATATATGTACTTAATATATATTTATACATCTTTATAGCTTCTAAGTTTTTTGAGAGAGTTTTATAAAAGCTGCAATAAATGCTTATTTGAATCCATTCATATCCAAGCTCCATTTATGTATATAACTGCGTATATACAGTATAAGAGAGCATGCTATATCCCTTCTTTTTTTGAATAAAACAATTTTTTTTATATATAAATATTTAATATGTATATGTATAGCGAATAAAGTTGTCCAAAATGATTTAATGCTGTTTACTTAATACATGAATTTTCTTCTTTGTTTTTTCTTTTTCTTTTTTTGGTATGTACAATTTTTGTTTTTACAATTTTACCTGCTGAGCATTTTCTTCTGCGACTCTTGCATTTCTCTTATATTTGAGCTGCCGCCTGTAGAGTTCATTGCCAGTTCAAGTTTTATTGTCGACTGGGTGGCAACGCTGCGGTCTCGTCGCGTCTAGCGGGCGCACAAACCACAATCGTATCGCCTCGATTGTTGTTGTTGTTGTTGTTTCTGCTATTGCCGTTGGCTTGCCAATTGTCAAGGTCCTCGTCGGCAGCGGCCTCGGCCTCGGCCAGCTCCTTGGCACGCTGATGGTATTTCATTTCGCTGGCATATTTCGAATTGGTAATGCCCAGGAATGAGGCAAGGCCGCCGCCAACGTAATCAATGCCGGCCAATATATTATTGCCCACCTTGGTGGCCTTGTAGCGTAGGCGCGGCCCCAGCGGCAATTCGCGCTGTTCCCAAATGAGTCACAAAACTGAATTAGTTACCATCATTCATCATTCACATCGATAGCAAATTATTGTTTCTATGCAAGGCTTACCTCCAATTGCACATCGTAGCCCTTATCGGGCACGTCCGGTTCAGCGTCGCTATCGCTAGAGGAGAGCTCCTCCATGACGCCATCGCTAAAGTACAGCATCCGTTTGTTTGACTGCAGTTCGAGGGCGGAAATGCGATCGGTTTCGGAGCGGCCGTTGGGCGCGGATTCGGAATTTGTATTCACTGTAGTCGACATGTTTGAATTATTGTTGTATTATTTGATAATTATGAATTAATTATGGTAATGGTAATTGCTTTGGGTTAGTCACACGAACGAACGAACGCACACGTTAAATGCGAGTTTTACAAATGCACACGGCGCTGAGTGAATGGCCGAGGGATAACTAACAAAACAAACACAATTTGAGCGGCTCAACCGTCGTTTTGGTCTTGATTCGCCAAATTTAATATATATACACACACACATACAAGCACAAAACAAACAAAAACACGTTAATGTCGCCTGTCCATATGGGGGTCGTTTATGTCCTTGGTTTGGGGGCCGGCGTTGCGTGCCAAGCGCCAGTTTGCCATATGTAATCAATAAAATGCCGACTCAATGCCGATGTCGTCGCTCAGCGCATCAACAATAACAAGAATTGTAATCAAAACCGTATACAAATCGAAACATCTGTTATCGAAACTATCGCAAGTATGCATTTCAAGTGCAACATAACTTCAAAGATATCGCCACGCGTGGTCGTTTCCATAAGCGATCTACAGGTGTGACGTCAGATGCTTTCAGTCAGCACAAGCTGCGTGTTAATTGTATTTATATATGTTGTTATGTGAGCTTAATTAGGAAAGCATTATACATTTTGTTGAAATACTTATGTTTTGAAATAACTAAATGTTATAGAATCCACAAAATCCAAACAAGGCATGCAGTTTAAACTGTAAATTTTAACAGTTATTGGAAAGTTGATTAGATTTTTATAGTTTAGGAATTATTTATTATCATTGGTTCTCATAATGCATTGCATTTCGCAAACCGATAATCGTTTTATTATTGTGCAATCTTCTAAATTGGTGCATTCATGAAAATCGTCTATCGGTTGCGTCGAGTGTGACCGTATCTGTTGCAAACAGCTGTTTACTGATTTCTCATCGCGTCGTTTACAACAATTGAAAATATTGATAATAATTAAAATCAAAACAATGGAATCGCCCATATCAAATCCCGTGACAAAAGGTATGCTATGCAAACTAAATGACAAATTTATGCTAAACGAATGCTTAGATTTTCAGGTGGCTGGCGTTTCACGCAGTGGACGCGTACGCAAAAAATCATCCAAACTGTTGGACTTCGAGTCACCGGAGGAAATTGAAAAGCGAACTAAACGACCGGGCAGGCAACCGGCCAGATATCCAGGACGCGGCCGACCACCCAATGCGCTGCGAGAACGTGAACAGGAACTGGCGCTGGCCTATGCCGAGGAGGAGGACGAGGAGGATGAGCTGGAACACAATCACAATATCACCGATGAGGAGACGACAATACCCGCAATTGGTGGCACGGGCGATTTACGTGGCGCCCTGATGAACTCCGATGATGAGGTAGACAACTTGGTTCAAGATCTGGTCGAAGGTGTCGAGGCGGAGGCCTCCTACACAAACGATTCACGTGTCCGTCAAAGTCTCTATATGCGCGAAAAGTCCAACAACAAGCGAAAGTTGCTCAAGGATAACAAATTGCAGAAGAAGGACAAGGTGCGCGTGCGCTACACAGCTTACAGTCTGTGGGCGCGAGAGGTGCGCAAACGCGACTTCCCCGATCTAGGTGAGGCATAATCCAAAAGCTTAAACAAAGAACTAATTATCATATCTTTTGTCCAGACTTCGCCAATGCGGCACGAAGACTCAGCGAACTGTGGGCCAATGTTTCCAACAAAGAAAAGAACGCCTGGCGTCGCAAAGCCAAGGTACTGGCCGCAAAGGCACGCATCCGGGAAAATAATGCTCCAGCTGATTCGGCCACAGCGCAGGCGCCGTCAAAGACAAGTAATGGCAGCGCCTCTGCAGCGGCTACGTCGACTCCTGACTCGTCTTTTGTGAATCGTGCCACAACGAGTCGCACCAAGAAATTGGCAGCAGATCGCCGTCAAGTGCCGGAACAGGCGACAACACCCTCGACATGGGCACAAAGCAGACAGAGACGCAACAACAACAGCCGGATCAAGGCGAGTCCAGTAGCCGGCAGCCAGACGAGCGCAGCCGCTCGACAAAACGCTGCGCAATTGGACATGGAGTTGGCTAGTGGTAAGATGGCAACTTCGAGCATTGAGGCTATTGATGCGGCTGCCCATTTAAAGCTGCTCGGCGAGAGTTTGACAGTGATCGGAGAACGCTTGAAGGAGCACAATGGACATGTCGCCCTCTCGGGCAGCCTGTCTGTTCTGCTGGACAGTCTTCTATGCTCGATGGGGCCGCTGCTCTGCATGACAACGCAAATACCTGGGCTGGAGAATAAGAAACAGCTAAGCACAAATCTGGCCACAACGTTGGACAACATTGCGTATGTGATGCCAGGACTTTAAGACAAGTTCAGAAATATTTGTAGCTCCATTGTAAGTATCAAATTTTTATTGCCGTATTGTGAGGAGAACAGTGTTCGCATTTGTTCTAGGCAAAATTAACATAGCAACAATATTGTATAATTTAAATAAAACAAATACAAAACGATTGTATATAAGTTTAGAAAGAAAAAAAGCCAGCTATTAGTAAAGAAAAAAGACAGAAAAGTCAATTATTGAAATCACGGAAATTGGAGGGAAAGTGGTGTATCGTTAAGTTAATCGATAGGTATGCAAATGCGCTATAAATTTAGGTTAAGCTTATATCAACTATCGTATATTTTAGGCGATAGCTGCATCTACGATTAAAAATAGATAAAAATAAAACAAAAAAAACCGCACATATTTGTCTATTATCTTACATTTCTTTTTATTTAATTGCAACTTTCTTTTTATCACATTATATCGCTGTAAATGCTTAATTAAAATAATAAAACCGCTATCTTATTTTGGGCTTTGTACAACAATGAATAACAAAGCTACAACAAAATATCTTCAAAAATAATTTGCAATTTCAGTAAAACTCTTATGGTGTTTTGAGAACCAAAGTGGTTATTTTCGAGAAATTGCTTTAACAGCAAAAATTTGATCTTTTAGCATTAAATTAGCTAAAATGTCCAGGCTTGTTGCCTGGCTGGCGCTGCACCCCTATCGATAGAAACTAACTGAAAATATCGATGCGGATGCACTTTGAAAATGCCCATCACTATAGCGATACCATTGCGATAGAGTTTTTCTTTTACACGGAAGAGAATTGCAATTTATTGACCAGAATTTTGCAACTTTCAATTGAATTTAGACCTGCGCACATACACAGACACACACAAACACGATATGTTGAAACAATATCCAACGAGCAAAAGGAAAAAATCATCAGATTTGCAGCTGCCCTGCGGCTGGCGCGATTGCCAAACGGTCTGCGATGGCGAATGGCTGCTCAATGGCCACATTGCCGAGCATCTGGAGGAGCTGCAGCAACAGCAACAGCAACTGGAGTCGCAGGACCAGGGCAAATGTGTATGCGTGTGGAACGATTGCAGCTTTCAAACGCATTGCCGCGAAGAGTTCGAACGGCACAGTTACTATCACGGCTATTACATTAATCTGCTACTCCAGGGCAAGCACGAATGCGAACTCCATCCAGAGATACCTGCCTGCTATGCACAGCCACGCAACGGCGACAAGCTGCCCGAGCTGAAGCAGAATTTCCAGTGCGGCTGGAGTGACTGCAAGCGTTCGTTCATATCCATTGTCGAATTCCAGGATCACATAGTCCAGCACGCCTCCTTCGAATATGAAATACAAAAGTCACCAGACGACGAGAGGCCCAAGACGCAGTGCAACTGGACGCTGTGCAACAAGCTGCTAGAGAACAAATATCGCCTCATCGAACACATTAGCACGCACTCGAACAAAAAACATGTTGCGTGCTATCATTGCGGCGAGCTGTTCAGGACGAAGACAACGTTGTTCGATCATCTGCGCCGGCAGCCGGATAACAACAGTGAGTATAGATGAGTGATATACATATATCTCACTCTATCTCTCTCTCGCACACTCACACCCCCCTCTCTTTCACTCTGTCTCCGTGCAGCACACAAATTTCAATGTGCCCAATGCTTTAAGTTCTTTGCCACGGAGAAGCTACTGCGCGGTCATGTGGTGCGGCATGTGAACTGTTACAAGTGCAGCATGTGCGATATGACCTGCAGCTCAGCCAGTTCGTTGACCACCCACGTACGTTATCGCCATCTCAAGGATAAGCCGTACAAGTGTACGGAATGCGATACGCGTTGCGTACGCGAATCGGATCTGGCCAAGCACGTACAGATTGTCCATTCCAAGTTGGTGCATCAGTGCGATCAGCCCGGCTGTCAATACTCCGTGCGCACCTATACGCAGATGAGACGAGTAAGCCCACATCAACCATCTCTCTCTCGCCCCTCTCTAATAACTCGAATTGATTTGCTTGCAGCACTTTCTGGAGGTGCATGGCAATAATCCGATCTTCTATGCCTGCCACTGCTGTGAGCGCTACTTTAAGACGGGCAAATCTCTGTCCTTACATCTGATTAAGAAGCACGGCTTCCGTTTGCCATCGGGCCATAAACGCTTCTCGTATCGCGTGGACGAGAATGGTTTCTATCGTCTGGAGATGACGCGCATTGAGAGCTTGGAGGTTACACAGCAGATATTAGCGCCACATATCAAACAGGAGCCGGATCTGGCCGGCAGCTGCTATGAGATTGTGAATCCAATTGGTGTTGACTATGAGCGCATTATTGTCTCCAATGATTCCAACGAGGCGCAGCTGGTGGGCGAGGTGACCATCTCGTTGCCCAGCCTCGTCGACGCAGACTTCTGAATGCAGCAAATTTCGAGTCGAAATGGAAATACAGTTAAGCACTCGTCAACACAAACGGCTATATGTGTTCACACATGGTGCTCCTGTCCCTCCAGCCCGCCCCGTTCCTGTTTCACTTCCACAAATGCACCGCCGAGTACTCATAGTTTGTAAGCATCATTTATCCTTAATCCTGCTCGAGACACTGAACTGCATGGCCACTGTTGTCCAGGCTGAACAAGCTGTCTCTTATACATATACATATAGCATATTCGCATTTAGAAAGAATTAATATGTGTTGCAAGCTATAAAACACATTTAATTTAGTTCTAAGTCAAATATTTTAAGAGTTCGACAAGCATATTTAATAAACTAAACCATGCACATTACTCAAAATAGAGATAAATTCGTCTATTATCAAGTCTTTTTTTATTTTTAATAGTTTTCAATTAGCTCTGGAAACTTCCTTCCAAGGAATATTCCAATGCATTACTTATGCAAAGATGGCATCATTGTTTGTTTTGCTTTGTGCAAATTGGTGTTGCCAATCAATACAATCCCCGTCAGAATGCGGTAAAAACTTGTAATATAGCGGCTGCCGGGAATTATAGCTATTTTGACTTATCGATTGGCGTAGAACGTGCCCTGAGCATCGCAATAGCTCCTTTCCTTTTCTTTGACTAATCGATCTAGCTTGTCGACGCCGAGAAACTAAATCACAAGCTGTGCAAACTACAGTTAAGAACGTTTCTACGGGTATTCCAACATATACCACTTCAATTCAAGCTAAAGCTACTCTAGAATATTCCATATTGAGTTATTAACAAAGGTGGCATCGCTGTTCAATCTGCAACAGCCCCAGGCCAATCGTACATTCCAGCATTTACACATTTACACCAAAGCCGGCAGTTCAGCTCACACTAAAGCTTCTCTAAAATATTCCATAGTTATTGACAAAGGTGGCATCGCAGTTGTCTCAAACCAAATCAAAACAAGCAAAAAACAAGAACAGTTAAGCTTTTGCTTAAAGTGAGGTTATGGCACAACTAACAAATGTTCAACTTTCGTTTTTGGTTGTTTTGGTGCACTCGAAAAAAATAAACACATATGCGCAATTATTGTAATTTGTTATTTTTAATTGTGGCTTCATCGACTATTCAGTTTTCTTTTTAGCAAATGTTGTTAACACTGTGCAACATATTAAATAAAAAAAAAACACCGTTGCTGTTGTTTTGAAGTTGCTGTTGTTGTTGGTTGCTTGCCGCAGTATGTTTACTTGGCATGAGTCTGAGCCTTCCTCAGCTGAGTGAGAATGTTGGACAGTTCCTCACGCTTCCTCTTGGCACGGATGTGTGTGCCCAGGCGGCGCTTCAGGAACTTGAGAGCGCGCTTATCCTTGGACACCTTCAGCAATTCCATGGTGCGCTTCTCATAGGGCGCATGTCCAACCACCTCACGAACCAGATCGCGGGTGAATTTTGTGTGGCGGGTTTGAATCTGTCAATCAAAATGTAAACAAATGGCATCAGGAATATATTGATATATTGATTTTTTTATTCCACTTACGTTCTTCAAACGGGCGCCACGCAGACCCTTGACCTTCTTGTCGCCGGTGTACTTAACATTCTTGACTTTGGTGGTCTTATGGCCCTTGTTGAGACCAATACACAGCTCGTAGCGGACTGCCATTGTCACTGCAAAACAAACAAAATATTGTAAACACAATTTTTAATTAGTTTCATTTGTGATTCGTATTCAACAATTATGCTATATTTAGCATTAATATTTCAATTTATTATTGCACACATAATTTGCATATACAACTCTATGATGTTTGCAATAATTTTGGAATTTTCACACAAGTATTTCGCGGCCGACCTACCTCAGTTGCTGTCAAATGGTAGAAAGAGCGCTGTCAAAGCAAACTAACAGGAAGCCGTATGCGCTGACATTAGCTTAGAGTTACCAGACTATTCAGTTTCGGCCTTACACATACGTTACGATTTTATATATTTTGAAATTATATAAGTGACATTATATTAGTTTGCATTAATCACTTGGTAATGTAACTCGTTATAGAAATATACTATGATTGATATTGAATTTTAAACAGAATTATGAATTTGGTATTAAGTGGCATCATTGCAAAATATCAGAGTTGCTTATAATATATCGTTTAGTATTTTTTTCAAACAGCAGATGTATTTTATATATCGATGTATTGTTTTAAGTTACTGCCAGTGGCTTATTCTCAAATTCTCCCCTTAAAATAACTTTGATATCAAAAGAATACTTCTTAAGTGTGATATAAACATTTACATGATATTTTTTAAAGAGTTTTGGTATTTATAGCTGATGTTATTTTTGTTATCGGTTTTCTCGATTTCTGCTAAATACAGCACTGCTATTACATGTGTTGTCATTCAGTCCGATTAACCGTATTCACACGCGTTTTAGCAATTTGTGCGAACAATTCCAACGCAATACCATATGGAATAATATTTAAACGTAATTTGTTTGTCAATTAAGTGCGTTTTAATCAGTCAAAGATAGCTGATCGAATGTTGTCATTAGTTTATCGGCTTGTGTGCACAATGATGGCAACACTGCATACGCCGGCCATGTTATGATATGTAAAAGTTGAACGTAGACACGTGTTTAATTTGTGCTCCTAGAAAATACGCTAAAAAAATTGTGTCGCTAAGTCAAATAAAAAGTAGTGAATATAATCAAAAAAAGAAAGAAGAAATTAAGCAAGCTTTCAGCTACGCTCATTCAAAATCAATTCAAAGCAAATTAATTAACCCCACTGGTTTCAAAAGGTAAGCGCAATTCTGACCACGCGGAACATAACCTACACTACAAAAAAACATTTGCCAAAACACAAAGCAAAAAAAAAAATGGTGTCATGTTGCTAGAATGTACCAAGCAAATGCAAATTGAAATATGAAATAGAAACAGAACGGAAATGCAATGTTTCCGCAATATAATTATATTTGTTTTTTTTTTTTTTTTTGTATTTGTGTCTGTGTGTGTGAAGAGAGTGCAAAAAATGCGCAACATAATCAATAGGTGGCAACATCGGCATACAATTTAAGCCGCCTGCCAGCTTACAGTGTATGCGTGTGTGTTTGTCTGTGTGTGTTGAGTGTGCCTTTGTATATGTGCATAGGATCAATGTGCTCAACGGTTTTGGTCCTTATACTATTTCCTTATGCTTGCCGATTATACAATGCAAATTTGTTGCTGTGTGCATATATGTATGTATGTGTATTAGTGTACATATATGACATTTGCATACATACAGACATTGTATATATATATTTATATATATAGATATATGAAAAATTCTGCTTGTGTCTGAGTCATTTAGCTTAGACATGAATTTTGTTACGCTTTCCATAGAATTTTTTGGTTTGTGTGTGTGCCGTATAATGTTTTGTTTTGTTGTTTGACGGCTTTCACTCAAACGCTTTAAACATGTTGTTGCTGCTGCTGATAAGCAGCCAGCAAACAACAAAGCCACAGAAAAAGGAAAATGAAAAAAAAAAAACAAAATCATGATTATACAATACACTACAAAAAAAATGTCGTTTTCGCAGAGCATATGATCGCCCACCACGTTGCCAGATTATAGTAAATGGGCATAAGGGGAGGGATAGCAGTAGCGGCAGGGTGGCAACACTTAAGCAGATCGTTGTTGCACTTGGTTTTTACCGTTGTTTGTATTTGAGTGCGTGCTGTGCGTGCGTATATTAATAGACGAAATTGGCCTTCTCACTCGCACATTCATGCAGACGGCCACCCTTTACGTATGTGTGTGTGTCTCTGTCTGATAACAAGTTAAATACAATCCAAAAGCCTTGGCTTCCAGCCGTTTAACAACTGTCAAACACTAAAATGTTATGTGTGCATGCATAATACAAATATTAAATGGAATTTTACTAAAAAACACTGTTAACTAATTGTAACGCGTTTTTTGCCACCTGCTGCAAGTTCAAAGTCAAGCGCCAAGCGTCAAATATGTTTTGTTTGCATAAACACACACGCGCACACATGCAATCATGAGCTTCATGCTTGACCAGTGTTGCCCACTCTTTACGGCTTCGACTAGCCAGATCAATTAGTCATAAAAAGCCAGAAATAGCCAAACATAAATGGAAAACTCCATGTTTTGTTGTTTGACTTCAGATAAACAATCGTAAAGCACACCGAAATCACTCTAATTTAATCAATTCAGATTTGAATGACATTTTTCCCATGTTTTCTTATAAATCATTCAATTTTCACATATTTCTCCATATTACTTTCATGATAAAAAGCAGCAATTCATTAATGCAAAATAGCTATAATTCCCGCCATCCGCCATATCACACGTTTTTACGCCAAAACTGACGGCAAAATAACTAAATTGGCAACACTGCAATCATGTTTTGTTTGCATAGACACACACACACACACACACACACACACGTGCAGACATGTAAAATAGTTTCATGTCTGACAAAAACAAGTGTTAAAGCGTCCAGGTGGCAACACTGCGCTGCTTTGTGCAAAAAATGTGACAACCTCTTCACAATTGTCCGACCTGATCGCTCAAGCCCTGATGACCTTTGGGCCTATATATTGTGTGATTAGAGCTTATCAATGGTGACGAAACCAGCGCTCTCCATAGACAAATGTATGTGTGCCTGTGTGTGTCTCCAGCGTCTAGCTGAGCCTATAAACAACAGACAAATCAACACACACACACACACATGGCAGCACGGCAACAGGTTTGCCCAAAAAGAGCGAGAGCGAGAGAGAGAGAGAGAGAGAGAGCGCGCGCTAAAAAGAGCGAGGTTAACGCTTTTATTGTCTCATTGAAATGCTTTAACGAAGGGCGCTCTTAGCTATCTGTCTGTCTGTCTGTCCATCTATCAGTTTGTCAGTTCAATATTTGATCGAAATTTTGTTTTGAGGCTGTTGACACTGCATTTGCGCCTCTTAACTAAGTGGGTGGGTGGGTGGTTTGGTTGTGTGGTTATTGGGTGGTTTCGTTTGCATTGCCAACAATCGACAAATGGCAAATGTCTCGCTAGAAATAATAAATAGAAAAACGAAGCAAATCACACGATCCCCCTCTACACACACACACACACACACACACACACACACACACACTTGCAGGAGCAGGTTGGCGGTTGGGGGTGGCCGAAACTAAAAAAAAAAAAGATGTGAAACGCTCTTGGGTAGTTTCCCTTTGTATATCGAGGCGTTATCATCGCACGGCGGAGATACGCATAGAATTATAGAAAGAAAAAAACAAAAAGCTCGAATTCTACGAGTCGCCGCAACGCCGGCAGCAAATCAACGAATCAAATTTAGATAAATAAATAAATACAAATTGAGTTATATTTGTAATCGTGGCTCAGCGAAGTCAAACGAAAGCCCAGCGAAAAGAAAAGAAAAGAAATGAAATATTGCAAAATCAAATAAGAAAAAATCTAAATAAATATAAAGATATAGATTCCCTACGAAAATAACGAAATAAAAAGTTTCGAGCGTGTGTGTGTGTGTGTTGGTGTTTGATAGAGTTTTTTTTTATATTTATTTTTTATTCTTGTTATTTGGAAAATTCCACAATCAGTGCGCACAGTGTGACAAATTTGTAAAGGTGATTACAAAATTTGGCATTTTGTTGCTTGAACATTTGACAGCCAACTTTATGTTTAGTTTATTATTATTTTTTAATTTTGCATTAATATTTTTATATTTTGTTAATTTTTTATTTATTTTTGATTTTTCATTATTATTTTTATATTTATTTTACATTTTTTCTTTTTGTTTTTGTTTTTTTTGAGCAACGTTTGTTTTGTAACGATTTCATAACAATTGCCGTAAGCGTAATGCTTGTTGTTGTCGTTGTTGTTGTTGTTGTTGTTGTTGTTGTTGTTTTTGTTCTTCTTCTTCTTCCTCTTATGCTTGTTCTTTAGCTAGCCGAAAAGCTGCTTGCGTTTGCTCTTTGTTGCTGTTGTTGTTTTTGCGGCTTTTTCTTCACAATTGACACTCGGCGCACGCGCAAGTGAGACACATGAAGCGCTCTAACTCACTCACTCCCTCGCTCGTTCGCATGTTCGATCGGCATGCTAAGTATGTGTGTGCGCGCGCGCTCTCTCTCTCTCTCTCTTTCTTTGTCTCTCGCTCGCTCCCCCACACTCTAGCTAGTTGGCTTCCGCGTGGCATTCTGCTGCTGCTGCTGCTGCTGCTGCTGCTGCTGCTTCTGCTTTGCACCTTATTTGCTCTGCGCGTCGCTATTCGAATGATTATTCTATAATTACGTATTTTTGCTATAAATACGTCGTCACACAAACACACACACACACACACACACACACACACACACACACACACACACACACACACACACACACACACACACACACACACACACACACACACACGCACACATGTATACTTGGTTGTGGATGCCAAATAGGTCTCGTGATGGTTGCGACCCAAACAAACTCACTTCATGCAGCATTTCAAACTATTAAAGCTCTAAAAAGTATGCATATATATATATATATATATATATATATATATATATATATATATATATATATATACATATATGTATATATATCTATATATATTATATATTTATATATATTGTTTTCGAAATATTATGTTTATTCAGTCGCACTACTACTATTTTTATGACCAGAGCTATCTATATGCAGATTACAAGTCTTTAGCTTTTGTGGCTTACAAGATCCTTGCGTTCATACGAATGAATCGACTCAGCTTGTCATGCTGATCCATATATGCGTACATATATAGTTTATGGGGTCAGCCCTGCCTGCCATTATACCTGCATTGCCATTTTCAGCCATGTTATTGGCCCTCATTCTCTCTGGCTGTCCAAAATTTGCATCGCACTACTATTTTTATGAGCACAGCTGGCGTATTGTTCTGTTTAGGCATCGCTCGCAGCGCGAGCTTATCATATGTCAATCATTCGATTTTCCTATTTTCTTAAACGTAACTTGAATGCCACAAAAGCAGCGAGAGCTATCAAATTCACTGTCTAGCCAGATCAGTGTGATTGGATACACAGACTTTTGATACATACCCCCACTCACTCCACGCTATTCCAGACAAATTTGAAATTGAAGTCGCGGCGTGTCCGTCCGTGTCCTCTTGCATATAGCAACTGGTTAGCTCTATTATGCGACATCAGTTGCGTTGTTAAAATACTAAATTTGAAACGCATCGATTTCACACTTAATACTAATAATGAATAATAAATAATAAATAATGAACGTAGTCGAGGCTTGAGCTTAGGCAATAGCAGCGGACTGGCAGTGCCTCGCTTGAAGCCATGATTCAGGGTAGTAATGCTTGGCTCTTCAATTATCTTTAGTATATTAGGGCAATGAATTACTGATTATTAATCGAATTGAAATTTTGAAATATATTTTTACAGATTCTCCAATATTCAGCGAAAATGGTATCCGGTCGTCCTCTACTCTATCTCTCACTGCCCGGTGTAGCATTTATACTCGGCGTCTTTTGGTTTCGGCGTAGAAATAAAAATCGCATTGATAAAAACGATGACGATGCAAATGGCGCCGGTGCCAATGGCAAGCCGATCAAAGAGGCCATCGAGCCGGGTGCACAGCGTAAGTCCCACAATGGCAAACTGCCAACGGGCAATGGAAATGGAGCAGTGCCTGGTGCTGGTGCCACCAAATCGATGAGCATCAGTGTGGGCAACGGTGCAACGGTGCTGCCCAATGTGGACTATGATAAGGAGAGCCCGAACACAATGTTATATGGCAAATCGGCACCAATCACCATACAGAGCAATGGACGCGCATCGCCGGGCAAGCATCAGCATCAGCATCAGCAACAGCAACAGATTGATACGGAAATGCTTAAATCCAAGATACAAGATGCAGAGCATAAGAAGCTCTGCTCCATTGACGAGGACTTTGAGAACTTGTCATCGCCCCGTGATTTACCGGATTCGATATCGAAAAATCGTGTCTCCTTCTACAATCGGAAGATAAATCAAAAGACCGAGGAGCCGGTGGTCATCAAAGCGACACGCACACCAAAAATATCGCCAGAGAACTCATTTCTCGAGAGCAAATACACCAAGGAATGCGAACAGAACAACAACTGTGAGCCAGCGGATAAGAAGAAGCAGCAGCTGGAGGAGGAGGCGGAGCAAAAGAAACAGATGCTGAAGCAGGAACAGGCCGTTGCTGTCGTGGAGCAGGCCATAAAGCCTGTCGAACAGGCACAGCTACAAAGCCCAGCTGCTGCAGCACAGATCAAACAGACTGAGGAGAAGGAAAAGGAGAAGGAGGAGCAAACGATTGTGGCAAAGCATGTGGATTTGAATGAGAATTCAACTGCTGCAACCGCTGCCTCCACTGCATCTGCCTCTGCCTCTGCCTCTGCCACTGCCACTGCCACTGCCACTGATGATGCAGCCAATGGCAATCAGAAGCGCAATGTGGATGCAGCCAGCCCATCGCTGAGCATTTGCAGCGTACAATCTGGTGATTCGGGCAAAGGCTCCAGCTTGCCGCGTTCGGAGGCAACGTCACGCGTGAAGAGCTCATATCGTTTCTTCTTTCCAAATAGTTTGATTGGTCAGCTATATGGACGCAAGCGTTCGTTCATCAATAAAATCAAGTCGAAAACTTTGGCCAATGTTGGCCTGAGCAAGAATCGCTATTCATCCGGCAAGTTGCGCATTTGCACCATTGAAGGCACCGACAGTGAGATCGATGCCGCGCTGGCCATGATACGCCAGCGTTTGCCACCCAGACGCTATCCCAATTTCACAATGCAAAGAATTCACTATGCGCTTCCGCAATCCATAGTTCCTCTATCGACTGAAAGCCTCCATAGCTTACAAGTGAGTTGAAGACAGGACTCTGCCAGAGTTGATCTGTAGCTCTCTATATAGTGTGAGAGAGAGAGAGAGAGAGAGAGCGCGTGAGAGAGAATGAGAGTTCTCTGAGTTCGTAAATGCTCTAGGGATGTTGATCGATAAATAAGTCCTTGAATCGATAATGCTTGCAATTCCAATATGTAACTCAAATATAAATGTTTGCAAAACAATTCGCGTTATCGTTATCGACTTATGTATGTATATCGATTCGACATCAATAAAATTGCAAAGAAAATCGATAAATAGCTTCATTGATAACAAACATGAAGCTTAAGTAGCTCACAAAGCGTGCTTTCGATAACCATGTCTATCGTTCAGTTCGCAAATCTTTCGATTTTGCATATATAATCATTAACTCAACCATTAAAGAAATGGCTAATGCTGAATAGTACTTTGATCAAGCTCGATTAAGTTTGTATCATTTATCGATAGTTAATCGATCGATTTGTACGACTTATCAATGCGCAGCATTGCAACATCCCTAGCAAGCTATGAACTGAGAAGTAATGTCCAAACTATCGATAACTAATCGATATTCAGCGACTTTTCATTGATTTCATAACTTCAATATTATTTATTGCTTTTTTTTTGCTTTTCGCAGCTAAATCTGATCGAGGGCATCAACAATGATGTGTCAGTTAGCGCCGTGCTCACTGGTAATCATGTGTTCGTACAGCATCCGTTGCATCCATCGCATCCATCGCTACATGCACTGCAGAAGGCCATGCTCGATAGCTATTCGAGCATGGAGGCGCCCAAGTTGCCGAGCATCGAGATCAGCGCCGTCTGTGTGATGCCCATCAATGGCTGTTGGTATCGCGTTCAGATCGTGGACACCGATACCAATGACGTTGAGGAGCGTTGCGTGATCAAATTCTTGGACTTTGGCGGCTATATGAATGTCAGCTTTAGTGTTTTGCGTCAAATAAGCACAGACTTTATGGCGCTGCCATTTCAGGCAACCGAATGTATACTGTCCAATATCGAGCCAATCGGTAAAGTATTCCATACAGATTCATATATTTTATATCTAATCAGTTTTTTTTTTTTATGTCCATATATATAGATGAGACCTGGTCTGTCGATGCCGCTGATATCCTCAACAAATTAACCAAAGGCATTGTCTTGCAAGCACAAGTCGCCGGCTATAATAGCCATAATATACCAGAAATCTATTTATTCGCTTCTCTAGGTCCAAACGTAAGTAACAAAAAGAAAGAAGAAGAAAACAAACAGCTGCATCACAATGAGCGAGATGGCAGGTGTGAGCGAGCGAGATAGCCTGTAAAGCAGTTGAAGCGAGATGGCCCTTTTGACGCTCTCTCACTGAGTTTGGTTATCGTGTTGAGCAGCGCTAAAACATGTATCGTTATCGATATTTAAACTAGTTTTGTTTTTTCTATTTGATTTTATTTTTTAAGTATTTTTCTAATTGTTTTTCTTTTGGCATTTGCAGAACGTAATTTTTATCAATAAGGAAATAGTCGCACGCAATCTCGCTAAATGGGTCGAGATGCGCGACTAACAGCCCAAATGAACAATGAAACTTAACACACATAGGAAACTACAACAACAACAGCAACAGCAACAACAACAGCAACAACAAACAAGAATTAGCAGCTAAGCGTTGAAAGTCTCAAAGCGCTGGAAAAAGCTCCCAAAATGCAAAACAAAAGTTGTAGAACGCGACTGAGTCCGTATTTATTTATAAATACAACACAAAACACACACACACACACACACACACATATAGATGCAGACATGTAACGCATTGTTAACACACACACAGACACAGACATAGACTATATATATATATATATATACAAAATATATGTATAACATTCATATCCAATGATCGTTCGTTCATATACAAAAGGCGTTTTAAAAAACAAAAATGAAAAAAAATGAGCAATATTTTTTTTGTCTGTTGCTTTAGTTGCGAATGCCTCTTCGATTTGTTTGTTGTGCTCTGATCCATAGCTGATCTCCGCATATAGGCAACTTAACTAAACAACTAAACTACAACTAAAACTAAACTAAAACTAAACTAAACTAAACTAAACTAAACTAAAGTAAACTAACTAATTAGATTAGTTTCGAATGTGTATAGTCCTAAGAACGGGGGGTTTCGATGGTTGAGTTATGTTAAGGAACGTGCACTGTACAACATAATAGGAACGAACATATTGTGTCAGTGCCGCTGGGCAAGCACCCACGCACACACTAACAACACTAACACATTAACACCACTGGCACACACACACTCAGACATATGAACACCAACGAAACGCTTCAGATATTACCATACTCAGAATATAAGTAATATTACTTAGTGTAAATAGAATTTTTTTTTTGGTTATATATATACGTATATAAAGAGAAGAGTCAAGGCAAAATTTTGAACTTACCTTATATGAAGTATACAACAAGATATATATATATATATATATATATTATTATATATATTTAAAGTAAACTCTCAACTAGCCTAAAGCACAGTTAGTTTTCTTTATTTTACATAATCATGTTGTATATAATTATAATGTTTTTTTTTTGTCACTTTCCTCTATATTCTCCTTAAAGTAAAACAACAAGAAAAAGTCATTAATTAACATTAATTTTTTATTTATGATTTTAATTTTGATTTTGATTTTGTGTATTTAACATGAATAGTACAAGCATATTTCACAAATGTGTATTATTTTTTTTAAATAAAAACAAAAAGAAAAAAGAATAAAGAAAAAAGTTAAAAAACAAACAAAAAAAAAATAAGAAAAAAAGATATATTAACTGAAAGTTTAGATGGAAAAAAAAGACTTACACCGCAGCCTATACAAATTTGTACTAATACAACAAACAAACAAATCGGCAAACGGAAATTGTTTGTCTTCTTCTTAGCAGTAAATGATGAGAAGAGAGAGAGAGAGAGAGAGAGAGACGGGGAGAGGGAGCGAGATCGATCTTAACTCTCGTGTAAATACAGAAATGCCAACAACTCTTAACTAAAGCAATTTGTAACGAGCAACAACAACAGCAACAACAACAACAACAACAACAACAAAACTCACACACACAGTTATTTAGATACATATATAGATATATAAAAATCTATATAGAAATCGAATAGTTTGACAATTGCTTAAATTGAAAAACTTCTGCACTTTGCGCAGTGTCTGAGTCACAGCTAAACGATAAATGAAAGCGTTAGTTATAGAATATGCCTTTTGTATATGTATTTCAAAGAAAAAGCAAACAAACATGTATATATATATATATATATATATATATATATATATATATATATATATATATATATATATATATATATATATATATATATATATATGTGTGTGTATGTATATGTGTGTTTATCGGATCACAAATGATAATGTGCTATGCGTGTGTCTCTATAGCAGAAAGTAAACGTAAATTTATAATTTTAATTGTTTTTGCTAGCATAAGCGTTGCATATGTATATGTATATCAAATCATACACACACACACACAACATGCTATATTTATTAACGGATTTTTTTTTAATTTTAATTGCAAGTAAAATTCGTTTTTGCCAAAAGGCTAATTAATTTTAAACAATTGTTAAGAAATAGAAAACAACGTACAAGTGTTGATAATTATATAATATAATGAATACATATATATACTTGTATTTATATATATATATATATATATATATATATATATATATATATATATATATATATATATATATATATATATATATATATATATATATATACATACATGCACTTATAAGACTTGGCGCGTAATTTTGTTTTAATTACTTTTTAATATAAATGAAAAATTAATATTATATTTTTGTTTGTTTATGATTTCCTCTTACCCTTAAAAATACAAAGAAAAAAATCACAAAAAAATGGAAAAAAATTAAAAAAAAAAAAAACAAATAAATAAAAAAAAGCAATTGTAGTGCAAATTTTGATAGAATTGTGAAAGATTTTGATAATTGTTTTTTCATTGTCTGATTTCTGAATAAATAAAATTACTTATGTTAGCATACAAATGTATATCAATTACATATTACTTATGATTATTATTATTATTATTATCATTATTATTATTATCATTATTATTATTATTATTATTATTATTGTCAAAGTTTTTTTTTCTAGTTTTATTAATTTTACATTGTAAAAACTTTTCACTTGTAAAATTGTTAAATGACAGCTTAACTGAACACACACAAACAGCTACACACATACACACCCAGACCCACACACCCGGACACACACACCCGGACACACCTACGCACACACCCGGACACACCTACACACACACACACACTGACATGCATAAGAACTTGATGTAGAGCACATATTAAATCGTAAATTTAACATCTAGTTAACGTGTTATATTATCTATTTCTATTTATATATATATATATATATATATATATATATATATATATATATATATATATATATATATATATATATATATATATATTTATATATATATATATATATATATACATAATATTATTTTCGTTCTTTAATTTAATAATGCTGAGACGATAAATACAGATAAGATTTAATTTATAGACACATTCAAGTGAAAATAATTTACAAAAACTTAGCTATTAACTAAATATAATAATTAAAGCAACTATATTAAAAATAAAAACTTGAAAAATCAAAAAAAAATATATATGTATATATTCATTATTTTATGCAAATTTATTTTGTGAAAGGCAAAGGGGAAGGCATTTTATGTTCATAGAAATAGTAGTGCGACTGAAATGTTGATGAACAGAATAATTTGAAAACAATCTGAATACATCTATACAACTAAATATTTATGTTAGTTGTAATGCTTGTTTCAAATTATTTTATTTTATTTATTATTTTATTATATTATGTGCATTACAAACGTTTCCGTTGCACTACTATTTTTATGAGCACAGCTGAATAAACAGTTGATCAAGTGGACGACCTGGAGTCGATATAGCCATGTTCGTCTGTATGTTTCTGTATATTTCTGTTTCTGTTCTTTGTTATCATACGAGTATATCAATCGATCAATTGATTTTGTTTTGTAAGCGTAGTTTGAATGCTACAAAAGCTGAACACTTTAGATTTGCTGTTTGGGTTCGTGCAATGAATACACAGAGTTGTATAATTCGGATGCTGGATAGCTTCCCCCTTTCCCACACCAAAAATGAAAAGAAAATGTAGAGGCTTGTGCTTTGGCTAAAATATACTCCTGTATGCTATTATTACGCTCTGAAAGTATCGTTAGGAAAGTCTATGCAGCACAAAAGTTGCTCCCATAGTAGAGCCCCAAAGCGCAGCCCAAGCGCAGTCGCTGCGAGAACTGCGCAGTTAGCAGAGCGTGTGCCGATGTGTGCGTGTGTGTGTGTGTGTGTGTGTGTTGTTTGTAGCATTGAAATGACAGCTCTGCAAATGGGTTCAAGGTATCTTCTGGTTGGGCATTCCCCCCACTTGCATTGCTATTGTTAAACTGACGCTGTTAATAACATTGCCTTAACATAATGTTAAGCTAGAGATGAAAGAAGGAATTTGTTGCCCCATTTATTGTCGATATCTTTAGAGCGGGCAATCGGCCATATACTCTATGTATGCCATATAATTTACCTTTCTAAGAACATGTCTCGTTCAGTTCAATCTGAAATTCTTAATAGACCTCGGCAACGTTTAACTTTTATAATGCCGTCCGTGTGTAAAACCTTGATATGAAGTTCTCGAGCAAATGGATATTGCTTTTGTCTTTCGGCTCAGTACTTCCCTTGAGATATGCATGCAGTATGATTGCTCATTGAGAACGGGTTTATTGTATTCGTCTGTCGAGTGGTAATAGTTCGATTGACTGGGTATTCACCATTGCATAATTGTTTAATCTGGGAATTGGCTACAAGGTGTAGCTGACGTCTAGTGGCGCACGGCACGATCGGCCCTAACTACAGCGAATCGAACCACAGTTAGACATTTAGTTTTCAAGTGGGATTTCCATGAGATGGGCATATATATACTGAATTCGGTATACCCTGTAAAAATTAGAATATTTAATTACAACTAAAAATTGATACAAATAGCCAATACAAGTTTAAATTGTATTTTTATACCCTGTAAATATAGAAAAATTTCATTTCACTTTAAATTCATTTTTGTGTACCCTGTAAACGCAAAGAAGCGGCTGACATACGGATTTGATAAGTTTGGGTGCATTTTATATTTGTACAGGGTATCTCATAGTCGGGCATGACAGTTCTTAATTCAAAATAATTTCACTTTCTAATTTGTTTATTTTAATAAGAGTGTAATTGCTATAAAAATGGTGTACAGGGTGTTTAGTAGTCTATCAGTTTCTACACATAACTGTAAGCTAAACTTTTTCATTTATCTATATAAATCCATATAAATCTACATATGTCTGTGCACAAATATGCTTTGCAGTAATACATGCCCAAGAACAGGGTAGATAATAGTCGATCATTTACATTTTACAGCAGATATGCATAAGCATACGAGAAGTGAAGTCAAACAAATAATATATATATATACATGTATGTATATATGTTATATATGTATGTCAGATTTTGATTAATGAGTATCTAGTAGTCGAGCATATCTCTGGTTTCTTCAGTGCGGAAATGCGTCAATTGTCGATTTGCTTGTGTTAAATACCTCAGCTCCAATAATCCTAATCACAATTGGTTGTAGTTCACTTGCTCTGTCTCTCTCTCTCTTTCTCTCTCCCTCTCTCTCTCTCTCTCTTTCTCTCTCCCTCTCTCTCTCTCTCTATGTCTCTCTCGCCCTTGCTTGCGTGGGTGTCGCTAGCTGATGATGGAGCTAAGATCATATCGATGATGATGCAAGCATCTTCTGTATGTACCTAAAGTACTTGACTGTGCTGCTGATAATGATGATACTAATAATGATGATGATGATAATGATAACCTGAGTGAAGATATAATAAAGTTTTGCACAGTTTGTACCTAAAGTACATACTCGAAGCCGCTGCAACTGTTGCTTTATGGCATAGGTACTATGATAGCAGTCCACCTGTGTACCTACCACCTGTCTCCCTATGTACCAGCCCGACCGTGTACCTATGCCAATTGTTTGTAGCTGGTTGTGATGGTTCTTAAAGCGCTCAAAGCTCGTCGCCGCCTCAGTTCTAGCCGTGGCATTCACGGCATCACAACTCAACCTCAACAGTTTCAAATAAAACTGGACAAAAATTAGCCGTGACTCGGCCTTTGGTACTAGTCGTTCTCTATCTATCTCTCTCCCTCTCTCTCTCTCTCTCTCTCTCTCTCTCTCACTCGCTTGGCACTCGTTAAAAATCCCATTTAAACAATATTATTAACTTTGACGCGGCGCTTGTGGTAATTGCATCAATTTTTATACATTTTTTTTCGTTTTCGTTTTGTTTTTTAATTTTCGCTTAATTAAATGTTCAGCAGTGCGTAAAAAACATAAATATTTATATATAAACATTGTAAAAAAAAACATTAACAATAATAAAAACAAAAACAAAAACAAAAACAAGGAAAATCTGTTTGGGCGGCAAACGTGAAGTTCGCCTTGCAGCATGGAGTTAAAGACAATGCCACACAATGGGGCCAATGGCAGCTCCCAACACAACAACAACAACAACAACAACGGCACCAGCAACAACAACAATAACAGCAACGGCAACGGCAACGGCAGCAAGCCAGATGTGAGTACAAGAACAAGTTCTAGCAGCAAAAGTTCCAATTTCATAGCCCATATAAGAATGCGTAGGAATTAGTTGGCAAATGCAAGTGCAAGAGATTTTTATAATTGGAAAGAACTAGTTCCAGTTCCAGTTCCAGTTCAATTTCTAGTTCCAGTTCCGCTTGCCTTATAGGTGGCATCTTAATTGATTTCTATTAAATATATATATTTTTTAAGTACCAAAACTAGTTCCAGTTCCAGTTCCAGTTCTTGTACCATTACCTCATGACTGATGATTAACTCATTTGATCTCAAGTGCCTAAGCTCTTAAGTACTTTGCAGTAATTGTCTATATTCGGAAGTAGCAGAACCAGTTCCAGTTCTAGTTCCTGTTGCAGTTCCAATGCCACTAACCTTTTAGATTGCTCTTTTAGCTTTAAACTGAAGTTAAAGGATTTAGAGTACTTATTATAGCATTCAATGTTATCAGATGAACCAGTTTTAGTTTCACTACTAGTTCAATTTCAAGTTCCAGTCTTACATATCCCATTGAGTGCACTTCAATTAGTTTAAATTGAAGTACATGAGCTTTTGAGTGCTTTTAAAATATTGATTATTAGCTGAGTTCCTGTTCCATTCCCAGTTCCAGTTCGTCTTGTCTTGCAGACAACTCTTTAATTAATTTTTGACGTATCTTTAAGCAATTGAATGCTTAGCATCACTAGAACCAGTTCCAGTTCCAGTTTAAATTCAAGTTCCGCTTGCTTGAAAGACTGCTTTTTAATTAGCTTCAAGTCAGGTGCAAAAGATTTCAAGTACTTTGAAGTGGCTGCATATTGCCGGGAGTAGTGATTAGGAAGGGACGCAGATGCAGGGGGGAAAGTCGTGGAGTAGCTGCCATAAGAGCACTAGAAATAGTCGTTGACGTTGTTCAAATTTCAGATTGTCAAAGATACTCTGATTCTTTTCTTTTGCTTTATGTCTTTATATAGCATCATTTAATCATTAAGGCCGACAAAGCAGCTAAAGCCATAAACCAAAACAAACTTGTCTAATATGTCCAATACAAAACAAAGTTACAGAACGTGACACATCATTACCTCTCGCTCTATCAGCAGTAATAAAATGCGAAAATAATGCAACTCAGCCTGATGGGGATTATGTAAATTACAAACATACACATACAGTGGTGGTGAGAGGCCAGAAAAAAGGCCAGACTCTCTGCTTGCCTTTGACAGCTTTATGGTGCTTCCCTATCTTATTATGGATCGCGCTCAAACAACTGTGAACTTTTCTCTGTAAATCTTTAGATAGTTGCATATTGTGAGATATTTATTATGTGTATATTAGATAATTTGTCATTTGTTAATCATTTCGTACAAGAGACTTGAGCAACTGTTTCGTTCTCTTAAGTAAACTTGTAATATTTGTGTGAAGTTCGGTTGCCAAGTGGACTAGTCGATTGCAATAATTGTGATCATAGAGCTTACTTGAAGAAGAAGAAGCAGCAGAAGTAGACGATTGAGAGCAGATGAGAATTATTTGTTGTCAACTGATGTTGTCAGCTAATATATCTAGCTCTATCTTGTATAGTTAGATAGATCATAAGGTGTAAATTAAAATGATATTTTGATATATAGTTTAGTTCATTGTAGATCATTTTTAAGATGATTGCAGGTCGGTGTTGATAATTGTACATTAGTGTAGATCATCCTTGATCATTGAAGATCGTCCTTGATCATTGTAGATCATTTGTGATCATTGTAGATCATTGTAGACTATTATTGGTTATTGCAAATTAGGTTGTAGATCATAAAAGATAATTGTTCTAGATCATTGTTCATCCTTCTATACCACCCTGGACCAATGCAGATCATTACAAATCATTGTTGAGCATTGTAGATCATTATTGATCATTGTTGATCGTTCTAGTTCATTGTTGATCAATATAGATCATTGTAGACATTTGTGTAGACCATTGCTTGTAGATCATAAAAGAACACTGTTGCAGACCATATTTGATCATTCTAGGCCATCCTTGGTTAATGTAGATCATTACAGATTATTGTTGTTGATCATTCTTAAACATTGTTGATCATTCTAATTCATTGTAGAGCATTAATGATCAATGCAGATCATTGTTGATCGTTCTAGATGATTACAGATCATTGCTGATCAATATTGATCATTGCTCATGTAGATCATTGTTGTTATAGATCATTGTAAATTAGTATCGATCATCTTAGATCGTTGTCCATTAGTGTTGATCATCCTTGAGCATTCTTGATCATTGTACATATGTGTAGATCATCCAAAAACTGTGTATATTGTCGAATATCATTGTAGATCATTGACAGCTTTAGTCGATGTTCAAGCTAATCAAAGAGCTTCTACTGGATAAACTTTTACACCCAACAAATTGAACTGCTTTATTCGACAAGTATATATAGCATGATCCATTGATCATTTAGCTCTTGCAAATCTCATTTATAATCAAAACATTTCACTCACATTTCCTTTCTTGCTTTCATTGAAGATGTTTCAATCTTTGTTTTTATGGCATGAATTCACGACTTGTAAACAATTGTAAAATAAAGACGATTTCACCCACTGCTCTTTGCAGATAATTAAGATCTATATATATATATATATATATATATATATATATATATATATATATATATATATATATATATATATATATATATATATATATATATATATATATATATATATATATATATATATATATATATATATATATATATATATATATATGTGTACAAATTATATCTGCAATATTTTGCCTGACATTATTTTGATGGGGCAAACATGTCGCGAGGTATTTGAACTACAATTACAACGAAAAAAAAATAAATAAAATAAAAACAAAAATTCCAGAAAATAATTTTTATTTATGTGCTTTATCGGTGTCTTGCGCCTTTCTCTGCGATCCACAAATGTTTCCCTAGCTGAAGTTGCCGATCGCTTTGATGATATTTGCACAGACTTTCTGGCAAGCTGTCCAAACAACGTAAAATTATCATAATATCTTATGGAGGGCCCTACGCTGATAGCTATACTATGTGTAGATTGGCTTGAGTCAGTGCGTTTTAGAGTTATTTCCTGGGTTTTCTCCTACTTCTTCGTCTTCTTCTTATTTTCTTGACTTGATTCATCAACTGGTTTTTCGTTGGTTAATTGCAATTAAAAAAAAAGAAAAAAAAGTGGCAAATATTATCAATAGTCATTGCCATTTGTGCTTGGGGCTATTCCAAACTGCGTTTTGCATACCGTATACCCTGTAAATAATGCATATGGATAGGGTATATTGGCAACTGTGTCAGCTTGAACATCAAAGTTAAAGTTGATCTCTGATTTCTTTAATATAATATCGATAAATATCGTTATTTTTGCTATCGATATTTAGATAAATATCGATTTTTGAATACAATTCTGGGCTATATTTTAGCTAGTCTCTACTACGACATAAATAAATAAAGACAACTTATTAAGGTGTTACATAAGCTAGATACCCTATAAAAAATGCTAAATATACCCTAGAAATAGTAGAAATTGGAAGTGGAATTGGAATTTGGTATAGAAATGATCACTTGTAATAGTAAAGAAATAATTTTAAAAATAGTTAGAGGTTTCGTTTGCCTTGCCGTGTGCAGGGTAACTTCTAGTCGCGCATACTCGCCCAGCTTTGGCTAACTGGTTTTCAAACGAGCGTGCATTAGTCAAAGCTTGTTTCACATTTTGCTTTCCTAACAATTTGCTATTATATTTATGACATGCATGTCACTGCCTCTCACTCCCTCAACCTCTCTCTCCCTGTCTCTCTCATACGCTCTTTAGCTACATATGTAGATCTAGAAACTATTCTGAACTGTGTGACTGCAAATGCAGTTGTTTAATTGTTTTCGCTTTTGTCGCAGCTCTGTAAAAAGTTTTCGCATTTGAAAAGTTTTTTTTCTTTCTATTTGCGTACTCAGAGTTCAGTGGAACGGGGAATTTTGTGGCTTTTTGAGATGTTTACAACAGGTAAAAAGAGTCGTGAGTATCTCATTAGGTATATCTATGCTGGATTGGCATTAATAACCAAGTCGATCAAGGCGCGTGCGTCTGTTCATTTGCAGTGGATCCCCTTATAGCTTTATCAAATCGAGTTTGCTTCAAATAATCGATAACTTTTACCGTGGACACATATCAAATCGATTACAAACCTAATCCAGCTTCAGTTATGTGCGCCTAACTCCCACATTTTTGACGCTAGAGTTACCAAATTTTGTATTTAATTTTATTTTTATTAAATGTAATTTGAAAGTTGAATTTCAAATATTATTGAGATGTTATGCTTTTCCTGTTCCACACAGAAATATTTAATGCAAAATTTTGATCATCTGCTGACAATTTCATTTGCATCCGTCAAGTCGCACAAAAGTTGTGAAAGGAAACGTGTGGTGAATTGGCTTAGCCACGCGGCAATTAGTGCCAATGCGGTGCATTCACTTTGGCGTGATATAAATAGAATGGAGCTTGCAATTGAATTGGGTTGGAATTGTTAGCTGAAATCTTAGCTAGTCGCTGGTAGGGCTAATGTCAGGGTGGCGCTGGCTCGGGTTCGAGTCTTGGCGGAGGCGAGCGGCTTTTGTTCTTTAATCTTTATTTTGTTTTTGCATTGAGTGAAACTTGCATTTTATTTTCTTATTACTTTTTTTTAGACTTAGTTGTCGCGCGATCATTAAATGTGCTATCTTATCGCAGCCCTAAATCAAAGTGTTTTCTAATCAATCTGTCTGTTGCGGCTGTTCCGTGTGCGGCTCAGCTTCAATCAAAGCATTTCTTCGTATTAAGTTGTAAACAATGACTGACTAACTATATTGGGGGCCCATAATCTGGGCACAAAGTGCCTAACTATCGGATATGACTCTCATTTATAGCAGTTCGCTTCAACTTAATGAGGCTATATAGTATATATATATATATATAAGGCATCTCACGTGCTGAATACGTCAATGAAATCAGAATTGCCTATATTTGTTCAATTGCTTTACTAACCTTAAGAGATTTTGGAGTTCTTGAGCAATACCAGCAGTTGCTAAAAGGGCCCTTTTATATCTATGAATATCTGCAAATAGAGCATACAGAGTATACTCTGATTCTGGGTAACTAAATATAGGTTCATCTATGAAACTCTCAAACTCTGAGTTTCCAGCGATTTGCCATGCCCCAAAAGGGCGTACTCCACAAATTTGAACCTTTTTTTAAGACATGAATATATAGGTGTATATAAAGGAGTATATAGCTATATATATAGATATATAGATATCAAGTCTCTAGATATAGACACATACGCATAGCTGGAAATTGCAAAAGCAAGGAAAAGCCAATATGCTTTATTTTCATTTTCTGAACGAGTATAAAAATACATTTTTAGCTATTTTATGATCTAGTAGTATAAAGAATATAAAATGAAAAATCAAAGTTAGATAAAGCCGATAGCAACTTTTATGAGTGCTATAAAAACCAGATCTAGAATAGAACATTTTGGGGGCTATTATAAACCTTTCACGAGGCGTAAGGTGTATATTGGGTTTGTGTCCGTCCGTCTGGCCGTCCATCCGTTCATCTGTCTGGCCGTCCATCTTTCCGTCAGTCTGACCGTCCATCTGTCCGTCCATCTGTTCGTACGTCTTTCTGCTCATACGTCAGTCTGACCATCCGTCCGTCTGGCTATCCGTCTGGCCGTCTGCCAGCTTAGCCATTCGTCTGTCCTTACGTCTGTCAGTCCGCATGAACGTAAAACATTTCATGGCTTGGCAAATCAATAAACACTATATTTCTGGTAGAACAGTAACGCTATTATTTAAGAAGAGACTTGATTGAATTTTGGAATATATAGGTAACCCAAGATCAGAAATATCTAGTATATACACATAGCTACGCCCATTGGGGCATGGTAAATCTAAAAAAGTGTCTGCAGCCTTCCTCTGAAGACTCAAGAAAAATGATCTTTGTGGAGCGCTAACATGTATTGCCATTCTTACTCGTACAGCTTAGAAGTGTATCTATTTTGGGACACTCTCAGGCATCGTATAATACAATAGATGTGTTTGTTGTTTTACGACTTCCGAGGATTGTCAACTTGACTGCAGTGAATTGTTTTTATTTTTTTTTTTAGATTTCTTGCAGAATTTTTGCCTGCTCATTTTTCGAGTCGAGCGTTCAAATATTTGTGCTCGTGTCTGGGAGAATTATGTGCAAACATCAACATGGCATTAAATAAATCAAATATCAACTCTAGATGCGATAACATTGACCGAACTCAAATTCCAGCTCATCAAATTAGATAATGCAAGAGGCGATGATGGCGCGAGGCGAGAGGCGAGAGGCGTTAGCATAGCTAAGCGATAGAGATGGTTAGGTAATCTATTAAATAAGACTAGGTACACGCGCCCCAATGTGATACGCAGAATTGAAGCAAACCAAGATAGAGGGAGAGAGAGCGAGAGAGAGAGGGGGGGGGGGGGTCATAGATAGTTATCCATCAGCTTGCAATAGTCTGGCAACCTTTCACGCCTATAATAACTGATTGTTTCCTTAGAATAATGAGAAGGAGGCACAGCAAAAGGATGCGAGCCGCACGAATTGGTCGAATGGGCTGGAATTCCTAATGTCCTGCATATCCGTATCTGTGGGCTTGGGCAACGTGTGGCGTTTTCCCTTCACTGCCTACGAGAATGGCGGAGGCGCCTTCCTGATACCATATATCATAGTGCTATTCCTGATCGGTGAGTAATAATAATAATAATTATCATAATGAAAGTATTAAGAATCATAATACTAACAATAATGTTAAGTAAACTAATCATAATGATGATGATAAGTTCCATGAGGATGTTGGTGATGCTGACAATAATGATAATAATACTAATGATGAGAAGATATGATAGTGATGATGATAATGATGATGAGTATATGATGACTAAGACAATGATAAAGATGATGATAATAATAATATCATTACTGACAATGTTGATGACAATGATAATAGCAATAATAATGAATTATGAATTATTTCCACTAGGCAAGCCTATGTACTATCTGGAGATGATAATTGGACAGTTTACGAGTCAGGGCACGGTCAAGATCTGGTCCATTTGTCCATCGTTTCTGGGCGTTGGTTATGGCCAGGCCTTTGCCACAATCTGCATCATTACGTATTACTCATCGCTATTGGCCTTGACGCTTTACTATTTGTTCGTCTCCTTTCAATCCGAGCTGCCTTGGTCCTACTGTCGGGATGATTGGACCAATTGCGTCAACTCCATACCAACCGAAATTGTGGAGACAACATTGGCGAATACCACCTCGGTATTGGCTCAGGAGGCGAATAGCCTGACGAATGTAACCAAACTGCAGAGCAGCTCTGAGCTCTATTTTCTGTAAGTAGATCTGTAAACTAGAGTTCGGGCGGGAAGATATCCAATCGAAACTTGATTCAAATCAAGCTTAGTAGGAAAGCAAATGTAATTCTCAAAATATTTTAAACTATTTCCAGTAATGTTGTCATCAAAGAGAAATCGGATATCACAGATGGCATCGGTACGCCCGATTGGAAGCTAACAATTGCGCTGTTCGTGTCGTGGGTCGTCATATTCCTTGTGATAATGCGAGGCGTTAAGAGTTCCGGCAAGGCGGCCTATTTCCTGGCTCTGTTCCCATATGTCGTGCTCTTCGCTCTGCTGGGCCGAGCCGTCACCTTGGAGGGCGCTGTCGATGGTATCATATTCTTTCTGCAACCCCAATGGGGCGAGCTGTTGAACCCCATCGTCTGGAAGGAGGCTGTCGTCCAGTGTTTCTTCTCGCTGGCCGTGGGCTGTGGCCCCATCATCATGTTCGCCTCCTACAATCGATTCGATCATGGCATTTACAGGTGAGTGTGCAGGTGCACATATCCAGCACCTATATAGATTATATATAGTATATATAGTAAGGACAGTTCGATGTTTCTCCAAAACGGCATTTAGAGATTGGAGTCTGATTGACTTGAACTCTTTCTATCGAACATTATCTATCGATAACTTATCGATAACTTGATCTATTGCATTCTATATATATGCGATTCTTTTAATCGATCCTAATATATATTGAAACCAATCTATTGAACTTCTTCTAACAATTTTTATCCATCGATCGATCAATCGATCTTTCAGCTTAATTGAATCTAGCAACAGCTCTTTACATCCAACTCTATATACTGTCTATCTCTTTCAATCGTACCCTATCAAACTCTATCTCTGACACCATCTCTTTTTATCGATCTTCCTGTAGAGACGCCATGATTGTCACGACATTGGATACGCTGACTAGTCTGTTGGGTGGCATTACGATATTTGCCATACTGGGAAATTTGGCGCATAATCTAAAGGCGGACAACATCCGGGATGTGGTGCGAAGTGGCACGGGCTTGGCCTTCATTTCGTATCCGGATGCCATATCCAAATTTCAGGCTGTGCCGCAGCTCTTCTCGGCGCTCTTCTTCTTCATGCTGTTCGTGCTGGGCATTGGATCGATCGTGGCGCTGCAGAGCACAATTGTGACCATCATCTGTGATCAGTTCAAGTCGTGGAAGTATTGGAAGGTAGCACTGGCCACATCCATTTGCGGTTTCCTCATGGGCTTGGTTTACGTCACGCCGGTACGTTACTTGATTCTAGTTTTCTATGGACTTGCCTAACAAGATGTTATGTTTTGCTTCTTCTTTTCCATAGGGCGGTCAATGGATCTTGACCCTAGTCGATTTCTATGGAGGCACCTATGTGGTCTTCATTTTGGCCATTTTCGAACTGTCCGGCATTGTGTGGATATACGGTATGGATGCGGCGAAAGAGAGAGATAGTCTACGTGCGAGTATATGTCACATCTCCCAGGCGAGACAGCAGCTTTTATAAGAGAAATTAATGAGAATTTGCTGTTATCGCATACGTATATCCCATGCGATATTTGGCATAGAGCAAATGTATATACCATGCGATAATTGACAAATCATATACAATGTATCTCCCATGTGATATTTGATACATCAAATATGTATCTCCCAGGCGATAAAGCTGAGTCTATCTGTCATATCTCATATGAATCTCCCATGCGATATTTGGCATATTGCATATGAATCTTCCATGTGATATTTGGCATAGAGCATATGTATCTCCCAGGCGATGGTTGAAATAACTCCCATGCTTAACTATATCTGTCTGCCATATCGTATATGTATCTGCCAGGCGATATAGCCGAGTATATCCAGAATATCGCACATATATATATCTCCCATTCGATATAGCTGCTTCTATCGGCCATATCTCCCAGGCGATATATCTCCCTCTATCAGCCAAAGGATATATTTACATCTAAATTGCATTGATATTCCATTCGCAGGTCTTCAAAACTTTTGCGACGACATCGAGTTCATGAGCAACAAAAAGGTTTCACTGTACTGGCGCCTCTGCTGGTCGTTCTTCACGCCAGTTATGATGATTGTGATATTCATCTATTCGATGGCCACTATCAAGCCGATCAAGTACAGTGATCTCTACTTTCCCGTGGCTGGCGATGGTAAGCTAACATCTGAAACATGTCTATATGTCCCTCTCGATTATATCTCTAATCATATATCCTCTATATAGTGGCGGGTTGGCTGCTCTTTGCTGTGGGCGCAGCCCAATTTCCGCTCTGGGGCTGGTGGTACATCTCGACCCATAGGCGTGGCAGCTTCGCTAAGGTATGTCACCAGCTATATGTATATATATAGGCTTTACACTGTTGGTAAACATATATTTGCAGTCATTCATGGCGTCGTGCAGGCCCAGCAACAAGTGGGGCCCCGCGAATCCAGAGAATCGTCACGCTTGGCTGCTGTTCAAGAACGATTTGGCTGCCAAACGGGCGAACCAAGCGAAATCGAATAAGTTTGGCTTCTTCCAGCAGAAGCTGCGCAACCTGTGCGGCAAATAGAGCCAGAGATTAAACAGATTGTACCATCTATATATATATATATATATATGTATATATGTATATATGTATGTATATGCCTAGATCTATGTCCCTTCGTTTCGCCCACTTGCAAAATTCTTTTCAACAATCAAAAAAAAAAAACAAATATTTTCACATTTGATTGTTCAGAATTCTATTTATATATGTATATATGTGTGTATATTATAACTATAACTATAACAATGTATATATGTATATACAAATTTTACTTAAGAAAGTTATTTTATAAAGTTTTTTTTTTATTATAATCCAAGAAGTGCAATAAATTATATTTATAAATTTGAAACTAGTTTTAATAGAGGAAATTATCGCATGCTATCCGGCTTTGCGCGGTCTCACTGGCTTGGCGCTTCAAAGTCTCTGCTGCCTGAAAGGTAAATAATAAAATTTGAAATCTTTTAGGTTGTTAGAATATCGACTTTAGGCATGCTTAAGCGATTGCACAGCACTAGTTCGCGAACTAGTTCACCAGCTAACTAAATTCATTAATTTCAAGACTGACCAGGTAGGAGCAATAGTAAATGAAATTGCCACAAAAAATAAGTGTTCAAAGATCTATGATTGTTATAAATTTTATTTTAATGCTATATTCATGCCATTAAATTTGAATGAATATTTCATTCAAATATAACGAAAGTATTAATTTTGTATGAGTTTGATTTTTGAAACGTTGCCGTTAAAATGTTTTTTTTTTCTTATTATCCTTCTATAACGTTTACTATGGCCGCTATAGCTGCTTCATAACTTACCAATCTTCAACTGGCTGTTGCTTTCAGATCTGTAGAGAGTGTACAGCTGCTTAAAACTTTTCAACAGAAGTTTCATGCAAGCGCATGAGAGTCTGCTCCTCTGACGCCTCATGAATCGCCCTGTTAATAAAACGCCCTGTGCTTAGATTTATATTAAAGCGTGAGAAATTGCATTTACTTGCAGATGTGGCACTTAGTTTTTGTCAATATCTTTCTTGGTTCAATAGTTATGAGTTGTACAACGTAACTTGAGCACGAGCCCCCCTGTGCGTTCTTGCTTCTTAGCAACTGAGCTGAAGTTTGGTCTAACTTTTTTTTATAACTTACATATGTTTAGCAACTCAAGATATACTCACACTTAAATGGCAAGGCTAGGATAATGTTTAAACAGCTAACTTTTATCGATAACACAAACTGCTGCTGATATATGGCTAAAGATAATAGTAACACGCTTGCTTGGTCAGTTTGTATATAAAATAGTTGTGGAGTAGCTCTAGGCTGAACAGTTGCGCTGCATGAGTCGGAATGGCATATGCTTAATCAATTTGCCACGCCTCCCAGTGGGCGTACACACCCTTAAACTCTCTAATGGACTAAATTTGGCGAAGCTTATTGGCCAAGCCATTTATCAACTCATTTCAGTTAGTGAATGATCTAATAAGGCAGCTAAAGCTAAAGTCAACTACAGCTAAATCAAAGACAACTTTGACTATTTTTTCATACAAAGCCCTTTATTATGTTAAAATTTTTCAATTTTTCTTCATAAATTAATAATTTACAACTGTTACTTAATGGTTTTTTTTCTTCCCATTTTTTTTTTTGGTTTTATTTTTATTTATTTTTTTCCTTCTCATTTGTAATTAGTGTTTATTATTATTTTTATAAATTTTTGTGTACATTATAACAGTACAATTTGTTTTTTTTTTTGGTTTTTTTATTTTTAATTTTCTTTTTATTTAATGGTAAATTTGCTATAAATATTTAGTGGGGGAATTCTTATGAGGTAAATGCTTAATGAGCAACAAAAAAAATCAGATCAGTTTATGCTACTTACACACACACATACACATATATATATATATGCATGTATATATATATATATATATATATATATATATATATATATATATATATATATATATATATATATATATATATATATATATATATATATATATATATATATATATATATATATATATATATATATATATATATATATATATATATGTATATATATAATTTATTTTAGTAATTGTTTTTGTTTGCTTGTTTTTTAATTTTTTTTTTTCATATTTTTCATAATTTTTTTTAGACAAAAAAAACATTTTGTTTATATGCTTTTAAGAACTAGTTTTTAAAAATTTCATTTATGTTCGTCTGCTAATATATATGTGTATATATAACTGTGTCTATGTGTGTGTGTGTGTGTCTGTGTGAGTGTGTGTTTGAGTGTGTGTGTGTGTGTGTGTGTATCTGTGTATTGTTGTAAGTGTGTTTTTTCTTTTTTTCACTTATGTTTTTTAAATCGTAAAATACTAATTTAGCAAATGTAGGCACCCTAAATATTAAAGCTTTTGCAAAACACGATTTCTCGCTAAGATACATATACATAAACATACATATATAATATATATATATATATATATATATATATATATATATATATATATATATATATATATATATATATATATATATATATATATATATATATATATATATATATATATATATATATATATATATATATATATATATATATATATATATATATATATAACAATATGAATTGAAATATACAATATTGTAAATTCAAAATAAACTATTTAGCCATTTTTTGTAATTTTTTTTAGCTTTTATTTCTTTTAGAAACTTTTTTTTTGGGGTTTTTTTAGCATTTAATTTTTGGATTAGTTTAGTTTGTGTTTTTTAAATGTTGTTTCTTTAAATTATTTTTTTTATTAAAAAATTGTTTCTTTTTTTAAATATATATATATATATATATATATATATATATATATATATATATATATATATATATATATATATATATATATATATTGGTTTAATTGTTTAGTTTAACATAATTTTCGTTTATGCTTAATAAATTGGTCTTTGCTTCGGCTTTCGTTCAACTAGTTTTGAATACATTTTCTATAATACAATGTAAAGTCAAATATGATCTTCAATTTTTACTCTTTTATATATATATATATATATATATATATATATATATATATATATATATATATATATATATATATATATATATATATATATATATATATATATATATATATATATATGTATATATATATATATATATACATATTTTTTTTTATATATTTTTTACTATGTGTTTTCTTTCTTCGTGTTGAGTTCGATTTTTTTTCTATATAGTTTAGTGTTAGGTGTCGCTGTGTTTGTATTTTTTTTTTCTTTGTTGAACTGTGTTGTACAGTGTAAATATATTACAAAAAAAATTCTTCTTGCTTAGGTTTGTTTTTCTTTCTTTTCTGTTGTCCACTTTGCACTTGTCGCACTCATTTAGCTGGGAAATTGTGAACTGAAGCTTTAGTGACACACACACGCACTCGTACACACATGCACACATGCACACACGCACACACGCGCACACATGCAGTGTGCACAGTGGAACCGCACACCTGTTACTTCAGAGCCAAGAACAACAAACAAAATGTCTATTCAAAAAACAACAACAAACGAAAAAAAAACTGCCTAAAAAGTTGGGCTCTATAAATTGGTTTTTTTAGCGCTAGAAAAGTACATATCTATGTATATATATATATATAGCAATATATATCTATGACTATTAAAGATTTTTCGATTTTTGTTATTTTTTTTTTTTGATTTTTGCTGCCTTTGCACCACTGTGCACGCACTCAATCAGCCAGCAGCCTTGCAGCCTATATAAATGTTGTTTAGTTTAGTTAAGTTTAGTTTAGTTGCACATATATATGTGTATATATATATATATATTATTGGGTTTGCATCTAATTCAGTTATCTTTTTTTTTTTTTTTTGTATAATTTAAGACCTGTCTTGAAATTTCGGTCCCTCATATCAAAGTTATTCATTTTTTGTTTAGGTATTGTGTTTGTTTGTTTGTTTGTTTGTTAAGGAAACCAGTTCATACGCGGGAAAAAAATGTTCTATATGTTTGTTGTTCTGTTTGTTGTTGTTGTTGTTGTTGTTGTTTAGTTGAGGTGTTGAAACCCAAATGTGTGTGCATTTATATAGTTGATAAACCATTAAAGCTGGGCATACTTCATACTTGAACTGCCTTCTCTCTGTCTCTCTGGCTGTATACCCTGTACCCATGGCGAAATGGGCATTTATTTGTTTCTTTTTAAGACTTCCTTTGTGTTGTGTGCGTGTGTGTGTCCATGTGTGTGTGTGTGTGTGTGTGTCTGTTTTATATTTTGTGATAAAGCTATTTTGACAGCAGTCTTGAACGTTCATTTCAATTTAAATATTCAATATTATATAAATAGGTATACATTTTTTAAGGGCTTCACTTTTTCACTTTTTTCTTTTTCGCTTTTCGCTTTTCCATCTTTAGGCAATTTTCTTTCATATCCAAATCATTGTTGAAGCTATCGTTGGACTAACTGCAATTGGGTATATATAAATATATATATATATATATATATATAGGAATGGATATATATATATATATATATATATATATATATATATATATATATATATATATATATATATATATATATATATATATATATATATATATATATAAATATATAAATATATTTTTTTTTTCTATATTTTTCTTATTTTTTTCGTATTTAGTTTTTACTCAAGCCAAAAGAGTCTACCAGAAAAATAAAAATTCAAAATTCAATCAATTTAAATAGATTTTTAAGAAATTTACTTTGGCGCAGCCAACTTAATGCAGACACTTGCTAAAGCGCAGCCAACTTAATGTGCAGCACAATTGCAGTGCTGCCAGATCGTTGAGTAAAGCTGAAGCGAAACTAGAAATTTGATTTTGCAGCTGTTTGAATACGCAAACTAATTTGGAATGTTATTAAAATTTAATCAAAATTTTATGAAATATCAAAATAAAAAAATTATTTTTTTTTTATTTCGGCTCTAATTGACGCATTTCTATTGCAGCGCTTGGTACAAGTTTTTATTCTTATTTTTATTTTCTTTAGCTAAACGAGTTGAAATTTGTCTCTCTTTTTTGTATAGTTTGCAAAGTTCTACTCGGGTATTTATTTAGGGTGTTGCTTGATCCATTCGATTTAGCTGGTATTTTATATACTTTACTTTCTCTCATTGGCATATGCATTTTGGGGAATTCAGTTGTAAAACTTGTTGAACTCTTTTACTGATGGATGGTTGTTGTTTTTTTTTTTTTTTTTTTTTTCTTTTTTCAAGGTTTTTTTTCATAACTTATTTGCGACTCGCCTAAAAGCATTTTATGGTTTTTGCGTTTATATATATATATATATATATATATATATATATATATAATTTTTTTCTATTTATTATTTATTTTACTTCATTTACCTATTAAAAAAAAAACAATTAACTTCGATGCTCGCAGTTAATACTTCATTTCCTTTTAGAATCTTTAGAAAAACTTTCGTAGCTGTGCCACTCGCCTATAAACTACAAACTAACTTCTTTTCATTAGTACTGTTTTTTTTTTTTTTTTTTTTTTTTGGTATTTTTCGGTATTTTTTCTTTACAACTAATTGAATTATTTTTGGTTTTGTTTAGTTTTTAAATATATTACAAAATTCAATTAAAATTCATTTTACTTGACTATTTTTTTTTGTAGTTTTTTATTTATTTTTTTTTTGTTATTTATTTTTTGTTCATCTCGTAACTCTCTCAAAAGCTAGTCAGGTTCTTAATTGAGTTTCTAATTCTTGGGCTTTTTCATAAATTTATTTTTGGGCTATTTTTTAGCATATATATCTATATATATATATATTTGGTATATATATAGCAACATTTTTGTTGAACTTAGTTGAATTTCTTATTTCTTAAAACAATTTGAATACTCGTATTAACATATTTTTTATATGTTGCCTATATCTGCACCACACACACACGCACACACACACACACACACCAAAAAAAAAAAACAACAATCATACCCACACACACGCACACACACACACACACACACACTATCTTTTTCCTCTTAGCCAAGTTTGCCAAAACAAAAAGCAAAAATTTTTAAAAGTTCTAAACTGAAAGTATGAATGGCAAAGATTTGTTCATACTCGCTCACGCACTTCAAACTGGGCATAGGGGTTTTCTACGTCCGCTGATATATGTCTAGATACTTGGGATTTGATTTACATTTTATAACTCAACATTTTAACTATTAAAGCACAGTTCACAGTCTTCGTAGACTGTCCAGGGAGCGTGGCAAACAGTTTTGTATGAATGAAGTTGAAGTTTAACTATTTGAATCAGCTCTAGAGTGCTGTTAAGTTGTTGCTATTTGTAATTATGGATATATTATACTATAAAAGTTTGAGCTGTGAACGAGTATTGTGCAGTCGGTTATGCCCGACTGTCATCAACTGTCTGCTTAGTTTAGTTTAGTCTAACATAGTTCTATTATAGTCAACTCTATGTATTTGCTATGGCTTTGCTCTCGCTCTCCCTAACTATTCCACTACTCCTTCCTGTTTCTTTCTCTCTCTTCTCCCCTCTCTCTCTCTCTCTCCCTCTCTTAGCAAACTTGGCTTGCATTATAGCTTTCGCTCAACTGTTTGCAACATTCTTTCATTCCTTCGTTCATTCATTCAACTTTGCATTTCACACCTGCTTAAATTTGAACTCTATGCTAGGTAATGCCAATCCAAATTACTAGATAGATCATATGCTAGGCTTAGAAAAAAAAACACTATTCATATATATAGTATGTATATATATATATATATATATATATATATATATATATATATATATATATATATATATATATATATATATATATATATATATATATATATATATATATATATATATATATATATATATATATATATATATATATATATATATATATATAGTTATATATGTATGTATATGCTAACATTTGACTTTTGTCTTTCCCATTTCGAAGTGGATCTATTTACAAAAGGCCGATTTCGAAATTAGACTTGTAGAATTACTAATATTACTATTACTTGTATTATTACTATTATTACTATTGTTACTATTACTACTATTATTGCATATACGTTCTCTTTTTCTAGTAAACTTATTCTCAGTGATCTTTGTGGCCATCGCCGCTGTCACCGGCATTGGCATCGCTATCGCACTCGCACTCGCACTCGCACCGCCACCACCGATATCGATATCGATATCACCGGTTATCGTATTGCTTTCAACATCTTCGGGTATAGCCGGTATGCTAATGCTCTCAACGATACGCTGATGCGAATGCGAATGCTGATGCGTATGCTGATGCATCGATTGATAGTGTTGCAGTTCGATGAGCTGTTCCCGTTCCATCGATGATGTTGGCGAATGGAAACGCTGTCGCAGCGCTGTTTGCATCAATGTTGTTGTCGTTCGCGTTGGCGACATCGATTTGGACATGGGCATTGTTGTTGTGCCCGTTGTTCCACTTGTTGTTCCAGTTGTTGTTCCAGTTGTTGTTCGAGTTGTTGTTCGAGTTGTTGTTCCAGTTTGATTTATAGATGTTGTTAGTTCTGCGGTCGTTGTCATGGGTCGTAATGGATGCATCTCAATGTTAATCACGGAGTTGGAGCGCTCTCTGTCTGATATTCAGCTGCCGTATTTGTTGGAAGATGCGTAGCTATTAACTGCAGATCCATTTGATGGCATGTGAGTATCAGGCACTAAATGTGGTGTTCTACTAGATATAGGTGGCAAAATAGGGCTTGTTGGCCAATGGTAAGTAGCAGCGGCGTTATTGGATGAGGGTACACTTCTATGCAAAAAGCAGTATATATATAATATATATATGTTAATTCTCAATTAGATTCGCATTGCGGCCGGAAAAAACGACGGCGTTTTTTACTTGTATCAATTATCAATTATCAATTCATTATCATTATCATTAGCATAAGATTATGTCAATGTCAATGTCAATGGTTAAATGTGTGTGTGAGCTCGATCAATATGCCAAAAGATAGCTATAGCTCTATGGATATGAGATAAAAAAGCCATATGGAATGCATTTTCAAACCAATCAAATCAACTCTCAACATTTGCTTTACTCGCTTCTGTTCTCTTCCAATTCCGATATTCCAAAAATCCAAAATTTCAAAATGCAAATTGATAGCACTCACAGACACTATCTCTCACTGTTTTCTCTGTTTGTTTTTTATTATCAAAAATAATTACATGCATCTTGCATAGAAGAAGAAAATGCCACAAAATTTGTACGATGAGGGGATCTCGGGGACTTGGAGCGATTGCAAATACATATCTGGAACTACGTGGACTCTCACAAAGACTCAGACACACACACACACACAAACAAACAAACAGAACAACAAATAAACATCGAACAAAAAAGACGAAATGAAAACAACAAATGTATCGATAGTTGAAGTCCACAGGCTGCTGCTGACATGGTTTCGTTAGCGATAAATATCGATAAGCAATAGCAAGTTGTTAGTAAGGAAATTATTACTTTTGCAGGTTGGCTAAGTGATACTATATATCGATAGTTTATAAATATTCATTGTTATCTACACATATCAATATATAAGTATGTATATCGATAGCTAATAGTGGATACATATGCTTGACTATGATATACTATTGATAACGATATATCGTTAGTTTTTCAATATCCATTGTTGTCAACTTTTGTAAATTTGTATATCGATATATACATATATCGATTTCCAATATTTAATTAGTTTATACTGGCACATAATAGACAATTCACAACAATATATCTTTACTTATCGAAAATCAACTAATATCATGGCTATCGATTGCTTTAAATGTTATTACATATCGATATTACAGTTGCTATTTAGTTAATGAAGATCAATCGATAATAATTGTTTGAGTATTTGGTAAATGTGTGTATATATATATATAATATCGATTTTATATCGATTGGTGCTTATTGCTCAATTGTGATATACGTATATCGATAATCAATATATAATCAATTTTATCGATTATTTTCACATATGTATATCGATAACAAAAGTTAATTACTTATTGCTGTAAGGCGTGTGGATATTGCTGACTCAAAATGTCATTGCTAGTTGCTTATCGATATATGTATATCGATAGTAGGTCTATTTTTTATTAATTGCCTTGGAGTCTGTTTCCAAATTGAATTATATAGAATTAATTTCAAATTTCTATCAGTGATATGTTTATCTCTAATTATAGGGAATACCCCTAGCAATATCTAAATAGAATTCATTGCCAATAATTGGTTTTGCTGCCAAGTCATTCAGTTTGGTATCGAGTGGGCTTCAACTATTTGAGCAGTTAATGGAAATGATATGTGCGAGTGATGACGATGCCGATGGCGATGGCGATGGCGATGATGATGCAATGCATAAGCTAATTGCAAATATGCTGGATGGAGCACTTACCTAGAGTGGGGAAACAGCATGGGGGCCGCATTGAACATGGATTGGGGCGTGGGCGGTTGAATCGATGGCTGAATGGCAGCAGCTGCTGTGTCCGGGTGCAGAAAGTTGCGTCGTTGCTCGATGCGCTCCTGATGCTGGGTCAAACAGCGCGATAGTAGATCTGGAAGGCTTTCCATGTGCTCCTAAACACAACAAGACAATCATTTATCGATCACACTTATCGATAGCGAAATTTTCAACTCCACTCACTTGTAGACTTTGCATTTTATCCTCTAGATTCGTTAGGCGCTCCTCGATGGCATCCTGTCGGCTCGACATTTCCGATATTATTTCATAGACCGTATTTTGTGTCTGCGATGAAAATATTTGTTTTTTTTTGTTTTGTTTTGGTTTTTCGATAAATAATGGCTATAAGTAAATGACTGAAGTATTATGGACTGTTAGCTACCTTGGCCATATCGGTTATTGTGTTGGCATTATCCATTAGTTTGCGTTGATCCATTTTAACTTTTCGCAACCTAGCGGCAGGCGGGGGGAAGAATCATCAAGTTTATAAACGATATTATTGAATATACGAACAAGATCTAATTCATTATTTCGTTACATCATTCATTTATCATTGTGATAGTGCGAACAGTGCATTGACGCATGCGGCCAATGCACGACTCGCCTGAATTTCGAAACGGACAATGGGCTCAATATGCCACGATGTATAAATAGATATATATACGATATATATTCATATTTAGATATATATATATGTATATATATTTATTTGGTTGTGAGTAAAGACAATAATAAAAAAACAATTTTGATTCTGAAAATTTTGTGATTTTTTTTGGTTTAATAGTTTTTGTGCTTTAAAAAGTGTTTTGATTTTTGTTTGGTTTTTTTTTTGCCAAAATAATAAGTTTGTGTTTATTTTTTTTTTTTTGTTTTTGGTTTTGGTTTAGCGTTAAGATTGCAGAAAGTCGTATCAAAAATTATCAACAGACAAATTGACTTTCAAATTTTCTTCACTTTCCTTATTTCCAGTTTGATCGAAGTTTCATTTGTATAGATACATATATACTATATAGAAATTTCAATGAAAAAAGCGAACTACAGATGAGCTTAAGGATACTTTTGTTCTAATTGGAGCATGATATGATTGCAAAGCTTGTGCTAAAAATCTGCTTTAAAAGCTGCTGGAAAGCTGTTGTATTTTTCTAAACTGCCTTATAAATCTGCCCTGAAACATAACTTGAAAGTGTTATTGAAAGTTGTTTACAAACAGCTTGAAAGCTCTTTAGAAGCTTTTGTAAAGCTGCTGTAAAACTAGTTTTGAAAAGAGTTTAATAGATACTCTATGAATACTGACAGTTGTCACATGAAACTGTTTTACAAACAGTATTCATATTAGTTTAAAAGCTTGCTTACATAATTAAAAAGCTCTTCAAAAGCTCTTTTAAACAGCTTAACTGCTTAAAGGGCTATTAAAAGGCTCGTTAGACAGCATTAATGCTCTAAAAACTGCCCAACGATTTGCCATTCAATTTGTTATTTCAAGCCGTTTTAGCAGACGGTTGAAAATGTTTGAAAAGCTGCTTGAAAAGCTCATAGCTACTTCAGTTGCAACTGCTTTAAAAGTTGCTTTGACAGTTGTTTAAGGATTTAGTTGAATAGACTTTGAAAAGGCATTAAAGCTACTTGAAAAGCTTTTTACTGTGACAGCTACAAAAGCTCTAGTGTATGTATGTATCAATGCATGAGGTATATATACAAATATATATATATATATATATATATATATATATATATATATATATATATATATATATATATATATATATACATATATATATATATAAATAGAGAGAGAGAGAGAGAGAGTAAGATATAGTATGTATGGGATTATCTAGGCAATGTCTAGTGTTGGTTAAATTGTAGTGTTGCAAAAGCTGCTGATAGTTTTAGACATGAGTTTCTGGAATATTAACGCTGCATGCTAGGTATTTTGTGGCTAGTTTTCGGTATTATCATAACGTAAAAACAGGGCTTTACAACCTATTTACAGGCTAGTAAAACGAGTTCAATCATTTAATTATGTAGATTTTCTCTCTTTTTTTTTTCTTTTTTGCTTTTTGATTTTTCATTAATTGATTTTGTTTTAGTTGGTTATTGCACTCATTGAATGCTGTTCATTATCGTATTAGTTATGTAATTCTATGTACATTTGGGATAGTATAGAACATGTATTATATATAGAAGCAGACTCTTCACATTCACATTACAATTCTTTGGGATTACTAGGCACAAAACAAAAGGACAAAACAGAACAAGTAGAAAGCTGGGAAATAGTTATCGAGGAGGAGGGAGGAGGGCATACGCGATAGCTAAGAGCAAGAATGTATTCGAGAGTTGAAAGTTTTATAGCATACTTTTTTGGGGCATGCCAATCGAAAGGTGACAATTATATAGAATCTTCAATACAATATGAAGCCCATTTGTATATCCACATTCTTTAGTGGGTCAACTATCAAAGTTTCCTTAACTTCAATTTGAGCGGCTTTTTGGGGGTTTGGATATTGGCTAAAAGCTTTCGCCTAAAAATGTGCTAAAGCAATGATTGTCATAAGCGCGATGGCAGCTATCGATAACAGTTGGCGGCATTAGTTATAGAAAACAGATGTCGATAGAAGTTAACAACTATGGACATCGATAAGAGTTGCCGAAACAGCAATTGATCAAATTAAAAACAGATTTCGATAAACGATATCGATTATTGTTATCGAACACATACATAAAAAGGTATTGATAACCTTTATCAAATATAAATATTAATAGATATATCGATATCTAGTTATCGATAACAATTATCGGTAGCAGCTACCGATTGCAGTGCTGGAGAGCACCTATCGATTACAGCAGCTATCAATAAATAACAGCTGCCGACAGCTATTATCGATAGTATGTATAGAAGCTATCAATTATAATGTTATCGATTAAAGCTATTGATAATCGTTTCTGAAAACAGTTATCAATAGCAGTTATCGACAAGAGCAATCGATAGTAGCTAATCAATAATCAACATCAATAAAGATTACAGTTATCGATCAAATTGATCGATAATCGCCAACAGTTGCAGTTAACGATGTCCAATGGCAATTAGCCATGACAATAGATGCCTCACACACACACACACATACATACACATACACACACATACATACATACAGACAGATAGTTAATTATATATATATATATAGACGCACATGTATGGACAGTTGGACAAAGGACAAGAACATAACCAAAAATTGTTTGAAAATTGTGATATTTATGATAGGGTTTAGTCGCACTTAGTTGAGCTGTTCGTAACGGAGCTTTTATTGGGATTTCGTTCAGGCTATATGGTTGCATTGTACAACAGATCTATTAACTATATTTATACATATATATAGATTGGTATATATATATGCATAGATATATATAGGATATATGTTATTGCTTGAGTCCTTCATTTGATAGAGGATTCAGTTGTTGTTGTTGTTGTTGTTGTTTTTTACTCAGTTAAAAGTTCTTGTTATATATATTGATTTATATTTGTTGGTGGTTCTGACAGTTAGTTAGTTGTTGATATTGTTGATAGATCTCTAAAAATACTCACGCATATATAGCTAGAAGGAACTTTCTTTGGTGGGTTCTTACACGGCCGGGATTAACCCGTTTTACTAGTCTTGTATGTTTGTAAATGAGCCAAGTTTCACGTAGAACATTCGCCGCAGCATTTTTCAGCTATATTTTTATGAGAAGAAATGAATTATTAGAAATTATTAGAGTTGTGGGGTAGAGCTCTGTTCCTCTATTCTACGAGTACTGAGTTAAGCCAAACGATCTATCGAAACTCTTTCAAAATCTCAATGTCCGGTGAAATGAAAGTCAAATTCGACAATTTCTAATTTCAGTTTTTCAGTTCAGTTTGCGGTCCTTGACTGAGCTCATTGAGTTTACGTCTATGTGTAACGGTACTCTATACAGTTGAGTAGTTTTTTTGCTGGTATTTGACTAAGTTCATTGAGCTTTGTCTGCTGTATTCTTTAGAATTAGCTATTTTGATTTGTTTGGTGGTATTTTTTAAAGTATTTTTTCTATCATTGTTAATTTTTAAGTATATAAACAGTATTTTTCAGTAGTTAACTTAGTTGATTGAGCATATGTCTGCCGTAGAAAGTACTTTATAGAGTTGACTGGGTAGCTATTGTCACAATTTGCAGTATTTTCTGTATTTTTTCTTGTACTTTTACTAAGTTTCCCAATGTCATGTCTGTGTCTAAGGACAATCAATCACCTTCTTACAGTTGGCTGGCTGGCTAGAGTTCGGTATGTGTTGCTGTTAGTATTTTGCTAAGTTCATTGAGCTTGATGTCTACATGTAACGGTACTCTATGGAGTTAGTATTTTGTTGGTATGTGTGTGTAAATTTGACTAAGTTACGTCTGTGTATGGGTATGGTACTCTAAAGAGTTAATTGCATTTTTCAGTATTTTTCGGGGCATTTTTATTGGGTAATTGAAAAAAAAAAAACATAAAATAGCTATTGATGGAGACGATCTATACCCTTTTTGTTAACTGCGTGTCCATCATAAAATTGTGCACATGCTTCTCGGCACGGGTCAGCTCCAGCTTGCGTGAGACAACAGCGACAAGTAGAGCCGTACAGCCAGCACCCTGTAAAACGATAATAGACCAAATCGACATTAGCTTATCACATATAGATGATAGTTTTTAGTATTTCTTTTCTTTTCTTTGCTTTTTTAGATAGTTGCATTGAGTGCACTGCAGCTAAAACAGATGCAAAGTAGAGAGCCAATTGGCTTCTATATTGCATCTCGATTTCGCTTGGGCAGCGGG